>LOEQ01001693.1:117484-138769 GCA_001685075.1 Bramus lutescens | reverse complement strand
TAATTCTACCTACCCAAAAGCATGGGAGATCTTTCCATTTTCTGGTGTCTTCTTGAATTTCTTTCTTCAAAGATTTGAAGTTCTTGTCATACAGGTCTTTTACTTGTTTGGTTAGAGCTACTCCAAAATATTTTATGCTATTTGTGGCTATTGTGAAGGGTGATGCTTCTCTGATTTCTTCCTCATCCCATTTATAATCTGTATAAAGAAGGGCTACTGATTTTTTTGAGTTAATCTTGAGTTATCTTGCTACATTACTGGAAGTTTTTATCAGTTGTAGAAGTTACTTGGTAGAATTTTTGGGGTTGTTTATGTAAGCTATCATATCATCAGCAAATGGTGAACATTTGACTTCTTTTCTTAATTGTATCCCCTTGATCTCCTTTGGTTGTTTTATTAATCTAGCTAGAACCTCAAGAACTATAATGAATAGATATGGAGACAACCTTGTCTTGTTCCTGATTGCTTTGAGTTTCTCTCCATTTAGTTTGATATTGGCTGTTTGCTTGCTACATATTGCCTCTATTATGTTTAAGTATGTTCCTTGTAACTCTTCTCTCGCCAAGACCTTTATCATAAAGGGATGTTGTATTTTGTCAAAGGTTTTTTTCAGCATCTAATGAGATGATAATGTATTTTTTTCAGTTTGTTTATATGGTGGATTACATTGACAGTTTTTTTTGTATGTTGAACCATCCCTGCATCTCTGGGATGAAGCTGCTTGGTCATGGTGGATGATTTTTCTCATGTGTTCTTGGATTCGGTTTGCCAGTATTTTGCTGAGTATTTTTCATCAATGTTCATGAGGGAGTTTGATCTGTAATTCTCTTTATTAGTAATGTCTTTGTGTGGTTTGGGTATCAGAGTAATTATAGCCTTATAAAAAGAGTTTGGCAATGGTCCTTCTGCTTCTATTGTGTGGAACAATTTGAGGAGTATTGGTATTAGTTCTTTGAAAATCTTGTAGAAATCTGCACTGAAACCATCTGGTCCTGGGCTTTTTTTTTTTTTTTGGTTGGGAGACTTTTGATGACTTTCTATATCTTTAGCAGTTATGGGTCTGTTTAATTTGCTTATCTGGTCTTGATTTAGTTTTGTTAAGTGATTTATCCAGAAAGTTGTCCATTTCCTTTAAGTTTTCCATATTTGTGGAATATAGGTTTTTGAAATATGACCTAATGACTCTCTGGGTTTCATCCATGTCTGTTGTTACTCCCCCTTTTTGTTTCTGATTTTGTTAATTTGGATATGCTCTCTCTCTCTGCCTTTTGGTTAATTTACATAAAGCTTTGTCTATTTGTTGATTTTCTGGGAGAACCAACTCTTTATCTCATTGATTCTTTGTATTATTTTCTGTTTCTATTTTGTTGATTTCAGCTCTCAATTTGATTTTTTTTTCCTGTCGTCTCGTTCACCTGGGTGAGTTTGCTTCTTTCTGTTCTAGAGTTTCCAAATGCTCTGTTAACCTGCTAGTGTGGGATTTTTCCAGCTTCTTTATGTAGGCATTTAGTGCTATGAACTTTCCTCTTAACACTGCTTTTATTGTGTCCCATAAATTTGGGTATGTTGTGTGGTCATTTTCATTGAATTTTAGGAAGTCTTTAATTTCTTCCTTTATTTCTTCCTTGACCCATTTATGACTCAGTTGAGCATTGTTTAATTTCCATGTGTTTGTGGGCTTTCTGGAATTAGTGTTGAAATCTAAAATAACAAGAGCTGTCAATCACTGGTCATTAATAACCCTTAATATAAACAGATTCAGCTCACCTAAGAAAAGACACAGGCTAACAGAATGATTATGAAAACAGAATCCATCTTTCTGCTAAATTCAAGAAACACACCTCAACCTCAAAGACAGACATTGCTTTAGAGTGAAGTGTTGGGAAAAAAAAATTTCCAATCAAATGGATCTAAGAAACTACCTGGTGCTGCTATCCTAACATCTAAAAGAATAGACTTCATGTTGAAATCAACCAAAAGAGACAAAGAAGGAAATTTCATATTAGTCCCAGGAAAAATCCATCAAGAGGAAGTCTCAATACTGCTGAACATCTATGACCCAAATACAAGGGTACCCTCATATGTAAAAGAAACACTTCTAAAAATTAAATCACACATTAATAGTGGGAGACTTCAACACCCCACTCTCACCACTGGATAGGGCTGTCAGACAAAAATTTAACAGAGAAATAAGGGAACTAAAATATGTTATGAACCAAATGGACTTAACAGACATATATAGAATATTTTCCCCAAATATAAAAGAATATGCCTTCTTCTCAGCACCTTATGGAACCTTCTCAAAAACTGACCATATACTAGGTAACAAAGCAAACCTCAACAGATACAAAAAGTTGGAATAACCCCATGTGTCTTATCAGATCACCATTGTTTACAATTAGAATTCATCAACTTTGGAGTTTATTGGAAAAAAATTCCCATAGTTTGTAAAAGCATTATCAGCTTGAATAAGTTTTGTCTTTAAATTAGTGCTCTTGTTTTACAAGTATTTCCTATTGTTCAATAATGTCTTATCTATTTGCAAAGCACCTAATTGTCACTGAAGAGTGTGTATACCTGTTACATTGCTAGATTTGTGTTTCCTTTTCTCTACCGCTATGGATTTGCTCTTCTAGCATCATATCTGTCTAATAGGACTGGGATAGTATCACACCAATACTGAGTCTTTTTTTGCATGTTGGGATCTATATAATTGTTGCAAAACTGTGTGCAGTGGGCCCTGCTAAGGGGACTGTGAGGCACAAAGGGTTGTATGAATTGTTTGGGGTCACATAATAAATGGCTGAGTTATCTTGTCTGCCCAAAAACTTCCAGCCACAGTGAAGTTGCCCTGCTTTCTAGCACCTCCATGTGTCCACTGTACAGCATTAATTTACTGTGTGAAGTCTGTATTCATGCTAGGCTGTGTCCTGTGAATAGTATTGTATCCTGTTGACATTTAAGTGAATGTGGCCCAAGAAAACTGTAGAAAGATATGTGTTCCAGCCAGTTATAGAGTTATCATTTGCTCTCCTGGGCCATGTTTTATCATCTGAATTCTTTTCTAAGTGGTACTTTATTAACTCAAAGTACATTTGTGCTTTTTGTTGTTGTTTGTTTGTTTTTAACCAGCAGTCAACTTAATCTTGAACTAACCAGTGTCTCCCTGAGAATTCATTATCAGAATTCTAACAGTTCAGGTTTTGGCAAAACACCACATAGGTTGTTTCTTTGTTCTTGGAACTATCAAGCCACCATCCAAAACTCCATTGACACTGACCATCTTGCTGGATGTCTCATGCACTTTTTTCCTAGGTTACAATCTCATTTGAGCCCAGTTTCCTGGGCCTCTACTATGGCAGTAGACAAATAAATAGGGATTACTGGAAACTTCAAAATAGCTCATTTTGAATACCATTTGAATACCAGTTGAATACCATTACATGTCCTTGTTTGGTGGTCTGCAGTCAGGGGTCTAACATTCTTCACTTTTTGTCAAGGAGCTCCTCATCTTTATTTTTGCACTAGGTTCTGAATATATCATTATATGCTCCCTAATCGCATATTCTTAGGAATGATTGCTACTATCTCTTGCTGAGCACTCCTCTCTCCTCACTTTGATTCTTTCTGGAAGACAGAACAAGTGTCTTCCTTGGCCTCCCATAGTTCATTCATTGTCCTTGATATTGGTGTTGCTGTGTTTTGAGAGAAAAGAAAATGACAGTGAAGAGTCTTGGGAGAGGTTAGTATGTTTCTATGGGCCTCTGTCTGGTATACTTCCTACTGGAGTCTTGGTGGGGTAGATGCAGCAGAGAGTACTTACAGGCCAAACCTATGTGTTAAATCTCAGTACACAAAAAGTATATATGATTTCCACCCATATTTAATGTGCTTTATGATTGTCTGAAATTTAGATGGAACAAACCAACTTAGCTCTCCATAAAGGGATGAAAAGAGACTGTGTATGGTAAAATTTATTTTGAGATAGGTTTTCTCTAGGTAGCTTAGTCTGGCTTCAAACACAATCCTCCTGCCTCAACCATCTAAGAACGGGGATTTTAGGTGATGTCACAACACCGAGTTTATAAATTAATTAGCAAGAAATATCAGTACAAAGGGAATCAAGGGAAGTCTGATACATTAATCATCTTACCAGAAACCAGCAAACTATCCTAAGATATTTCTTATAAAAAGATGCCCAAGAATGAGAAAAGAACTCTTGTCAGAAAAGCAAACTGAATTCACAGGATTAAAGGAAGAATGGAGGGGCAAAAAGGGAAGCCAATGCTTCAATGTCCTTGTGAACTAAGTTGACTTAATGATAGTTATAAAACGTGTTTATCTCATTCAACTACTTAAATACAGTACTAGTGTAAATAGACAGTAACAGGATGTAGACAGAAGTCTTGACATATCGTACGAAAATTTTGTGATAAGTGAGATGGTAAGAGCATAGGAGTGTGCAGGATACTATTTCCTGGTATACACAAACATTTGTGAATGAATTAGGGGTGTGCATAGCATTCAGAAAGCTGGCACATGTCATTAATCCTGTCTAAGAGATCTAATGACAGCAGACAAGAATTTATTTCATCCTATTTCTTACTTCGCCTAACTCTAAAGGGCCCACTGTGTGCCTGGGAAGTCTCAGCATACAGGGAAACACCGAAGCATGCCGTGGAGATGATGAACTTAAACTCCTCTCCAATTTTGACGTCCACAGACTCCCTGTCAAGGATAGCGAAAACACAGCCACCATGAAAACTGAGTAACATCTGCTGTTTGAGGTCTGAGGGTTTTCTATTATTCACAGGTTACTGTTTACCAAGTTTATTCAACAATTGCCTCATGTGACAAAGCCCCCTTTGTCCTGGTGAGCCGCAGCCATCCACTTTGGTGTTTTGGGAACAATGCACCATTTCACTCAGGACAGATTACAGAGTTGGTTTTAACGACAAAGGAAGCACTTTATGCCGCTATTTGAACAGTACCACCTGTGGGAACTTGCTCCAGACTCTTCTCAATTCAAGATTTAAACTTTGCCTTACTCACAGGCCGGAGGGCTGATGTACGCACCGCCAAGAGTACAAGGACAAAGCGGACTACCCCCCCAAACCCAGACCTTTCTGAGCTAAGTGTATAGAGAGAAAGAGCTCGATCCACCAGCAGCTGAGGCCTACTATCACAACAAGGAGAACACTCCTGTTTGCACTTCGCAGTACACACTAGGACTCAGGCCGCAGGGGGACAGCTGTGAGTACACACAGGGACAGAGAGGAAAGGTGGTGTTTCTGCAGTGTGCCTGGCCAGGACAGATCTGGTAGAGGAAGCTATTCTAGGTGTGCTCGGTGACTGCTTTTGTTCATTTCTTGGCGAACTAGAGTGAAAATTGAATTCCTTTATCTTTTTTTTTTTGTTATTTGTTTTTTCCTCCCCCACCCCTACCTCAAATATTATATAAAAGGATCTTTTCGGGGTAGAACAAATTCAAGGGAAGAAAGCATCAATTGTTATTCAGGAAAATGAAAAAATAATACAGTTTGGCCCTGGAAGAGTGGTATTCGCCATAAATCTACAGTCATTATTGTCTTGGAATTTTGACTAAGCTGGCATTAGGCAGGCCACTGACTGTGGCTTGTCCCCCTTTTCCCCTCTGTCTGGCCTGCTCCCATCAGCTGCTAACAGAAAACAAATGTCCCTAATTTTAAGGGGAATGGCTATATTGCCTTTCTTTAGTTCACAATTGACAGTTTCATGGGAAGCAGGAAAGAGATAAAAAAAATGATAGAACCAATCACAGTGATGAAGATAGGAAGGAAAAGTGCTGCTTATTTTCTTTATATAAATGAAGCACTGAATACAAAACAGATATCACTACCTCTTCTTTCAAGTCTTGCATGGTACCAGAAATGATAGAGGGGTGAAAGCCAAAGCTCGCTCTATCCATCCATCTATCTATCTATCTATCTATCTATCTATCTATCTATCTATCCATTCATCATCTATTTTGGTCCTGTTTCATTATTCTTGTGTCAAGTCTAAAGGACCCTGTTACCTTTGAGTTTGGACAAGAACAAATTTTTATCCATTCTACCACACATTTTGAACATTTTAAAATGCTAGCCGAGCTATGAGTCATGGCCAAGCTTCGCAGCATCATTGTACCAAGAGCACATGACATGTTGTCTACCTGTCGATGTAAATTATTGCCTGCATGCAGAACTCCAGGAATGATTTGGCTTCCTGCCCACGCAAATGACTTTTCATTCTTCAGGTTTCAATTTAATGCCAGTGTGTACTATAAGATGTATGATCCATCCTACAAATGAGTTGCATGTGAATTCCAATTTCAGAAAACCTGGACTGAATTTTAAAAGAAAACATTTGGGATCTGTTGCAGGGGAGGTGGCTTGTGTGCTAGGTACATTCCAAATATGTTGCAGAATCAAGAATACTGATGGAATTTTTGAACTACAATGAGCTAGGGAGGAAAGGAAGGAGGGAGAGAATAAAGGAGGGAAGGAGGGAAGGGGAAGGAAGGTAGTTTTTTAGTTTTTCAACTTATATTTCTAAAGATGTAAACCATATATTGTATCCTTTTTTCAGTTGCAATTTCCCTTCCAATTTTTCAACTCTTATCCCCTGTCCCCCGTCTTAGTGAATTAAATCAAATGAAAAAGGTGTAATGTCTTGAATAGGAAGGTAAGGCTTCAGAAAGTGTTTGTTACGTAGGTAGAATCTTGACTGAGCAAGGGTTTTTAATGGTGTGATAAAACACTATGACCAAAAAAATTGAGGAGAAAAGGGTTTATTTCAGCTTCCAGTTCTGTATCATAATCTATCACAGAGTATAGTTAGGGCAGGTGCTGTGGGAACTCCTTCAGCCAATAGCCTTTAAGATACTGGTCCACTTTGGGCATGGCCACATGTACTATATATACAGGTGAAAAAAACTCACATGACCCCTTGGGTGCTGAATTCTGTTCCCGTTCTCCTCTCATGCAGATGATTGCTGGAATGTGAGTCTACCCCTAAATAAAAAAAAAACTCTATTATACTCCATTCTGGGCTAGTGTGGGACTATTTTGTTATAATGTACAACAGGGAGGAACCTGGATGCAGGAGCTGATGCAGAGGCCATGGATGGAGACTGCTTATTTGCTTACTCCTCATGACTTGCTCAGCCTGCTTTGTTATAGAACCCAGGACCACTAGCCCAGGGATGGCACCACCGACGGTAAACTGGGCCCTTCCAGAGCAATCATTAAACAAGAAAATGCATCACATACAGGTTTGCCCACAGGCTAGTCTGGTGGGAACATTTTCTCAGCTGAGGTTTTGTCTTCCAAAATGATGGATTCCAGCTTGTGTCACAAATCCACTCAAAGCACAGACCAGAAAGGTACTTTAAACTTCCTTAAACTTCCATCTTTCTGCTACTGAATGAAGATTTATACGAAATAGATGATCACAAACGCGTTCTAAGTTTATCCAACTGAAATGCCACCAAACAAAAACGTTTACACACGAAAGCATTTATCTCTGAAGGTTCGCTGAAGTAAAAAGGGTCAAAGAATATAAAAACTAAACAACAAAAGCTGTCAAAACACACAAATACCCATGCAAAGAGGATCCAACATGGTACAGGCTGCTTTGGGGAAAGGGAGTGCCATGAAATGAGTGAGAAGAGAGCATCTTCTCCTGTTTCACAGTGGCAAAGTTAGAGTGCTTCTACTCCCAGAAGTCCAACAAGGACAGCAGTGCAGGCATTCTCCTCCACTAGAAGCTGTGTGTCTCCTACAAAGCCATCAGTTACTTTCACTGCATCACTACACAGCCGATAAATATCTTACCTCCTTAGGACAGTTTCATTTTTGGAGACTTCTCACTCAAGTGTAGAACGGAATCAGCAATGTGAATTCGTGTTTAAAGGACTGCTTTGTCTGAACCTTGAGGAGAAGAAAATATTAATATCATATAACAATTCTTCCTAATTTTAGATTGGTTTTCCTCCTAGTGGAGGGCTCATTTACTCGTTTGAAGCTTGATTAATGATGCAGAACTCAGTAAACTACCGATGGATACTGGGCTGTTACTTTGTCCACTCGGGGTTATTCTGTTTGGTTTCTGAGAATGCGGGACAAAAATCAGTTGATCCATATCATAGTAAAATCTTATGGGCCAAGAAAGAGACACTAGGGATAAGATGCTTTATGTTAGCCTCTGGCCCAAGCTAGAAGGTGAGCTTTCGTAATGATAGAGGCTGTATTCATTACTGCTTTATAGCATGATGCGTGGTCAAGGCATCTTCTTGGTTTTAGCTTTTTGTCTTTGTACAAAGGATTTAAGTCAAGTATCAACTAATATGCTATCAACCAATGTCCACAGAACTGAAGAACTAAAAATTATATCCCTTATAGTCAGCCTTCTTTCTCCAAACCAAGTTTCAGGCATTAGATATTTGTCCCAAAGTCAGTTCGAGGATTCATAGCTCTTGAATATCAAAAAAGGGTTCATCTTATATTTGAGTCAACTCTGGTCCAGACACCTGGTATCTCTTGGCATGATGCCTTAATAAGGATCATGACCAATGAATGGACATTTGTGGCTTATTCAAAATTAAGATAAATCTCACTCATCAGTTGACATAAGGTAAATTAATTTCTAAGTACAATTTTAGGCACCAAACACTTGGGTGGAAATAGAGAAGCAAGATCAGTAACAGAGGAGGAGATGCCAAGTTTTCTAACAAAGTCTCTCTGTAAGGGCTTAGCAAACGACTGAAGGAGCATTTAATTACTTTATTCACCCATGCGTGCACATATGTGAGCACAGCAATACATCTGGCAGCCTCCTTCTAAAGAGTTGAAAAAGAGTCATCAAATTCTCTAAAACATAACTGCCAGGATTTTTGAAGTTAAAGGAATGTGACCGAAATGGCCTTGACTGTGTTGCAGAAATAATTACCGTGCATTTGACAAAAAATGTTTGCTGAATTTATTGATGTGTAAGTAGGTAAAATATACTTTGGTGGAAGTGCCTCTAAGTTAATGAAAGAACTGAATTATTTTATGGCAGAATAGGGGATTTGTAATAGATACTAGCAACATTGCTTTCCTTTTCATGACCATAGCAGTCTCTAAAATTTCTTGACATCTCGTTATATAAGAGTAGACACAGAGCATTGAAGCTTTGAATTCCTTTCTCCAAAGAAGGCAAAAGGGAAAGCAGGCAGGAATAGAAAGCAAGGTGAAGTAAAAACAACAACAACAACAAAAAACAAACAAAAAAACACTTGTATGTAGCAATGCAAGTCATTTTTATTCCTACTCTATGTGCAAAGATAACTCATTCCCTCCACAGTGTCTGAAAATTCAAAGTTGCATCTTGATAAGACTGAGATAAAATTGTTCACATACTTTTTTTCTGGACTTTCTCCCTTCAAAACCATAGCTTGGTATCAACTCTGTAAACACTGCACACATTAGATGATTCTCTCTTTTTTTTCTGTAAAGAAGTAGAAATAGATAAAGGTTTTGTTCAAATTGTGAGAGTAAATGAAGGTGGCATTTTTTTCAAGAAGAAACAATAGCTTGTCCTTCTACTACTTTAATTTTTATTGAGCTTTAACTTACATGTAATAGAAATCATCACCTTTAAGAAAATCATAATGTTTGAAATCAGCACATACACCCAATCTCCAACTCAGAAATTTTTCATTCGTAGTACTTTCTGATTTAATCTCTTTTCTGAGAAACAACCAGTGTTGCCAACAAATTTGTCTGTTTACAACATTATATAAAGATGATCATATGGTGTGTCCTCTTTTCACACTTCTTTGGGCTGTACATTCTGTGTGTATGAGTGTTTGTGTGTATATGCACCACATACATGCCTGATGCTGGCGGAAGCTAGAAAAGGTGATCAGAGTGCATGGTCCTAGAATAACACACGACTGTGAGCCATTGTGTGTGTGCTGAGAACTGACCTGGAGTCCTCTACAAGGGCAGAGAGCACCTTTAACAGCTCAGCCATCTCTCTAGCCCCTAGTAGATACTACTGATCTTGCTTGATGCAATGTTTTTGAGACCTACAAATTCTGCCAAAAATGCATTTTTTTGTCTCACTAAGTTAAATTTCATTAAACTGGCATGCTACAATTCCCTTATCCATTCTCATTTTGATGGCCATTTTAGTTGATTCCAGTTTGAGATAATCATTTTAAACAAATATCCTACAGATATTTTATGTAAAATTTTGTCAGCATGTTTTTACATCCCTTGTGGGTATTTCTTCAATACATAGCCAAGCCACTTTCAGCCACTGCTGTATGGTTTCTGTGGGTTTTGTTTCTTCATCAACATCCATTACTCACATCTGTCTTTCTAAAGTTTGTCATTCTTTTACCTGTACTTCTTTGATGCACCATTTCATAGGCATATTGATTATTTATGACTTTGCTGCCTTTTGACCTGGTTTCTGGTCTACTTTGGAGATAATTCTATAGACTCTTCCCAAGAATGCATGCTCTACATACTGTAGTATAGAATTCTATAAATATCTACATGCAACGAAAACTGCATAGATTATATGCAGACTTTCTACCTATCACAGAAAGGAGACAACCATGAATTTCTTCAATTCACAAAGATGTCAATCAGATGACAGGGCTGTGGGGGCCCTGGTAGGTGAGTGGTTCCTCTGATGGGTTTACAATCAGTGGGCTTTTTTGGGAGGTTGGGGAAACTTTGGACAGTAGGGCTTGGTTAGAGGGACCAAATCACTGCAAATGTGCACTCAAGTGATGTATCTTCTCTTGGTCCAGTTTCTCAGCTTCTGGCTGCCGAGAGGTAAACATTTCCACTCCCCCACATCCTTCCTCCACAGTGTTCTGCCTCAAAACAGGTCATGGAACAGCGAAGCCAGGCAACTGCGGATTGTAATTACTAAAATAGTATCCAACATAAAATAAATCTTATCTTCTTTGAGTTCTATTTTTCAGGTCTTTTTTTTTTCTCACAGGGATTAAAAACAGTACCCAAGTGCATCTGGAGTGTCACTGTTGTGATTTCTAGGGAATTTTTTAAAATTGGTTTTTGGTTTATAACTATTTTAGTTGGTTTTTATGAGAGGTGAAATGTCTGCAAATAGATTCATTTTTTTGGATGTGTATATCTAGTTGTTTAAGAGTCATTTGTTGAAAAGACTGATTCATTTTACTGCCTTTGTTACTTTGTCAACTATCAGCTGTCTGTATTTGTGTGGTTCTATTCTAGATGCGCTATCCCACTAATCAATCTTTCTCTTCTTTGATTGACAAAGCAGTGTCTGAATTATTGTAGCTTCATAGCATCCTCAGGTCAAGTAGCGTCAATCATACATCCTTTATCTTCAGTATTGTTTTGGCTACTCTGGATAGCTCTTTATAAAAAACTTCATAATCAGTGAGTCGATGTGATGCTATCCACAAAATAACTTACAGGGCTTTAGATTGGCTTGTGTCAAGTTCATAGGCAAAGATGGGAAAATGCCATCTTGACAACATAGAGCCTTCCTATGGATATGGACTATCAGTCAATCTCCTTGATTCATAGGAGGCAGATTTTGTTTTAGTTTTCCTCATATGGCACTTAAGAATGTTTTGCTAGATTTATACCTAATTATTCATTTTTGGATAAGACATAGATGTTTTGTGTTTTTTTCCAATTCCTCTTGTCTATTGTTTATTTACAGGAGGGTAATTTAATTTTACCTATTAACCTTGTATCTTATAATTGGTCAAAACTGTTTAGCCGATCCAAAAGGCTTTTCTCAATTCTTTGAGTTTTCTTATGTATATATTATCATGTCACGTGGGAACAAAGGTAGTTTAATTTATCCCTTCCTATAATATGCCTTTTACTTCCTTTTTCTTGCTGAATTGTCTGGAACTTCTAATAATACATCAAAAAGGCATGATTAAAGGACTTTTCCTTGTATAGTTTCTTATTTTAATGATAAATCTACTATGAAGTATACATTTAGTGTGGCTTTTATGAGTTTGCTTTGCTTGCTCTGCTCTCCCTATTCCCACTTTATAAAGTGTTATTAAATGAATGGCAGTGGTGCTTATGCATTGACGTGAATGGGTCATTTTTATTCTTTAAACCTGATAATGTTATGGCTTAAATTAATTGATTTCAAATGTTGAACTAGCCATGCATGCCTGAAATTAAATAATTCCATATTATCACCATGTCGAGTTCCTATTACTGAATAAAAATTGCCAGCTTCTTGTTGAGAAATTTTGTATGTATTATCTCTGTATATTCCTTTCTTAAAGCATGTTTTTATTTAGTTTTGGCAACCAAATAATGCTGGACTCACATAATTATTTCAAAAGGGCTCCAATACCACTTTCTGCAATGATTGTAGGCAATTGATATAATTTCTTCATAAACAGTTCACAAAATTCATCAGTGAACTTGTCTGATCTTGGTGCTTTAGCATACAATTTTTTTGGACAACCTTTAGTTTTCCTTGTTCATTTGAGTGTTTGTTGATCTTATCTTTTAAGCAATTGATCTTTTTCATCTAGGTTATCAAATTGGTAGACAAAGAGTTGTTCAAAATCCTCATTTTTAAAAGATTTGTAATATGCTCCCTTGTACATTTATGATATTAATAATATTTTGTCTTCTCTTTTTTCAGTTAAGATTATAAGGGGTCTATCAATTTTATTGATCTTTTCAAGTAGGCAGATTTTGGTTTCTTTGATTTTTCTCAACTGACTTGGAATTTTAAATTTCATTGATTTAAACTCTGCTTTCTTTACTATATTTATCTTTATTTAATTTGTTCTTCTTTCTAATGTCCTAGAAAGTAAGATGCTTAGATTTTTTTATTTGAATCTTTCTTCTTTTCCAATGGGCATTATTGTCATAATTTTCTTCCTAAGTATCACTTGAACTATATCCCACAATGTCTGTTCTTTAATTTTGTTTCATTTAGTTCAAATTAGTTAATTGTTTCTACTGATTTCTCTTGTTTATTATGTTTTATTTAAGGTGTGTTGTTTAGTCTTCAAATAATTTAAGATTGTCTCCATTAACTCTTTTTAATGACCCCTAGTTCAATTCTATTATTGTCTAAGAATAGATATTGAATAATTTCTTAAAAAAAAACTTGTTAAAGTGTTTTAGAGCCCAGAACATGATTTGTCTTATTGATATTTATTCTGATATTAAATGAACTATACTATAGTTGTCAATTATATCCAGCTGATTAAAGGTGGTATTATATTTGATCATATTCTATGCCTTTTTAGATTCATCCATTTTGGTTACAGAGAAGTTGAACTGTCCAGCTAAAGGGACTTCATTCCCATATTGCTCCTTGAAATTCTATATAACGAAGTTGATTGTTGCATTTTTTTCGCTAAAGTTTGGTCCATTTAGCTACATGTATTTTGATACCATCATTGCATGCATGCACATTAAATATTTTATGATTTTTAAAACTGGCTTCAGTCTTATAATTCTTTTTTTCTTCTGATAATTTCTTTATCTGAATTCTATTCTATCTGAAATTTAGTTAACATTTGCTTTCTTTAATTAGTTTTATTATGGTAACTTTTCCCATTACTTTTCTCTTAGTCTGTATGTATCTTTTCATTTAAGATAGGTTTATCATAGATTATGTAGATAAATGTTGGTTTTTGTTCTACCCTGATGCTTTAAAATAAGAATATTTATACGTTTATAATTATTAAAATACTGCCAAATATAATATGTAAACCTAACTTTAAATGAATATTAGTATGTTTGGATTAGTATACACTATGCTATTATTGTTTTATTTTAGTGTGTTTTTGTTCCTATTTTATTTTATTTTTCTTCCTTTTGTAGTTTTTATTAAGCATTTTATGACTTCATTTTCTCTCCTTCCTCTGAAAATTAATTTTAGTTTTCAAAACTGTTTTTACTATTTTGCCTAGAGTTCCTAGCATGCATTTGCACTCAGTAATTACCCACTTCAAATATGAGGAGGGGCCTACCTTCCCTCTCTTGTCCTATATATGATCATTATTATTAGATTCCCTTGCACTTATGTCCCAATAACAGCATGCGTTGTTGCCATTGCTTTGAAAGTTTTGTTTTCTTAAATCGAATGAGAAGGATCAACAGTTAAGAGTGATGGCTGCACTTCCAGAGGAGCTGGGTGTGATTTCCAATACCCACATCATTTAGCTCACATCCTATAACTCCAGCTCTAAAGCATCTGATGCCTTTATCTGACCTACACAGACACCTTCGCAACTGTGACATACACTCAAGACATACACTCAAATGCACATACGTTGTAGGAAGGCTCTGTTTCAAGCTCTCTCAGGTTTTACATGGATATAGTCGACCACCCTGGTGTGCCAATCTGTTGTAGCAAGGCCGCTTGTTTGTTCCCAGCTGCTCAGCACCAAAATAACCACACAGAAACTGTATTAATTAAATCACTGCTTGTCCTATTAGCTCCAGGTTCTCATTGGCTAGCTCTTATGTTTTAACACATAAGTAAAACTTTTTTAAAAATAAATCTTAAAATAAGAAGAATGAAAGATCATATTTACTCATATTTCTGCTTTTCTGACAGTCTTGGTTCCCTGAAGCATTGAGCTCCTGATCTATATTACTGTTTTTCTCTCTGAGGAACTTCTTTTTAATTCCTCCTTTAATGCCAATCTATTCCCTTTAAGGCAGGTCTACTTGAAACAAGTTTCAGAAACTTATTTTTTTCTGGGAAAGTAATTTCCTCCTCATTTTTTTCTTTTCTATTTAATGGTGATCATGGAGATGGGTAGGTGGGTGGGTGGAGATGTAAGGGTAGTTTTCTGTATGTAACACAGGCTGGCCTCATACTCATTGTAGAGCTTAGGTTTATGTCAAACTAGAGATCCTTTTGCCTCAGCCTCCCAAATGCTGAGATTACATGTGTGTGCTACCATACCTGGCTCTTCCTCACATTTAATGGCCAGTTTCTATATAGATATCTATTGGATTCTAGGTTGATGACGCTCCTTCTGAAGAGATTGGCTATTTCACTGTACCCTAGTCTTGTTTCATGCAATTTCTCACAATTTAAATAGTGTTTTACATTTATTATTCAATAGACAAAGTGTTTGCTCATTTGGCTTCCTTCTGAATTTTTTCTTTGTCATTGATCTTCTTTGATTAGAACATCACATTCCTAAACGTAGCATTTGGTTTTGCTTTTCTGACATGAGTTCTGCTTTGTGTGTATGTGTGTGTGTACGTGCACACGCGCATGCATGCACGTATGTGCATGCATACATTTTTGGTTCTGTGGTGTCACATCTGATGCTAATTTGGGGAAATTTTAATCATTGTTCCTTCTGTTCCCTCATTTCTCCCATGATGTATGAACAACACCTTTTGCTAAATAATTCTTAAATAGCCTATTCTACATCTTTTACTACTGCTTTTTGCTAAGTTTTGCAAATTCCCGTTGTCATATTATTAATATCAGAGGTGCTTTCTTCAACCACATTTAATCTAGTGGTAAGATCATCAAAGCCATTCTTCATTTCTGATGTGTTTATTGAAAAACCTCTAACATTTCTTTTTCTTCTTGTTTTTTAGAATTTCTATCTCTTCTTATTTATCTAGTTTTACATGTTGTCTTTCTCCATTACAGCCCTTGGAATATTAATCACAGTTATTTGAAAGTTGAACTCTGATAATTTTAAATGTGGATCTAGTTCTAATGTATTTTTTAGCATCTGCCTAGTTTTGTCCTTTGGTATGCCTTGTGACTTTTTGTTAAGTAGTAGACCTGATGCAGTGGATAAGAGAAGCTGCAGCAAGTAGTTTTTAGTAAGGTGTGTGGAGAGGAAATTTGTTCTGGAGTCCTATTTTGAAAATTTTTAGTTAGCCTGTACCTCCATGCTGATAAATCTACAGGCACATCTGTTTTTCCTTTTATTCATCCCCATCAATGATTCAGGATGACTCATCGAGGGTAGACTTTATTACTCCCTGCTTCTCCATGGAAGGCTGGAGAGAACTGCAGTTGGGTATCTACTCTCGTGTCAGTCGGACTCTAATAAACCCAGTGGGTGGCACATGGTAAGGTGGAGAGAATACATTACCATTTCAAAATGAGTTCTCTGAACCCAGAAGACTATAGAGATTGTTCTTGAATCTCCATTGGGAGAACCCCAGGAAATTTCTGGAGATTAAAAAATATATGCAGTTCCCTCTATTGTAGAATTCACCAGTTTTTGTCTTTCAAATCTATCTACTGTGAAACATTAAATCTGTTAGCTACAATGCAGGGTTCTCTATACTGATTCCCACAAAACTTGCAGTTCTGGTAAGCTATAATTCTCTGTATCCTCCTGTCTGCTTCTTTATTTGGCATGTTGGAAATAATAAGGGTGAGGACTGATCTCTCTTTTGATGAGCCTAAAATTTGTTACTTTTTTAGTTTGTAATACTTTTTATTTATTTATTTTTGTTAGAGTGGAGTAACAACTCTGAAGCCCTTCATGTATCAGACTATAGACTAGAATCACTCTTTTCTTTTTAATTCATCTGTGTCTTTAGCCTTAAAGTATATTTCTTGAAAAATAGAATATGCTGGATTTTTGCTTTTTTGTCAAGTCTGTAATCACTGCCTTTTAATTGAAGGGTACAGTCCATGAACATTTAGTGTAATTATTAATATGGCTAACTTTAACTAGTATCTTGCTACTTTTTGACTCTTTAGTCTCTTTGTTCTTTGTGTCTTCCAGCCTTTCATCCTGCTTTTATGTTACTTGGTTCCATTGCCTCCGTCAGCTTTTTACTTATATTTCTTCATGTTCTGTTTTCAATGGCTCCTGTAGGGATTAAAAGATACATTCTTGAATCATCCTAGCCTATATTAAATTAGTATCATATCATCTCATGTATCATAATTTTTCTGTTTAACACTATTGTTCTTTGTGCTATTGTTGTACATTTTGGTTTTTGTATCTTTTAAGTTCTACAATACATTGCCTTTGCTGTTGTTGTTTTAAACATCCAATAGCTTGTTCCTCAAATTTAAGAAATGAAAAAGAGTATTGATACATTTGTAATTTTTCAGTGTCTTCTAGTTCTTTTTGTTGACCTTAATTGTCTGACACTATCTCCCTAAATCTAAGAAACTTAACTTAAAACTTCCTGAAGCATGGATTTGTTGTCTGTTAATGTCCTTACTTTTCATTTCCTCATTTTCATTTTGTGAAAAGACCTTAATTTCATCCCATATGTCAAAGGACACAGAGTTCAAAATTGACATTTATTCTTTTTCTATTATCAACTAATAGAGGTTACTACATAGTTTTCTTGCTTGGGATTTTGAAGTTAGTTGGAATTCTTTTAAAAATTTATTATCTGAGACATCCTTTCCTTTTCTGGCTAGAAGAACTTTCTACTTAGTCTTTGTCTTTGGTGCTTTGATTGTGACAAGTCTAGACACTGTTTCCTTTGAACTTTCAGATTTGTTAAGCTTCTTGGGTGTTGAGTTGATGTTTCAATCAAATTTAAAAAAAGCTCTTTGCCAAGGTTCTCTGGTATTTTTAATGTTCTCTCTTTGACACTCTAGTATATATAATATCATATATAACAATATGTATAACATATATTTATAACACCACCTGATGCTATTCCAAGGCCATTGAAATTCTTTGTTTCCTTAATCTTTCATCTCTCAGCATATTACTTCAAATCACTTCCACTGACATATATTCAAGCTAACTAATTATTTCTTTCATAGTGTTTAATCTTTGGTAAAGTCATTCAGCCATTGTTTAAAATTCAAATAATGTGTCTTTCAGTTCAACTTCCATTTGATCTTTAGACTCAGTATTTCTCTCAAAATCCCATCACTCCATCTCTATCTTATTATACATTTATTGGTGTACCATTAGTTATTAAAAATCCATTCATTTCAACAATGAGACATTTGTGGATCTACTTCTCTTCTATTAATTGTTTCCCTCTTTCATGCCCAGAGATTTCTGTTTGAATAGTGGAAATCATGAATGAGAAGTATCAGATGCCCTGGATTCATTACATTTCTCTTAATTTTAAAAAGTTTAGCTCCATCAGGCAGTTAAATTACTAGAAAATGCCTTTATTTCTAAAGAATCTTGGTTTATGGTCTTTGTCAGAGAAAGCATATTTCAATTTTGTTTTTAGTTCAAGAACATAATCACCAGTTCCTAAATCTTATTTCGTCATAAATGATAGTCATTCCCAGGTTTTAACGGAAGCTCTGACTTTTATATGTCACTCTAATTTGGAATCTAACTGCTATCTTATGGGAAACAGGCAGTTTCTGAACTTTCCCCTGTGCTTTCAGTCTTTCGGTTATTGCTTTTCATTGGGATCTGAGTTTTACTTCACACAGATACAATAAAGAATTCAGCTAAGAGTGGACAGATAGTCTATATATTTGAGCACCATAGCCTAGTCAAATTGATGCATTGTATTAACAATCATCCTACTTTGACTAGCAGTAAAAATTTAATTTAAAATTCTTTTTAATTTAAAATTCTTAACTACTTGTAAAAATATTTTTAACATTAACATGGTGGCTTAAAAGATGGTCCCCATCAATTTATAGGAAATAGCATTATTGGAGGTATGACTTTGTTTGGAGTAGATGTGGCCTTCTCAGAGGAAGTGTGTCAGTGGGGGTGGGCTTTGAGGTTTCAGAAGCTCAAGCCAGGTCAGTGTCAATCTCTCTTCCTGCTGCCTGAGGATTTAGATGTAGAACTCTTAGCTACCCCTCCAGCACCATGTCTGCCTACATGCCATCATGCTTCCATGATGATAATAGACAAAACCTCTGAACTGTAAGCTAGTCCCAATTAAATGCTTTCCTTTATACGAGTTTTCATGGTCATGGTGTCTCTTCACAGTAATAAAAACCCTTAGACACTTAATAATCATAGTAATTTTATTTTCCTTTTAGTCATTTTCCCCAATCTCCAGAATTAATTGCTTTGTTATACATATATTAATTTCGCTGATTTGTCTTATGACTTCAACTTGACTGGATGTTCCTTGAGACATATTATTATAACATGGTACATTGCAGTAGGTGGTAGGTAGCAAATAAACATTGGTTTGAGAAGATGGTAACTGTTAGGTTCTCTTCCTATGATATTATATAAATAACCCTAATAATGTTAGAAAGTGATATGCAGGCTTCTGGAGGAAAAAAAAATGATAAGCAGTTCTTATCCAGCTGTGACACAAACTTCAGTGGCAATGCTCCATGCAAGCTGTGCCTACTGGTGCAATAGTGTCATGATTGTTATGGTGTCAACTAATCACAATCTCTGGTAGAATCCAAGATCCACTTTACAGGAGGGATTTCAAGTCTAACACAGTAAACCCATTCAAAAACTAACCGTTGAGGAGGCTTAGATCCTCAAAAGGAATGAGTTAGCTTTGCTTATCTAAATTGACATGATGTCAAACCACCTTCTAAACACTGAGGTTTATACTTGAAGATAAATGCTTCCCTCAGTCTTAATTAGAGAAGTTTTCTTTACAATAAATGTCAATCACTACAGAAACTCTTGGCTGCTCAAGGTGCAGAGAAAAGAGGAAAACTGGGTTTCAGCCATAAATGGGACATTAATGCCACTCCCTTTAAGGCTCAGGAAATATTGCAGAAGAAGGGACCCAAAGAATGTAAGAGACAGGAGATAAGGTAAAGGGCGATGAAATGCTTTCTTATAACATGACACAGACATTGCAACCATGAACTCACAGGAGCTGCAGTTGCTTGTACTTAGTCTGTAGAAATCTGGACCTGTCAACAGCCAAGTATGAATAGGGAAATGGTTCATGAAGTCCTAACCCTTCTTGTTGAATTATTGACTACTGATAAATTCTAGGGGGAGGAGTCATTGTCTTGAGGTGTATACCCTCTTCTGAGCCCACCTTGATTCATTGGATAATTTCATACCTGTCTTAGTCATTGCTTTACTACTGTGAAGAGACATATGGTCAAGATGACTCTTATAAAAGATACCATGTAATTGGGACTTCCCTACACTTTTAGAGGAAAGTCCATGATCATCATGGCAGAAAGTGTGGTTGCAGGCAGGGAGGCATGATGTTGGAGAAGTAGCTGAAAGCTTACATCCTTATCATGTAAGAGAGAGAGAAAAAGAGAGAGAGAAAGAGAGAGAGAGAGCCATCTGATTTGATCTTTTGAAACCTCAAATCCCACTCCCAGTGACACACCTTTTCCAACAACAAGGTCACACATCCTCCAGCAAAGCCACACCTCCTAATCCTTCTCAAACAGTTCCACCAACTGGGGACCAAACACTCAAATATATGAGCCTATGGGAACCATTCTCGTTCAAACTACCACAGTATATGTGGTTGCAAAACTGGCTCTGATTATGCTCAGTGGGTCAAAAAACAAAATGAAAAGTCTTCAACATGGGAAGGGAAGTTGTAGGGTAGGGTAGAGTAGGGTAGGAGAGTTAGTGGTGGTAAGAGTCAGAACAGATAAGAGTGAGCACAATCCAAATGCACTACATATATGTATGAAATTGTCAAAAAATTTAATTAAGAAAATAAATTAATCTACACTTTCTTTCAGATATACTTTCATGGAAGAATCTCATATGTTATGTTTGAAGACATACTTTCAATTTTAAAAATAAAAAAAACTAGCAAGGGACTAGGAAACTGCTTGGTGTTTCAAAGCACTTGCTGCTCTTGCAGAGGACCTGGATATAGTTTCCAAAACCCATGAGTGGCTTACTACTGATTATCACTCCAGTTCTAGGGTATCCAATGCCCTCTTCTGACTTCTACAGGAATTTCATGCACCAGATGCACATAAATTCATACAGTCAACACATGTACCCCAATAAAGTTGAATAAGTATTATTAAAATGAAAACAAATAACAATGTTCACTATTTTTTTCTATTTTTTGTGTTCAGAAATGAGCTATAAACTGATGACTTGAAGGTATTTTAATATCTTATTTACACTGAAAGTCATTTTATTTATAAAACCAGGCAGTCACAATTGTACATATTCCACTCTCAATAAGAAGACTCACAGTAAAATATTTCCTCTCTTATAAAAACCCTTTGCTTCCTAGAGACCTAGACAAAGTTATTTTGGTTCCTCTATTCTTTTAAAAACTATTGCCTTTGCTGGAGAGGATGGGAAGTAAGGGGAACATTCATCCATTGTTGGTGGGAATGCAAACTTGTGCAACCACT
>LOEQ01001693.1:67296-80717 GCA_001685075.1 Bramus lutescens | reverse complement strand
GCCCACGTGGCAATCCAGGGTTGGTAGCCCAGGCCTACTTAAGGGCTGGGAGAGCCTTGCCCCGGGAGAGTTCATTATTAACAAGGTCCTGAATAAACTACTTCCAAGAAGAGTTCCGGTGTTGTGTCATTCCTTGCTGGTCGAGGGTGGGCGCAACAATAACCAAAACAGCTACATACATAATTTTCAAAACTTAAAAAAATTGCCTAGTATTTCCTTAAATCATCTACCTATAGATTCCAGAAGTC
The DNA here is from genome assembly GCA_001685075.1 of Bramus lutescens. Classification (NCBI taxonomy): domain Eukaryota; kingdom Metazoa; phylum Chordata; class Mammalia; order Rodentia; family Cricetidae; genus Bramus; species Bramus lutescens. Next base: position 80,469 of record LOEQ01001693.1, on the reverse strand, counting down.
TTTTACTTTTTAACATTTAAATCTGCAAAATCTTGAATATTATGCAGACACTGGCAAATTCAAAACACAATGCAGTTTTTCAAGTAGATTGCCTTTCCCCATTTTGCTTCTTAAAATCGGGTCTTTTGTTTTAGGCTAATGGTAAACTTATGGACTACTTGCTTCTGCAGTACTGAGATCTCGGGTGATCTAGTCTCATGTCTTAAATTCTGGTAGTTTCTTCTACTGTCCTATGGTGCTTGCTGATCATTGATAAGTTTTGGATAGAAATGCAAATTCCTTGAGGACGCTTCTTTTCTATGAGTTATTTCTTCATTTGTTCACTAAGTATTAGGCTGTGCAAATGCTAGTCTATATCATGCTGGGATGGACCTCACTATATAGCTGGAGGAAAATCTTAAACTTTGATGTTGTTTCCACCTCTTAACTGTTTAGATTAATTACAATGTTCTACTTTTCTTAGTACGGTTTTGTACTTTTTCTTATGAGACAGCATTTCAATCATTCATGTTGGCCTATACTTACCATGTAGCCCAGACTAACTTTCAACTTGGGAACCTACTTGCCTTAGCCAATAGAGTCACTAAGAAGACAGACATTCTTCACAGCACTTCTCCTGTATCTCCTAATGAGGACAGTGTGATTTGATTTAGGGTTTATCTTGAAAACCCAGGATGACATCATTCATATTCTGGTCTTTGGCTTAATTACAAATGCAATAACACTTATTACTAATAGGTTACATTTAGAGGTTCATAGAGTTTCCCTCAAACACACACGCACACACTCAGTGGAGTATGGGCTCCTACACAATAAATATATGTAATAAAAGATTCTCATCAGCATTTCATACTTCCAATTTTATTTTCTGTGAAAATCATATATAACTTGAATTACATTATGTCTTCTACTCAGCTCTTTAAAAGATACCCTGCTAAACACAAAACTCAGTATCTGATTTTTAATTTTCCTTCTTTACTTAAAAGCTATTTCACTGATATTGTGCCTCTCATTTTTATGATGTTATCTACTGTGCATATTTTTCTAATTAAAATGTGTTATTTCTAAATCGAAATATATAAAATAGAAAACCAAATAACCAAAATTAACATAAACCTTTCCTTCTTTACTTAAAAGCTATTTCACTGATATTGTGCCTCTCATTTTTATGATGTTATCTACTGTGCATATTTTTCTAATTAAAATGTGTTATTTCTAAATGCTTTATATATTTTATCTTTTGGTTTATTGGTTTTAATTGTATTTGCTTTAATAGAAGTCTCCTAGGCTTCTTTAAAATATTAGGTAACTTAACAATTTGGGGATACTGCTGTACAGCTACATGGAATGTCTACCTAATGTTTATGTTCTGAGTGTTTGATCTTCAAATTGTGACACTATTTAGGGAAGTATTTTAAACTTTAGAATGTGTAACACACTTGGGCAAGGTCACAAAGAGAGGACTTTGAAGAATAAATCTGGTACCTTCTCTTTGTATTATGCTTCCTATCTTTAAATCTGTCTATGTTCTTTGTGATGGGGATTAGTTACACAGTATACTTGCAGAGACATACGCCTTATTACTAAGGTATACTCTGACCTTCAGCCACTATATTTATAGACAAACTTCACATATTCTATGTGGTTATGCTAAAGCAACTCAAGGAAATAAAGCCTACTATCCAGAAAGTACAGATATTTATGTATGTATGTATGGCCTTTAATAGATTAGTTTCAACTACAAAGTTCCAGTGGTAACAACAAATTCATCAAAACATTGCCTAGGGGCCTACAGTTCAAGATACAGCACTTGCCTAGAATTCCTGATTGTGATTTTGATCCAATGCATTACAATAGAGATCAAAACCTAAAAAATAAAATAAAAATTGCAGGTTGGGCGGTGGTGGCACACGCCTTTATTCCCAGCACCAAGGAGGCAAAGGCAGGCAGATCTCTGTGAGTTCGAGGCCAGCCTGGTCTACAAAAGCTAGTTCCAGGACAGGCTCCAAATCTAAAGAAAAACCTTGTCTCAAAAAACAAAAACAACAAAAAAAAAGAAAAAAAAAGTTGCTTGTTATTGACAAGGAATATTATTATGTTACTTCATTTGAAAATTAATGTGAAAATAAGATATACTAATGGTTTGCTATACAATTTCCTAATGTATAAAAAATTGGTATTTTTATACTGTGTGCTCATGTCCTGTACACATGCGTATGGGTTCATAACTATGCCCATGCAGAAGACAGAAGACACTCAAGCTACAAATCAAGATTTTGTCTCAAAACTAAACAACTATAAAAATGTGACATCAAAATGTTCATTCTGAGACATTAAAACTTGTAGGTTTTAACTGATTTACAAACGTCCCATGAATGTAAATACTTTAAATCAAGATAACACATGAAAACTTCTATGTGAAGATGTACAGTACAAGACTCATATGAATACTACCACTGAGCCACATTTAAACAAGTTAACATTTAAACTTCAAATGTACTCTCACTTTCATGTGTTAACTGAAGGCTGGTGCTGTGGTAACATGGCTGAATGAATGCCTTTTCTAGAATCCCTACATCTATGCTTTGTTGGTGAATCTTTGTAATAAACTCAGCTGGACTACTAAAGTGTTTTCAAATTGGACTCCTCTGCTTAATCACCTCTATTGGGTTTCTGATGCCAGATGAATTTTAAGTTCAATTCAAAAGTTTTGGTACTCTTCATATTCTTGGGGTTTTAAATACAAAGTTTGCAATAAATTCATTACCCAATATGGGGCACTTCAAGAAGGCTTTATTGCCTTTAAACATATGGAATGGTATCATATATTGCTAAGACTAGTCTTCAATTACTGTGTGTGAATAAACCTGCAGGATGATGATCTAGACTTGAAAGCATACGGTATATACCTCACTACAATTTTTGCTGTACCTGGCATTTCACATATGAAGTTTCTAATGTAGAGGCCTGACTTCTATTCCAAAGCATGTCTATTTTTATTAATTTCATTGGGCCCCACACCTGCATAAGTTTCCAGGTGTATTCATGGAACTTAATGTTAGAAAGTTTTCCTCTGTTCTTTACATCCAGTGTTACTCACCTACAATATACTCAATTCAGCTGAAGAACGACACAGCTTTTCTACACGTGTTAAATTAACAGGAGACATTCCCATGTATGGCTTCTCTTACAAAGAGCACTGTGGTACAGTGCCTTCCAACAATCTTCACAGTCATATGTTTCATTGTGGTATGTGTTCACTGGTAGAGTAACAGCTGACTTACACTAGGAACTTCCCAGAGTTTTCACATTAATCAGATTCTCACCTGCAAGCGTTCTGATTATACACTTGGGTGAGATTTCACGGATTCTTTACACTCTTAGGCTTTCTCATCTGCCATTAAGTGAGGTGTGACATGAGGAAGAACTTCTGCATTTGATACACTTACAGGGTTTCTCCTTTGTATAAGTTCTTTCACGCACAGAGAAGGCGGATTTGCTATGAAATGTCCTGCATTATTTGCATCTAATGACTTCTCACCTGCATGAGTTCTCTGATGTCGAGTGAGTTGTTTCTTGAAGTAGTAAGCTTTCCTACAATGTTCACATGTGTAGGGCTTTTCACCTGTATGAATTCTCTGGTGCTGAGTGAGGTGTGACATCCAGGAAAAAGCTTTCCCACATTCTGCACAATGAAATGACTTCTCACTTGCGTGAGTTTTCTGATGTAGAGAAAGGTATTTCTTGCAGTAGAATGCTTTCTTGCATTCTGTGCATTGATAGGGCTTCTCACCTGTATGAACTCGATGATGCTCAATGAGCAAATACTTGTTATAGAAGGCTTTTCCACACTGTTTACATTCATAGGGCTTCTCACCTGTATGAGTTTTCTGATGTGCAGTAAGTCCAGACTTGCTGTAGAAGGCTTTCCCACATTGCTTACATTCATAGGGCTTCTCATCAGTGTGAGTCTTCTGATGAACAGTAAGCTGTGCCTGAGAATAAAATGCTTTCCTACAGTCTGTGCATTGGTACAGTTTGTCACTTATATGAGTTCTCTGATGTACAGTGAGGTGGGACTTGCAGTAAAATGCTTTTCCACATTGTTTACATTCATAAGGCTTCTCCCCAGTATGAGTTTTCTGATGCAAAGTAAGGTTAGACCTCCAGTAGAACGCTTTTCCACACTGTTTACATTCAAAGCGCCTCTCAACAGTATGCGTCTTCAGATGATGAGTAAGCTGTTTCTTAAAGTAGAAAGCTTTGGGGCACTGTGTACACTGAAATGGCTTCTCATCTGTATGAGTCTTCTGATGTCGAATGAGGCACGCACTGAAAGAGAAAGCTTTGCCACATTCCGTACACTCATAAGGTTTCTCACTTACATGAATTCTCTGATGCAGAGAAAGGTGTGTGTTACAGTAGAAAGATTTTCCACATTTCAAACATTCATACGGCTTCTCCCCTGTATGGCTCCTCTGGTGTCGAGTGAGTTGTGACTTATAGTAAAAAACTTTCCTACACTCCGTACATTCATGTGGCTTCTCCCCTGTATGACTTCTCTGATGCACAGTGAGATGTGACTTATAGCTGAACGATTTTCCGCATTCTGTACACTCATAAGGCTTCTCGCCGGTATGACTTCTCTGGTGTTCAGTGATTTGAGACTTGTAGTAGAAATACTTCCCACATTGCAGACATTTGTAGGGCTTCTCATCTGTATGATTGATCTGGCGCTGAGACTTGGTGTGGGAAGCTTTTCCACATCCTGAACTCTCACATGGCTTCTCACCGATAGGACTTCTCTGATGTTCAGTGAGGTGTGACTTCCAAGAGAATGCATTCCTGCACTGTCTATGTGCACAGGATGCCCCCTCTGTAAGTCTCTGACAGTTACTGAGAAGGGACTTATACATGAAACTTTTCTTACACGCGTGTGTCCTCCGATCCCTCGTGTACTGTGACTGCCGGCAGAACGTCTTCACACATCCTTCCCCTTCGTAACATATTGTCACTGGGTGGATTTTCTGTGTCACGTTCAGTTCTGCCTAGAGACAGAGGAATTAGTTATATTTCATAGACCCACAGAGCTTTTTCCTAGGATGTGCTTTCTTATTTTTGTTTGGAATCTTTCTTGTGCATACAGATAAATGTCATATATAATGATTTCTAATATTTACTGAGTTTACCAGGGATCTCTTTAATATAAAAATTCATGTGTAAATAATATTGTCTTTAACAATATCACTGGTTAAATATATTGACAACACCCCTGTCAATTTTGACTGAGATTATGGCAAATTAAGCTGATCAGGATGTCAGAATATTTTTCCCATTATCATTAAAATGATCATGTTCTCCAGCTGGCAACAATCACACAAAAGGGAAAAACACTCAGCTGTGAGCTCCTTTGCATTTATTTTCAGAAAATGTCTCTCACTGGACCTGAAGCTTCCTTGTTCAGATGGAATCATAGGCCAGCAAACCCCAGTGACCCTAATCTCTCCATCTTCATGCACTGGTTAGAGACACACATCACCACAGTGGTCTCTATTTGTGGATGCTGAGGATCCAAACTCAGGTTCTCATGCTTTCTGCATCAAGTATTCTACTGACTAAACAATGCCCCCAGGCCCGAGTTATTTTTTTTTCATTTTTCAAATTATACTTGTGTATATATGCACGCCATGGCACACATATGGAAGTCAGAGAACAAATTTTGGGGTTTCTCTTCACCATCCACCACAAGGAGCATGGGGATCAAACTCAGATGTTTAGGCTTGATGACAAGACCCTTTACAAAGTGAGCCATCTTGTTGACCTGGGTTAAGTTCTTGAAGAAACATTCCTAATTTCCAATCTTTATCTTTACATTTGAAATATGATAAAAGCTCATATTAAATACTTTACTTACTTCAACAATTTCTTCATTTGATGTCTGGCTGTTGGTGATTTCAACTTGCCACAAAAGTTCCGTGTGATATTCCTGGTGGTTCTCAATTGGGGCAGTCACTTTATGAACACCTAAGATGACATTAAAAATAACCCCATCCATGAATAACTCTGAAATATTCTTCATGTGACTTCTTATCCTCATAGAAAATATAAAATAATATTGAATTTTGATAATGGTACACATTTTTGTTCTTCATGAAGAATAAAAAAATTATTTACCTCACCTTGCAAATAACACTGACTATTCCATGGGATTAATGGTGTATGCCACCTTGCCCAGGCCAATGTGATTCTTTTCAGTTGACTAATACATCTGAAATGTGCCTCATCTTTATGATGAATCTAATGATGAGCATAATGGATGATACCATATCTTAGTTACTGTGAGCATGGGACTTGAGGGGCAGCCACTGTATCCTTACTCCCATCACACATGTAGCCAGAGATAAGATTCCTACCTCATACAGCAGTTTTATTTTTCATACCTAAAAAAATTCCATAGTGGCTGGATAATTCTATATTATCACCACCTGTGTGCATGGGTTTATATATTCTCAATATTAATTCCATATTGAATGAGTGAGTACCTGGAAAAGGTATTTTCCCCCCTATGGGATACTTCTCCATTCTGGTGACTGTTGGGTAGAAATTTTACATTTAGGAAGATAGCATTCATTTTTTTGTTATTATAGCTGTTTTTGTTTGAGCTCTGGTCTCATCTACCATATTCTGGTCTAGAACTTACTATATGGATGGCACTGAACTCCTCTCACTTTGGGGGTTTTTAGGCATGAATCACCATGCCCTGCTAAATTCATATTCCACAGCTGTTTACATTCTATTCTATTCATATTTTATTAAATTGTGTTCACACAAATTTCTCCAGCTCTTTCAAGATTAAAGGCCTTCTGTTAAGGTCTCTGTTCCATTGGTATAAGAGAAGAAATAGCTGTGTAGGTTCAGTCTTTTATGTGTGGAGATCTCCTTTTGTTGAAACAGATTCTTGGTAGTTTGAGAAAACGGTGGCTACCATTGTGTGATTACACTTTTGGACCACTGTATAAGTTCAATACAGAGTCTGTGCCAATGGTTTCTGCCAACAGCTTGCTCCTTTTGCTAATATAGCCCTTACAGTATTATTTGAGAGCAATTACAGTGATATGTCTAGCATCACACGTTTTCTACAGAATTCCAATGCTGGCTGGGATTATTTCTTCTGTAAGAAAATTACATGTTTATATTCTCCCATTTTCTAAAGGATGTGATGTCATTTCCTGGGAGGGCACTGAATGTGTAGATAGAGTTCACTAAAAGGATATTTTAGCAGCTTGGCTAGATAGCTCAGCTGGAAAAGATGCTTGTTGTTCAAGCCTGGCAATGCGGCTCCAATCCTTAGAACCTACAGAAGAGAGGAAGGAAAGAGCTCCACACAGTTGTCCTTTGACCTCCACATACGTGCTATAACACAAACGCCCCAGTCATATACACCATGCTCATCCACACAAGAATAATAAGATATTTAACGATATTGTGAGTATACTAATTGTGTTACTATAGGAGCACATGAGGTCTTTAATTACTCTGGTGTCTTCCTCAATCTCCCTTTTAAAAAATTAATTTGTTTGTATGTGAGAGTGCACACATACCACACCACATGTGTGGAGGTCAGAGGACAAACACATAGGCTTTTCTTCCTTCCATCAACCATACTGGTCTCACGATTGAACTCAAGCCCCTTTATCAACTGAGCCATCTCGCTAACCCCTCAATTTCATCACTATGTTACAGTTTTAACTGCACACACTACTTAGAACATGTGAGTAATGGTGCACAAATTTCAGATAACAATTAACAAATATCATGCTGGGTGTGGTAATGCACACCTTTAATCACAGCACTCTGAAACAAAGGCATGCAGATCTCTGTAAATTTAAGGCCAGCTTCGTCTACATAATAGACCATAATGTTCTAGGACAGCCAAGGCTACACAGAGAAACCCTGTCTCAAAAAAAACCCAAGTAATAATAATAAATAATAAAAAGGAAACAAGAGCTGGGTGGGGATGGTGCACTTTGGAGGCAGAGGCAGGCAGATCTGTTTAGTTCGAGGCTAGCCTGGCCTACAAGAGCTAGTTCCAGGACAGGCACCAATGCTACACAAAGAAACCCTGTCTCGAGAAAAAGAAAACAAGAGCAGAGCTAAAAAAGCAGAAAGCAGTACCCCCACAGATTCATGTGCTTGAATGCTTGAACCACTGAACCATAGGGATTGGCACTATTAAGAGTTGTGACCTTGTTGAAGTAGGTGTGGCCTTGTTGGAGGAAGTGTGTTACTGTGGAGGTGAGCTTTGAGGTCTCATATTCTCAAAGTATACCCAATGTGTCACACAGTCCCCTCTGCTATCTGCAGATTAAGACATAGACTTCTCAGCTCCTTCTCCTACACCATGTCTGCCTGCATGTCACCATTCTTCCCACCATGACAAGACCTCTGAATTGTAAGCCAGCCCCAATTAAATGTATTCCTTTGTAAGACCATGGTCATGGTGCCTTTTCATAGCAATAAAACTCAAACTAAGACAACAGGTTAAATTAAAAAAAAAAAAACAGAACAAACAGGGAAAGAAATAATGAGAAGGGAACAGAAAAACATAGGTGATAATGAATCTGGTGACAAAATAAATACAAGGTTAAATAAGTATACAGGAAGAATAAAAATATAAGCACAAAATAACTGACTAAAAAGGAAAAAAGTAAAAACACTATGAAGTAAAGAGGTTAAAGAAGAGAGAAGAAAAACACATTTGTTTGATTAATCTGTGTTCTCTGACAGTACTGTCTGTTAGGAGTCAATGGAGGGTGGCAGTTATTGGTGTGTTGCTAGAGTCTAATGTAAGTAAGTCCTTTGTTCTCACCTTACCAGAGAGTGCTGTATGTTGGCTGACTGCTGGCCTCATCCAGGCTATGTGCCAGCAATAGGACAGCATCCATTTAAAAACTTGCATGTTTGCATGTAAGGGAAACATACAACAGAAACAACCAATACTAGGTGATGGGTTGATATGGCTAATTCTTTCCAGAAACTGCAACAATCAAGAGTCTAGTCGGGACTAGGTTGATGTGGGATTCCCCACTGTATGCTGTGATTACCACTGATTAATATGAAACTGCTTTGGACCTATAGCAGGGCTGAACAGAGGTAGGCAGAGAAAACTAAACTGAATGCTGGGAGGAAGAAGGTGCAGTCAAGAGATGCCATGTAGCCGCCACCAGGAACAGATATGTTGGAATCTTGCCGGTAAGCCACAGCCCAGTGATAATACACAGATTAATACAAATGGGTTAAATTAAGGTGTAAGAGTTAGCCAATAAGAAGCTAGAGCTACTGGGCCAAGTAGTGATTTAATTAATAAAGTTTCTGTGTGGTTATTTAGGGGCTGAGGAGCCAGGAACAAACAAGTGGCCTCCTACAACACTAGGTATGGTGGTAAAAAGCATTCAACAATGACCAATATAATGAACTCTCCTTTTGCTGGCCTCCCTAGCTCAGTCTGCATTCACTGACCTGGAAGGCTCTGGATAGAGGCTTCTGCTACACTCCATGGCCCATATCCATGCTCCAACTTGAAGATCAACTCGGGTTTGGTCATGCAGTACCCTGTAAGTGAGAAATAATAAAGAAATTTTGCAAAAGTGTTAGGTTTAGCCCACAAATATAAGGCAACAGAGCTAACTTGGGTCCTGCGCTTTGGTCAGTGAAATCAGAAACTTTCATTAGAGGGTCTACACTAATATTCTTCACTGGCTAGAATGTTATCTTCAGTCAGCATAATGGTTTCCAGAAAATATAAGAAAACAGAGGTGAATAAAATTTATTGTCTTTTGACAATAAATTAAAAAAAAAAAGATATTTGTGATGATTTGGAAGAAAATGGTCTCCAAAGGAATTAGCCTTGTTGTAGGAAGTGTGTCACTGTGGAGACAGGCTTCAAGGTCTCTTTTGATTGAGCTTCCCCCAGTGTGGCTGTCCATCAACTTCCTGTTGACTGCAAGATGTAGGACTCTCAGCTCCTCCAGCACCATGTCTACCTGCAGGCCTTCATGCTCCCCACCATAATGACAATGCACTGAACCTCTGAAAATGTAAACGAGGCCACTCAATTAAATGTTTTCCTTATAAGAGTTGTCATGGTCATGGTGTCTCTTCACAGCAATAGAAACCCTAATATTTAAAACAAATTATACAGGAGAATAATCATAAAAACAATCAACCAAGAGACTGAAGAGATGGCTCAATGGATAAGAATACTTGATACTATACAGATCCAGGTTCAGTTTCCAGCACCCATATCAGGTGGCAAACAACCACCTGTAACTCTAGTTCTAGCAAATATAACTCTTTTCTATCCTCTGCAGGTATTGCATACATGTGGAATAATACAAATGACTTTTAAAAAATGCTTTAAGTAAACTAAATTACTAGGTATGGTTAGGCCAATATTTAATTCCAGCATTTGTAAGGCAGAGGCAGGCACATCACTTTGAGTTAAAGGTCAGTCTGGTCTATATAATGAGTCCTAGGCCAGCCAGGGGCATATAGTGAAACATTTTCTCAAAAATAAACAAATTAAGTAACCCAGGCAGAATTTTAAAAATTGAAAGAATATAAGGCTAATTTAAAATATATCCATTATCACTGAAAAGTAAATATTCCTTCCATGTTTCTTTTATAGAAAATACAAGGAAACCAAATAATAATTAGGAGAGACCAGGCATGCATCAAAAAATGACTCAGGGTTATAATCATATAGGAAAAATAGAAGAAAGCCTAGAATTGTATATACAATAACACACACTGGAGGTACAGACATGCATTTTAGCTGTTACCATATTCACCAGCATTACAATGACTTCAAAGCTACACATGGACACAGCATCCAAACCTCACGTACAGTAACTCTAATGAACAACGAGAGGCACAAAAAAACCAACAGAGCACATAAAATAATTAGAAACTATGGTTATGTGTGATTCATACTAGGAACGCAGCACTCACCATATGGAAATTTGAAACCCTCATATCTATGCACTAAGTAATATATAGCTGTAGTTCTAGATATAGTGGCATCTGCCATTAATCCCAGAAGTCAGTAGTCAGGGCAAACTGATTTCTGTGAGTTCCAGGGCAGCCAGATTTGCACAGTGAGACCCTGTCTCAAAAACAAAACAAAACAAAACAAAAACCCCACTATTATCACAACAAAAACAGTCATATGAATACAATGGATGCATAAAAGGTATTTTTATCTTCATAGGAAAAAAACCTCAATAAACTATGACTATATATATAACCAGTAGCCCAAGGCTAGGGGAGTGGGGCAGGCCAGAGATGGTTTTCTCTAGGAATACAGCAGGATATGCTCTTTCACCACCTTTTAGCCTACTAATGAAGACATATGCACCTGATAAGTAAAGAAACAGCAGCCAAAGGAGAAAGTGGAATGGAAAGGTGAGGCTATCTACAAGTGATGCTATAAAGAGAAAGCCTTAGACTCTAAACAGAGGAAAATGGATGGCATACCATGTGACAAAACCAGAAGTCAAACATCAAACTTCACACCTTCTCTCTGCATCAAGAACAAATCTGCAGGGACTGGAGAGATGGCTCAGTGGTTAAGAGCACTGGCTGCTCTTCCAAAGGTCCTGAGTTCAATTCTCAGCAATCACAGGGTAGCTCACAACCATCTGTAATGAGATTGGGTGCCCTCTTCTGGCCTGCAGGCATATATGCAGACAGAATATTGTATACATAGTAAATAAATAATCTTAAAAAAAAAAGAGCCGGGCAATGGTGGCCCATGCCTTTAATCCCGGCACTTGGGAGGCAGAGACAGGTGGATCTCTGTGAGGACAGCCTGCTCTACAGATGAAGTTCCAAGACTGGCTCCATACTACTGAGAAACCCTGTCTCAGAAACAAGAAACAAAGGACAAATTTGTTGAGAAATTCAGAACATTCCCTTAAAAATGGCCAGGCACAGTAGTGTATTTATGCATCTAATCCCAGCATTTAGGAGCCAGAGGAAGCCACATTTCTAGGAGCTTGAGACCAGCTTGGTCTATATATCAAGTTGCAGACCAATCAAGTGCAATCTTGTCTAAAACAAACAAAAACAGAATGCAAACAAAAAAATAGAAAAGAAAAGATTCAATATTTGGGGCTGGAGAGATGTTTCAGTGGTTAACAGAACGTACTAATCTTTCAGAGGATATGAGTTCAAGTCCCAGCAACTGCACAATGGCACATAACCATTGTTAACTATAGTTTTGGAGGATCCAACACCCACTTTTGGCCTCCCAGGGATATCAGGCTTTTATGTGGTACATAGATACACATGCATACAAAACTCATACACATTAAATAAATTTAAAAAAATAGATTTTATTCAAGATGGTGACAGGTACCAGCACCTGCGGGACCAAGGAACAGCTCCAAGGAGCCGGAGAGACCCCTGGAGGCTCTGTGGGGAGGCGCGTAGCAGAGGACTCTGAAGAGCCCACACTATCTCCTGATGGGAAGAAGCTTTCTTAAAGTGGTCTTGTGAAACTGGAAGGGAAGGATGGTGGAGCAGAGCTGCATGAGGAACAATGGTGAGGCCAGAGGTATAGCAGTGACAGGATGGGAGTGGGGTGGGAGTGGAGCCCAGCAGATGAAGACAGTGTTGTTGTTGAGTAGAGCTCATCCCCAGCCCACCACTGCAGGGACTGGGAGCACTGCCCAGAAGTGCTGGCAGGCTGTGCTCTGAACTTGCTGCCCAGCCACACAATTGCCCTGACTGAGCAATGAAAGGATGTCCAAGATAGAGAATGGTTCATTTTCTGGATTGAGCCTCCTCAAAAGACCTCTATGGTCTGTGCTGCCAAGATTCCACATGTAATTTTCAGCACTGCCGAAAATAAATACAAATAAATAAACATTTAAAGTACTGAACCTTTAAAAAGTTTAAAAGTTTTCTTCCAGATTTATTTCATGTGTATGAGGACTTGGCAGCACAGACTATGGAGGTCTTTCTAGGAGCCTGCATGTTTGTATATGCACCAAGTGCATGTCTGGTACCTATAGAGATCAGAAGGGGGCATCAGATACCCAGGAACTGGAGTCAGAGATGGCTGCAAGCCCATAAGCCACTATGTGGATGTTGGCAACCTAACCTGAATTT
>LOEQ01001693.1:31007-45457 GCA_001685075.1 Bramus lutescens | reverse complement strand
ATTAATTATAATTCTGAACCAGTGTGGGATTGTTTATGACTTACGCCTTCAGTGGGTTTTCTTGTTTTTCCATTTTATTTATTCATTTATGTGGGCGGGGCGGTACACATGCCATGGCATACATGTGGAGGTCAGAGGACAACTTGTGAGAATTGTTCTTTCTTTTCACCTTGTGAGTCCCGAGGAGCAGCTCATCAGATTTGGCTGTGGGTTCCTTTACCCACTGCATTCAAAGATCTCATTGGGTGAGTTTTCTTCTTTAAACTTTTTCCACGTGAGGCTCGAATGAAACTTGGCATGAGTTTGGGCTCCTTTCTAGTAATTAAGCGAATGTTATCACTCTTTTAAACTTTGGATGTTTAATGGCGTTACTCGTTAGTAACCTTGTAACAAAAGGTGCCTACTGAGTGGAAAATGGCCTGAGCTCAGGGTCGCGGGAACATTTTTTTGCTTAGCTGCAAATCTATGGAGAGCTGGGCCAGGTTTGAGCCAACCTTACCAGCCACGCTGACCTAAAGTTTCCGCTGCACTCCCTCCCTAAGGATGCTGTTCCTGTCATTCTAGTATCTATTGCCAATCAGGACATCTGGCCAAATCGTCCAATGACAAACACCAGCAAGCGGCGGGAGGCGGACTTTTCCTGGTCGCCAAACTGTGGGCTCTGTCCTGAGGGTTGTGGAGAGCGAGCCAGCCATGCTGTGAACGCCGCTGCCTTGAGCCGTGAAAAGTTTGAGAGCACGGAAGCCCGTCATGGTGAACGAGGGGTCGCAGACCTGGACAGGAAGGAGCCGGAGGCTGAGCCGCTGGAGTCTGACATTGTAGATCCTCCTCATGGTTGAGAAGGGACTGGGTCAGCAACCCGATGGGATGTCCAGGCCAGCGGCCACGCCCCCACGAGCCTCATCTGCACAGACCTCTCAGCTAGGCTCTGCCCTAAGCGTCCCAGTAGGTGACATGTCTGTTCAGTGCATGCTTATGCGCACAGATCTTACATTTGGAAAGGACGGCTGGAATGGTGTTGTAGCTTAGTTGATAGAGTGATTTCCTACCAGGCTCCATTGCCTGTGAGTTGTGAGGCATGCCTGTTAGCCCCTAGTTTCTTGGGGTTCTCTACTTTCCACTTCGCATTTAGGTTTAGGATCCACTCTGAATTAGTTTTGTGAACATTATAAAGTCTTGTGTGCGTGGATGCACCTTGCAGCTGCAGGCAAGCCCAATTCCCCGATCCCCAGACCCAAAGCAGTTTTGAATTATAAGTTGGCCTTTATCTAATGCCTTTTTCCTTGACTCCTGGCACATAGGTTAAATCACATAATGTGGAATTTACTCACTCTTTTTAACAACTGTAAGTGAGAACCTCTCTTTGCTCTTTAGAGTGGAAGGCATTTCTCCCCTTCGGGACCCCATCAAGCTGCCAGTAATGTAATGCTATAACGCACACAGTAAAGCTCTCATCTGAAAAACAGTGTGTCTCAATTTCCTTTGTCCTAAACCTGTAATAGCTTTTATCTAACATTTTTGGGTTTTAGTTCTATTTTAATTCAGTATGTTCTTAGAGCACAGTTTTATATACTAATCTTTTATATTCATGACTCGGGTGGTTTATATAGTTGAACTTCTTTAAAGACATTTTCCCTTTTATTGAAAATAGGTTATTTTCTCATGCAATCTATTATTATTAAAGTTTCTCCTTCTGCTACTCCTCCCAGTTCATCTCTTCCTCCCCTCCCCTCCAGGTCCACTCCCTTTCTGTCTCTCACTGGAAAAGAACAGGCTTTTAGGAGATAACCAAACATGACAAAATAGAATATAATAAGATAAAACAACAACTATTACTTCAAGGGCAAAGGAGGCAGTCCCAAGTGAAGGCACAAGAATTAGCAGCCAACTCATTTACACCCCCAGGAGTCCCATAAAATATGAAGTTGAAAGCTACAATACATATGCAGAGGACCCGGTACAGACCCTTGTAGGCCCTGTGCTTGCTGCTTTAGTTTCTGTAAACTCATATGAGCACTGCTCAGGCGATCCAAAGGGTCTTGTCCTCCTGGCGTCCTCCATCCCCTCTGGCTCTTATGCCCTTTTGATCTCCTCTCCCAAGGAGTTCCCTGAACTATGACAGGAGGGATTTGATGGAGTCATCCAATTTTGATGTGTATGTTCCAAAGACTCTCAATCCCCATAATATCTGGCTTTGGGTCTCTGCATCTGTTCCTGTCTGCTGCAGGAGGAAGCTTCCATAGTGATGACAGAATAAGGGACTGATCTATGAGTAGAGCAGAATGTCATTAGGAGTCATTTTGTTGATTCTTTTTTTTTTTTAGATCAATAGTGTTTGGTTTTTCCCTAGGTCTCTGTGCTATCTAATCTCTGGTTCTTGGTCACTCAAGTAGTGTTGGAAAGTCACTCCACTTCTTGTGGAGTGGGCCTTAAGTCAAACTACACATTATTTGGCTACTCACACAAGTTCTATGCCATCATTGCCAGAGAGTATCTTTCAGGCAGGACAGATTGTAAGTGGAAGGTTTTGTGTCTGGGTTGATGTTTACATTTCTTTTTTGGAAGCCTGAAGAGTACCTTCAGTACACTGGAGAGACTAGAACCTCATGGCAAAGGCTCTATGTAGGCACCAGCTTGATTTCTTCATGTTTAATGAATGGTATGGGTGTTGTCCTTAATAATGGGGCTCCATCTTAGCAACAGCCTGTAGTTTGGGGAATTCCATAGGACACTGTTGACCAACAACTCAATTGAATGTAACCCAGTTGGGACTCTGTATCCTCCATTATTAGAATGGCTCATTATAAGAATATATGAAGATCACCTTCATATATTTTAGGGTTTCCACTGCACTGGGTTCCCGCACCATCCTTCAAATGCCCCTTAATTCCAGCTGTCTCTACCTGCATTCCCTCCCTCAACTCTATCTCCCCTTCCCATTCCCACCTCATCCTCACATTCCCATACCCACCTTTCCCCAGTCCACCTGAAAAATCTATTCTGTTTTCTCCTCCCAGGGAGATCCATGTGTCCACCTTAGTCTTTTCCTCAATACCTAAGCTCTCTGGGCCCACTGATTATAAGTTGGTTATCCTTTATTTAATGACTCATATCTACATGACTTAGTCACTGTGCTATTGCTATGAAGAGACATCATGACCACAGCAACTCTGATAAAGGTAAAATTCAATTGGGGCTTGCTTACATTTTAAGAGGAAGCATAGTGACAGGCAGGCAGATATGGTGCTGGAGAGATAATTGAGAGTTCTATGTCTGGATCAAGAGACAGCAGAAAGAGAAGACATTGGGCCTGGCATGATCATTTGAAACTCAAAGCCCACCCTCAGTGACACACTTCCTCCAACAAGGCCACACCTACTCCAGTAAGACCACACCTCCTAATCCCTGTCAAGAAGTGACACTTCCTAATAATCAAGCATTTAAATCTATGAGCCTATGGGGTTCATTCTTATTCAACCAATATAAGCAACACATATACAGAAGGACATCCCACATCACAAACCACATCACACATAAGTGATTATATACCATATTTATCTTTATGGGTCTGGGTTACACCCAAAAGGTTGATTTTTTCCTGGTTCCATCCATTTGCATGCATATTTCATGATATCATTATTTTAAACAGTTAAGTAATATTTCACTGTGTAAATGTGCCACATTTTCTTTAATCCATTCTTCTGTTGAGGGACATCTAGATCTATAGTTTCTGGCTATTATGAATTGAGCAGCAGTGAACATGGTTGAGCAAGTATCCTTGTGGTAGGGTGGATCTTGAGGTAGTCGATGCCCAACTTTCTGAGGTATCACCATATTGATTTCCCTTACTCCATATCCTTGCCAGCAAGAGTTTCACTTGTATTGTTGATCTTAGTCATTCTGACAGGTGTAAGATGGACTCTCGAAGTAGTTTTGATTTGCATTTCCCTGATGGCTAAGGATGTTGAATATTTCTTTAGGTATTTCTCAGTCATTTGAGTTTGCTCTATTGAGAATTCCCTTTTAGATCTGTAGCCCATTTTAGAAATTGAATTATTTGGGTTTTTGATATATAGCTTCTTGAATTCTTTATATATTTTGGATATTAGTTCTCCATTTGATATTGAGTTAGTAAAAAGCTTTTTCCCATCCTGTAGGTTATGATTTTGTCTGAAGGACAGTGTTCTTTGTAGTAGGACAACATGAATAAAGTAGTCCCACACTAGCTCAGAGGTGAGTATAAAAAGGTTTGGTTTTGTTTTTATTTAGGGAGACAGACTCACAGACCACAGTCGTCTGCACAAGTAGGGAACAGGAACCGACTTCAGCAGCCAAGAGAGAGTGAGCAAGAAAGCACACGCATTTTTGGTACCCAAGGCCATGCCTAATCTGGTCCAGCATCTTAAAGGTCATTGGCTGAAGGAATTTCCCCAGCATTTTACCTTTAGAAGCTTCTCAGTTTGATGAAGTTCCATTTATTAATCAATGATGTTAATGCCTCCACTGTTGACTTTCTGTTCAGGAAGTCTTCTCAACTTTCTCCTCTGTCAGGTTCAGGATGTCTGGTTTTATGTTGAGTTCTTTAACCCATTTGCACTTGATTTTTAGGCAGGGTGAAGAGTATGAATCTATTTGCATTCTTCTACGTGTGAACATCCAGATTCACCAGCACAATTTGTTGAATATACTTTTCTTTTTCCAGTATATAGTTTTGACTTCTTTATCAAAAATCAAGTGTCTATGTGTGAGGAATTATGTCTGGGTCTTCAATTAGATAGCATTGGTCAGTTTTTTATGCTAATATCATGCTTTTTTATCTATACCTCTGTTGTACAACTTGAAATCAGGCATGGTGATACCTATAGCAGTTCATTTATTATACAGGATTGAATTAGCTATCCCAGGGCTTTGTTTTTTCCATATGAAGGTGAGAATTGTCCTTTCAAGATCTGTGAAGAATTGTGTTGGAATTTTGATGGAGATTGCATTAATCTGTAGATTGCTTTTGGTAGGTTGGCCATTTTTTACTATGTTAATCCTACCTATTTTTGAGCATGGGAGATATTTCTATCTTCTGATATTTTCTTCAATTTCTTTCTTCAAAGACTTTTGTCATAGAAGTTTTTCACTTGCTTACTTAGAGTTACTCCAAGATATTTGTATTATTTGAGGCTATTATGAAAGTTGTTGCTTCCCTGATTACTTGCTCAGTGCTCTTGTCATATGTACATAGGAGGACTTCTGGTTTTTGGGAGTGAATTTTGTATCCAGCTGCTTTGCTGAAAGTATTTATCTACTGTAGGAGTTCACCAGTGGAATTTTTAGGGTCACCTATGTATGTTATCAAATCATGTACAAATAAACATCCTTTCCAAATTGTATCCCCTTGATCTTTTTCAGTTATCATATTGCTCTAGCTAAGGCTTCAAGTACTATTTTGAATATGTATGGAGAGAGTGCTTGCTCCTGATTTTAGGGAAATTGCTTTGAGTTTCTCTTCGTTTAATTTGATGTGGGTTATAAGCTTGCTGGAAACTACCTGCCTTAGTTTGGGTTTCTACTGCTGTGAAGAGACACCATGACCATGGCAGTTCTCATAAGGGAAAACATTTCATTGGGGCTGGTGTGCAGTTTCAGAAGTTTTGTTCATAATAATCATGGTGGGACATGGCCATGTGTAGGCAGACATTGGGCTGGAGAAGGAGCTAATACCTGCAGGCACCAGAAGTTACTGGGACACACTTCTGACAACAATGCATACCTACTCCAACAATGCCACACCTCCTAATAGTACCATTCCCTATGAGCTTATGGAGGCCAATTACTTTCAAACCACCATAGGCTCCTGGCCTCCATAGGCTCGTAACAATATAATGCAAAATGCATGCAATCTTACTTCAAAGTTCCCATAGTCTATCACACTCTCAACAACATTTAAAAATCCAAAGTTCACAGTCCTTTTTTTTTTTGAGATTCATGCAATCACTTAACTGTAATCCCCCATAAAATCAAAATTAAAAAAAAAAGATCACATAATTGCTGTTGGGAATCTCAGCCCTGGTCTCACTCCTCCCATTCCAGACCCTGCCCCTCAGAAAGTCCACCAAGGGTCAACTCCTCCCTGGAGCTGCTCAAGACCATGCTACAGGGTGTTTAAGACCTGGTAGATAGACCTGCCACATGACTTTTCTCCTGTCTTTCCTCTCAAGTCACCTGAGATTTGCTTTGCTTTGTTTATTAAACCTGGCCTTATTAATTTGTCTGGATTTGGATATTGCATCAGTGGAGGAATCCCCAAACCAGAGATTTTCAAAATACTTATCACTTCAGACATATAATGGCACAGGACATAAATTGCCATTCTAAAGCATAGGGGAAAGAAGGGAGCATAGTGAAGAAATACTGGACCAAAACAAGACTGAAAACCAGCTGAATAAACTACAAACTCTGCATCTCCATGTCTGATGTCAAAGCTCTTTCAGTCTCCAACCCCTTTCAAGCTCTGTTGACAGTGACATACTTTTTTCTCTTGCGCTGATGCCACTTCCTGTTAGCAGGCAAGTATCCCATGGTTTTTAGCATCTCCAACATCTTGGGATCTCCAAGGTGTTTGGTTGGAAGCATCAACCCAGCCGCTGACATCCCTATACCCAAAGAGTATGGAATGTTTGGGTTAAGGCTCCACCTCAGCCGCTGACAACCATGTATCCAAGGAGTATGAAATGTTTGGGTAGAAAAGTTCCACTCCAAGTCCCCTCCCCTAGGAGTGCCACAGTCCAGACTGCAGCTCCAAGAAAGCCCACCAAACAGTGACCCCTCCCCCAAGAGGGTCAAGACCACTCCCACAGGCTATTTGAACTACCACCCACACCCACACCCACACCCAGAGAACAAATATGTGGTCTTCCCTGTTCTCCTTTCCTTTCTCTGTGATTTTCTGGTCTTTCCTCTCTGGGGACTAGAAGGTCACTGGGGAGCACTGGCACCCCTTAAACCTGGGCTTTTTCTAATTTGGTTTGATTTAGTCCAATTTAGATTATTGCGTTAGCAGAGAGGCTTATTGGGCCATAAAAAACTTACATCTGGAGGGTCCACCGAGGGGGCTGTTTTTCCCACTGGCCCAGGGCCACATGTTAGAAAACACCCTGTCCCTCACCTGCTCTCCGCCAGGTTAAGATCGACTTCGTCTGGGTGAGTTCGCCTTTTCCAAGTCACTGACATTAGGGCCCAGAGCCCATACATTTGTGGGGTTGTCTGTCGAAATCATGGGCCGTGCCAGGCACCCAAACTGACCAAAAGGGGCAAGGCAGTTCTTGCCCTTGTGGGACTCCTTCAGATAGGAGACATCCTACCAAGAAATTCCCACACCCCTCTGTTTTTTGACTCAAGAGGCTTATCACAGTGAATGCATTGTGCTGAGGGTTTGAGTCCCAAGTCTTGGCATATACTTGTAAGATGGGTGCCTGTAATTTGAACCTGGATCCTCAAATGCCCTTGGGCTGATTTTTACAAAAAAAAAATCCTTTTAAATTGTGGGTTTCTGACACCTTATATCCCTTAATGCCTAATGTAAAACAAACAAGCCCCCATATGCCCATGGTTTCTGGATGCTGTCCTCCCTCTCTCTGCTCCTCCTCCCCACTTCCCCTCCCTGAACCCCTCCCCACTTCTCTCAATGTTTGCTCTCTAAAATGGATCCATTTCCTTCGTCCTTCCACTGTAAAACTGAATAGATGTCTGTCCTTATGTTTCTGTTCTACCTTACAGCGTGTGCTTATCTGGTCCTTTATGGGACCACCTGTATGCTTCCCTGGCTTCTGCCACCTACACCAGAATTTTTAAGTTGGTCAGCTAACACAGGTTCCTTAAAAAGTTTTATTTCTCTATCTCTCAAAATAATGTGGCTACACTGTGCTTCTTTTATGTATATGTGTGTATGTGTGTTTATTTCCATAACATAGTTGTTTTATTTCTCTGTGTGTATGTGTGTATGTTTTAAAATCTGTAAAACTTGTAACTCCAAATTACAACAGCTCTAAAAAATACTAACACATGAGTAGCCACCATTTTGATCTCAGCTCCATTTTTAATAAGAGTACCCTCATGTGCTAGACCTACAAGGAGACATTCCATCTATAATATTCTTTGACTTATTAAAGTATTCCTTTTAATCTTCTTAAGTTTACTAGCATTGGTTAGCTGTAACTAATTGGGTAAAGTATATGTCTAAATTTAACTTATAGGTCTAATTTAAATATAACTAATAGGAAATGGTACCCTAACTCTCAAGTGCCTTTACAGATCTGAGAGTATGGCATTTAGCAAAAGAGCTTCTAACAGAGACATGCCAGCTCCAGGAGCATCCTATAACTCCTCCAAGAAGATACATGGTTACAAATGATCTTCTACCTAGAGGCTTGCCTGTTGAGTATGGCAAAGCCACTCACACAGCAAAAAGCAGCCTTCTACCTCATCAGCTTCCTGGATGCTACAACAGCATATCTGTCATCTCATCCTGACAAGACAGGTAGACTAAATCCTCCCTCCACAAGAAAATATTTGGGCCTCCTAGACTCAGCAGCTAAAGGCAAGTCTTGCTTCTAAGACTGGTGTTCACCAAAGACTACTACAAAGAGACTTGAGATTGCCTGTGTAGCTAACATAGCTGTCTCATTTCTGCTCATTTATTACTCTTAGATCTGCCTAATGGCATTTAATGACTTAAGGTACTGGTAACTCATTATTTCATTTGTTAAGTTTCCTGCTAAAAATGCAAACAGGTGTGTCTCTTTCACAGGCTTCATAGTCCAAAATTCAAAGGTTTCAGATGTATCTTCAAAGATCCAGAGTTTCCAATTTCCTTTAATTGTCTCCTAAAATGTTCATGCCTTTTAACCTAAAGCCATAGCCTTTTGCCATGACACCAAAGTATAAATCTGTTCCAGTTGTCTTACAGATACCTACAGGTTCCTGGAAAAAGTTCTGCTGCTTTATCAAAAATCATGTCTGGTAAAAACTAAGTCTCTAGAGACTATTTTAACCTCACCCATTTTCAAGCATATTTTACAGGTCACTCCTGCTGTTTGGGCCAACACCAACATACAGAGGGCCTTCTAGACAACGCCAATACCTGCACCAGCTCCTGAAACTTCATTCTCCTGACTCAAGTGGACACCTGCTTAGCAACTAAAA
Organism: Bramus lutescens; assembly: GCA_001685075.1. Taxonomy (NCBI): domain Eukaryota; kingdom Metazoa; phylum Chordata; class Mammalia; order Rodentia; family Cricetidae; genus Bramus; species Bramus lutescens. The sequence continues at coordinate 36,265 of LOEQ01001693.1, read as the reverse complement.
TCTGGCTTTAAAGGGCATATCTGCTCTCTTGTCTTGCTTATTCACCCATGCTTCTCCTGTATAACCAGGGCAGTTCTCTGTCCCATTCTTTCTTGCAGTTAATGACCCTTCCCATGGCTAGCCCCATTTATAGAGCCAATAATAAAAGTCTATCTTTCTCCTAGCTACCTGCCTTCTCATCTCCCTCCAGGAACAAATGCCTGAGGTCTCCAGGATGGCAGTAATCCAGATCCCCCTCTAGTCACACCTCCTGCTGAGCGTGAGCCCACCAACTCCTAACTCTCCCCCTCCCACGTCGCCCCATGCCCGCAGGAATTAGCTAGACTTGAGCCGGCACCCCTATACCCAAACCAGGATTGAACATATCTGCATGGGAGAGTTCACTAATTGGAAAGTGAATACTTAGTAGTTCATGCTATCCTCCCTAAATTGTACACCTATCAGTGTCTGTCTTCATTCACATGGAAGAAATTAATGTATGATGAAAATCACACAGAAAGTCACTCACTATGTCCCATCAGGTCCTTCTTTGTAATGGATACCCCATGCAGCTCGCTGCCTTAAACTTCAGTCTATTGTCCAGTCTGTTTCCCAACTCCAGTGTTTCTACTCTTCTGGTCTGAAGGGAAAAGTCACACTCTATACATAAATCCTTTTACTGTTACTGCAATGGACAGCCCCACTATATGACTCAAACTGGTAATTTTAGAACTATGGTACAGCATACTTGTAATCCAAGAATTTATGGTGGTTAGCCAGGAAAATAACAAGGTCAATGCCCTGTGGGGTTATAGACAGGATTCAAGTCCACCTCAATCAGTATAGGAGACATTGATTCAAAACTGCTTTTCTAAAAGCTGAAGTTGCAGTTGTTCTAGAATTATTATACTTTCATGACACACAAGGTTGTGACCCTGCAATGGTCGGCAGCATATTAGAGGTCTCTGATGGAGAGGTGGGTCTTTTGGCTGGTATAAATCATGGTTGTCTCATTTGTTAAAGGAATGTACCTTAATGGCTGATTAATCCTGGTAAACAAACATTTCCCTCTCATCATACTAATCTCTAACAGGCATGGTTAGCATACTACTTATCTTTGGGTATTTGGGATGCAGTCCTCTCTTAGCTAAATTCTACTTTGTGTGACTTAATGTCTCCCCAAAATTGGTAAATCCTAATACCATTAATTCTATTATCAATTCTACCCTTCTCCATCAGAGTTTAGCAGTGGAGTGCTACTCTACACAGGAAATACCGTTTACAAGTTGCACAAAATTAACTACAGATGGATCCTAAACCTAAAAGTGCAGGACTTCTGAAGATACTAGAGAGACCAGTACTCTCTGAGTTTGGCAAATTTGGTGATATCTCTCCACATGTGACAATATAGGCACTACAGGCACCACCATTTGCAGCTCCCAATACTCTGCTCTATGCAGATGCAGCCCAGGCAGTGAAGTTATTCAGAGGCTGCCAGCCCGGCTCAGAGAGTTGCAAAGACCACTTAGGACTACTTAGGATAAGTCAGGATGAGGCAGGAACACACTAAACTCTGTGTCTGTCCCCTGGCTCCCACCAAGCCAGGGTAGGACCCACCACACCAGCCATGAGCCTCAGCAGGCCACTCTACCTTGTTTAGTGATCCCTCACTTTGCAAGCCCAGACACTCATATGCACATGGGGAAAGCAGCCCCTCACTTATCAAGGCTGGCCACTCCACCCCACATGGGAACATTGGCCCCTTACTCGCCTTGGTCCATCACTTCTCCCATCTGCGGAGAGCAACACCTCACTCACCATGGTGCAGCTGACACACTCTCTACCCACATGATGGTCATTACTTCTAGCAAATGTGTGATTACCAAATCAGTCTCTTCCGAACTCACAGCTGCTGCCGATTGAAAATCTGAATAGATATCACTGATGTTGTGTACATATTATAGTTTTCCATATTCTACAAAATGGAACACATCCATTTGCCAGATTTCATTCCTTTGAGTACCCTTTAGGTTACTTCCTGCAGATAGTGGTGTTTGGTTGTGTAAAGAAAAAGTAGGACCTTTCCTTATGATTTCCTTGGCTTATTGCCACATGATGGAAAAGGTTTTTTTTAACCTTTGCTCTTGACATGATGTTTTTTATATAAAATTCTGAGGCTTTGAGTGTATTTCCAATCAATAATAGATTTATTTCTGCATTACCTTGTGCTAGAAGACCTGGCAGACCTGTAAGAGGATCAGATGTGTGTTACATATATGGAATGGTTCCTATTCCTGATTATTTCTGGTAAATGAATAAATAATAAAGTCAATTCTGTACCATCTGGTATAAATTCAGTAGCTACATTATATGAAACAACTCTTCATGCTGCGAATCAGTAGCTCTGTTGAGAGGTTCTGTAAATTCTACTAATCACATATTTCTGACTTCTGGAAAGAATCATAAGGGCTTTGGTTCACTTTACTTAAATTTTCTGATTTGTAACCTGCCTTTCCTGATTTATTTGCATCGATATAGAATGTATTGGTGTGTCCCTGACAATGTGAGGAAGGATACTGTTAGTTCTCTTTATAGATTGAGTTCTCTTGCTTTTTGAATATTTTTTGTTAAATCTCTCCCCCAAAATAACTACAAGATCTATTCCAAGTTTCACTTTATGCCCATAAGTTGTCAAGTACATCCTTACTAAAAGGTATTATAATTTCTGCTGGGTCTATTCCTGCTAATTGACATGGTTTCAATTTTCCTTTTATAATTAATTCAGAGACATTTTCCACATAAGTTTTTGATTTTTTACTCTGTTTTTGTGTTAAAAATATCCATTCTCAGATACTATCATCCCTCTGCATTAAAATTCCTGTAAGGAAATGTTGGGAAGGTAATATGACCAGAATGCAGTTTAAGCCTCAGATCCACATGATCCACATATGTGTTCTCTGATTTTTCTTCCACAAAAGCTAATTCTCTTTCAGCTTCAGTTGATAACTCTCTTGGACTATTTAAGTCTTTGTCACCATCTAAGATTTTGGATAAATTATTCAGTTCATTGTTTTCTATTCCAATAGTGGCCCTTAGATAGAATATGTCTCCTAGCAGTCTTTGAAAGTCATCAAGAGTCAGAAATTGATCTCTTCTAATTTGTACCTTTTGGAATCTAATTTTCTGTAGATATATTTTATATCTTTTCCATAGGAGATTTGGTCCAATGTAGTCTACCTGCCACTGGGGCTACATGTTTGTCTCTGTTGTTGGCTGGTTTGGCAGCAGTATTCAGGTCAGCTGTGGTGAATGGAAGTTCATGTTTTGGGGTTCATGCTTAGACACAATCTCTGCAACCATGGGCCCACTGGACAATGACATTAATGTCTAAAAAAAGAGGCTGACTATTTACAGAAAGAGTCATCCTGTTTGATTATTGAACTCCTCTTAAACTGATGTCACTTTTTGGTGAACATTTACATTGGGATACATGTATCTTCATACTTTTTGCCTATTTAGAGAGATATATCCACATACTTCTTTACCATATGTCTTTCTCACCAATTTTACAATCATGATCTTTTTTTCAAGTTCCTAATCATCCAATCAAGTCGTTGGCTACAGCTGATTAATCAGTGGGTAATTGTACATTTGGCCATTTCTCCTTCAAAACAAACCGCATGACCATGTGTAATGCCCACACTGGTTAACTGTTATAGGAAGGCTGCTTGTTTCTGGGCTAACTAGACTCCCAAAATAATCACACAGAAACTATATTATTTAAAACATTGTTTGGCCAATGACTCTAGCATAATCCTAGCAAGCTCTTACATAGTAAATTACCACATTTCTATTAATCTATGTATCACCATGAGGCTGTGGTTTACTGGGTAAAGTTCCAGTGTCTGTCTCAGGCAGGGCTACATGGCTTCTTCTTGACTTTGCCTTCTTTCTCTCAGCATTCAGTTTAGTTTTCCCCACCTAGATAAGTTCTGCCTTGCTATAGGCCAAAGCAGTTTCACACCAAAGTGGTCAACTATATCCACATAAAACCTGAGAAGGCTTAAAAAGTAATTTTAGACACACAAGAACAGAGTCAAGCATGGCTTCTTGGTAGCCAGCATTTTGCTGGCAGCATGCCACAGCCCCTTTAAGAGAGGCATTCCTGATTCATTCTACCAGTCCTATTCATGTAGACAACTTTGAATAATGCTGTTGTGGGTTTTTTCACCTGTCCATTGAGGAAGATGTGATGGCATTAGTGCTCATAAACACTGTTTTTCCTAGTCTCATTATTCTCTAAGTATTCAACGTTCCCTGAAGACTACTCTTTATTATTATCCATTTGCCAACAGTTTGTTCTGAATTTCAGGAATGAAACTACAAAGGAATGGAGCCATCATGCAGCTTTCCGGTGGGAGAAAGACTTATTATCTGTTTTTAATCTGTGATCTAGTTCTTGTTTTTCTTTCCTGGTTATCTGATGTCCCTGTGACAACCAGGTAAAAATTACCTTCAATTCATCTGCCCTCAGTATGGTGTCACATAACTGTTGTGCCCAGATTATGACCCCCAGAGAGACCACCAAAAACCAGAGAACCCCAGACTGCAATAAGCAAGGTTTATTATTAGTGTAATACAAACTAGTTCGGAACTGTCTCCAATACTCCATTCATAGCAAGGTAGAGAGGAGTTCAGAGTCCCTCTGATGGGTTTGCTTTTTTAAAGGTATAGACTACAAGCTAGCCCTTAAGCCATTATGGGGGTGTGGCACTGGTGCAAGATCTTTGCTCCCTTTCCCATCCTGTTTTGTCAGATTGTTCTTTGTTTTCAAAGCAAGGCTACCCTGCCCCTGAATCAGGCCATCTTTATCAGTCTCCACCTGCCAGGTGGCTGGGTGTCCTTCCTTGTGCTTTGGGATTTACCAAATGGGAGGGGGAAGGCCACTATCTTTCTGGGAACATGAAGCTAGTTTCTAATTTTAAAACATTTTGCTAGGAAATTCCTTCTCATCCCTTTGAGAATGAGGGGTGTGTTATGCCCAAATCCATGGGTCCCCACAAAAGCCAACAAAGGAGGCTGAGTCACATATGTAAAAGCAAAGAGCCTTTATTTTAATCAAGTTTGCAAAGTCAGTCTCTCCACATGTCCAACATATTGGAATAACTGGAAAGCCCTGAGCTCAATTAGAATAGGGTTTTATAATAGTAAAGGTGGGGGTGAGTGTAATGGATTATTAAAAATTGCTGCAAGAATCCTAGCGGCAGCAGGCAGTGGGC
>LOEQ01001693.1:3400-21637 GCA_001685075.1 Bramus lutescens | reverse complement strand
GAATTGGGAGGAGGGCAGGAGGTGGAAATTTTTAATAATAATTATAATAATAAATAATAAAAAATACCTATCCAAATTCCCACTCCTTCCCCTCCTCCCATTCCTTCCACATACCCTTTCACCCACCCCCATCTACTCCTCAGAGAGGGTAAGTCACTTTCCTTTGTGGAAGGTCCAAGGCCCTCCCTACTACATCTAGGCTGAGCAAGGTATATATCTAAGAGAATAGAGTCCCAAAAAGCCAGTACATACAGTAGAGATAAATCCCTGTGCCACTGCTAGTGGCCCCTTAGTCTGCCCCATCCATAGAACTGTCAACCACATTCAGAGGGACTAGTTTGGACCTATGCATATTCCTTCCCAGTGCAACTGGAGTTGTTGAGCTCCTATTAGCTCAGGTAAACTATTTCAGTGGATGAACCCTTCATAGTCTTTACCTCTTTGCCCATTTTCTCATTCTTTCCACTCTTTAACTGGACCTCAGGAGCTCAGTTCAGTCCTCCAATGTGGGTCTCTGCCTCTGTTTCCATCCCCTTGCTATATTATAATCAAAACATACAGAATAAAGAAAGAATATTAAGAGCTGCAAAGGGAAAAGGTCAAGTAACATATAAAGGTAAACCTACCAGAAGTACACCCAACTTCACAGTGGAAACCATGAAAGCCAGAAGGTGCTGGATAGATGTGCTGCAGACACAAAGAGATCATGAATGCAAGCCAAGACTACTATATACAGAAACGTTTTCTTTCACCATTGATGGAGAAAACAAGATATTCCATGACAAAAACAGGTTTAAACAATCATATCCACAAACCCAGCCTTACAGGAAGTACTTTAAGGCAAACCCCAACCCAAGGAAGCTAACAGTACCCACAAAAACACAGGCATCTGATAACCCCCCCACCACCATAACCCAAAGAAGGGAAACACACAAACACTACTACCAAAATAACTGAACAAAGGTTCAATGGTAATATTTAAGATAATCATCAGTCTGACTATAGGGCAAGGCTAGTTTGGGTACCCTCTTCTCTACTGCTTAGAGTCTTTCAGTTGATGGGCATCTAGGTTGTTTTCCAGGTTCTGGCTATTACAAATAATGCTGCTATGGACATAGTTGAACAAATGCTTTTATAGTATGATTGATCATCTTTTGGGTATATTCCTAAGACTGGTTTTGCTGGATCCTGAGGTAGGTTGATTCCCAATTTTATGAGAAGCCATAATACTGATTTCCAAACTGGTTGTACAAGTATGCATTCCCACCATCAATGGATGAGTTTTCCCCTTACTTCACATCCTCTCCAGCATAAGCTATCATTTGTGTTTTTGATCTTTGCCATTCTGACAGGTGTAATATGGTATCTCAGAGTTGTTTCGATTTGTATTTCCCTGATGTCTAAGGATGTTGAACATTTCCTTAAGTATCTTAATTATATTTTAGTCATATTGCCTTCCAGAGATTCCCCTACAGGTATTTTAATGCAGAGGAAAGATATTATCTTAGAATAGACTTTTTACCACATAAACCAAGTAAAAAATTTTTTAAAAATTGTGGAAAAAGTCTCTGAATTAATTATAAAAGGAAAATTGAGATTTTGTCAACTAACAGGAATAAACCCAGGAGAGATTATAGTGCCTTTACTACTGGTGAAATTAAAATATTATGGGAAATAGTGAACCATGGCAAAGAGTTTGTGCTAATTTTTAAGGAGAGATTAATAGCTATTATGCCAAAAGTGATAGAATTAACCTTATAAAGACAATTACTTGGATCCTTCCCTGCATTGTACATGACACACCAATAACTGGAGTCCTTACATTCTATACTGATGCAAATAAATCAGGAAAGTCATGTTACAAATGAGAAGATTTAAGTAAGGTGGAAGTATCCCTTATATTTCTGTCCAAAAGGCAGCATTATATGCTATTCTCATGGTACTAAGGGAGTCTAAAAAACCTCTCAATAAGACAGGCAGCGGAGGCACACGCCTTTAATCCCAGCACTCAGCAAAGGTAGGCAGATCTCTGAGTTTGAGGCCAGCTGGGTCTATAAGAGCAAGTTCCAGCACAGGTTCCTACAGAGAAACCCTCTCTTGAAAAACCAAAAAAAAACTTCTCAATATAGATATTGATTTGCAATATATATAGAAAGAGTTGTCTTTCATGTTGAAACCACTGAATTTATAACAGATGATACAGAATTGACTTCATTATTCATTCGGTTCAAGATATAATCAGGAATAGGCTTTGTCCCATATACATAACACACATCTGGTCTGATACAGATCTGCCAGGTCCTCAAGCACAAGGTAATGCAGAAATAAATCTATTATTGATTGGAAACACACTGAAAGCCTCAGAATTTTATATTAAAAAATCATGTCAATTTCAAAGGCTTAAAGAAAGAGTTTTCTATTACATGACAACAAGCTAAGGAGATTATAAAGAGGTGTCCTACTTGGTCTTTCTATAACCAAATACCATTACCTGCCGGGAATTACACAAAAGGTACCCAAAGTAATGATATCTGGCAGATGGATGTGTTCCACTTTACAGAATTTGGAAAATTAAAATATGTATACCACACCCTGACACTTACTCAGGTTTCAATGGGCAACCGCTTCGAGCTCAGAAAAGGATGATTCAGTAATCACATATTTATTGGAAGCTATGCATATCATGGATATACCTGCACAAATAAAGACAGAAAATGATCCAGTATATGTCTCAAGAAAATGAAACAGTTTTTTTTTGCTTATTATAATATAAAACATATTACAGGTATACCAAACAATGCTACAGGTCAGGAAGTTATAGAAAGATCAAATCAAACTATAAAGGATATATTAAACAAACAGAAAGTGATGGAAAATACCCCCAGAAATACATTACATAATGTTTATTAACCTTTGATTTTCTTAATGCTAATGAGAAAGGAACAATGGCAACAGAGAGACATTGGATAATAGAAAAAAAACTTCTGAAGTAAATCAGCCAGTGTGTTTCAATGATGTGTTGACCTTATAAAGGAAACCAGGAGATGTGCTGTGTTGGGGAAGGGGTTTTGCTCTTATTTCCACAGAGGAAGAAAAGCTATGTGTTGACAGAGGTTTCTGTCCTGCCCAGTACTGCGGCCATTCAGTCCCAAAGAAACACACAGAGGTCTACATTAATTATAAACTGGCCTAGTAGTTCAGACTTTCTTATTAACTAATTTTTACATCTTAAATTAGCCCATAATTCGTGTCTGTGTTAGCCATGTGGCTTGATACCTTTTATCAGCAAGGCATTGTCATCTTGTTTCCTCTGTGTCCGGGTTACAACTGCAGACTGAAATTTTCCTCTTTCCAGAATTCTCCTATTCTGGTCACCCCGCCTATTCTTCCTGCTTGGTCAGCCCTCCTACACTTGCTGCATGGCTACTGGCCAATCAGCATTGTATTAAACCAGTACAACCAACAAACATTATAGGGTACAAGACCATTGTCCCACAGCAGGTATGATTACAAGCAAAATTAATAAAGATTCAGTTTGAAAAGGAGAAACCTCTTGAGAAAGAGAAATGGCAGCTCATCCATAGAGATGATGATCATACAAGTGGTAAGGAAAACTCATAAGGGTTGGGGCAGGGTTCTGTTCTTGTCTTTGCAGGAAAATACTCATTTTCAAAAAGTCAAGAAACTTTGGACATTTAGATGCCTAAAAAAGAAAAGATAAATATCCAGAAAAGATCAGCAAGCAAAGAGAAATATGACTTATGAGGACAGGTCATCTGTAGGCCAAATTTTCATTACCTAAATAGACACACACACACACACACACACACATACACACACACATATAATTCTCAGTATAATAATAGTCGCAACTCACTTAAAAATCAATGCTGGCTTTGGAGTTGGACAATGGCTATTCTTCTCTAAGCCCAAGCATGTTTTTAAAAGAAAAATTCAGAGTTTCTGTCTCATGTCAGGAGCCATCTGGTATGGGATAGAAAGAAGAAGGAATTTATGAAAAATTTTACTTCTCTCCATATCTATTTTTGTCTCTATTATACCTTTCCCTGACTATATGTCTATATGAATAACTTATAAGTTTTCCACAATGAACAATAAATTTTCCTACAGTAATCTTTGAAGTTTCCAGGAAGAATATGGGGCTCCACAACAATGATTCCACCTGGTTGATAAGACATCATGATGCTGATAGCACTACTTTGAGATTGGTTTGGGGTACCAGCTGCTCAAAATGGTTTCAACTTGGTTAGCTGAAATGGTGCACCTTCTTACAACGTTCTGGTCAGAACTTCAGAAAAAAAAAACATGGACTGCTCAGAGACTATTTGCAATTATACCAGACAGGAATCTTGAATCTTAACCATCATTTTAGTTTTTTCAGGATCCCACAGAAATAACATCACCCCATAACAGCTGGAAGTAATTCTAGAAGATGACATCCCTTCTCCCAATAGAGTTTGTCCTAAGTGTTAGGGACATCAATTAGGGGTTGATTATAACTGGTATAGGGTTGGGGGTTGGGGTAGAAATTTTGTAGGCTCAGGGATCTCCTCTGGAAAAAAAGGAGACTGAATTGATAATAGGTAGATTAGTGTGAGCTTACTCACATTAATAATAATAGTGAGTAATACAGTAAATACTTGTGAGCTATTATTTATAGAAGATTTATATTGGTATAGATTCTTGTATATTGATACAAATTTAAATTATATTTATTATATTGAATATGCTCCTATTTCTGTTTACAATATTAGTACACCTATGCAAAGCTATTTTGCCATATTGTATGCATGCATGCTTTTAACTCTGTTTAAGACATTTTGTATATTGATATAATTTTAGGATATATTTATCATATTACATTATACATTTCTATCTCTGATCAAAATACTTATACATTGTTCACATTTGGGTGTTATTGTCCTCATTTGATGCATAGTTGTTTAAAGATTGTTTAATATTCTATTATAAAGTCTTAATATTTAAGCTATATAGGTATTAAGAATAGTCATCCATATTTGTCATAGTTAGACTAATCAGGTTCTTTTGATACATAGAGATTGTATTCCACATAATTAAGGAATCTTCAACCACTTGAAAGAACTATAGAATATTGCATTTAAATAAATTAGGGTTCAGTTGACTGACACATGATTGCTCCTGGCAGCACCAATCTTTTCCCGAGATAATGTTGGGCACTGAAGACACTCCATTTGGAGCTTGCTTTTTTCTTGGCAAAACTGGCCTTTGGGCAAAGAGCTGCCCATGCCTTGACCACTGACAAAATGCATGATGTCTGGATAGGACAAGCAGGATACAAGAAAAAAGACTGTCAAGCTTTGCCAAGATCAGTAAGACAGTTCTGAAAATTTTTCCTGCCTCTAAAAATGGTCTGTCAGTTACCCTAGATCTTAGCCAAAGTTGATTGTTCCAATATTGCAAATGAGACTTTAGATGATTTTCCAGGTAGCCAGTTATCTCTGTCATTTATTGCACACTTTGGAAGCTGCTTGACTGCATCTCCTATCTACTCAAGTAATATTATGTCCTTTCTCAGGTCTTCAGTGGGGTTGAAGACTAGATAGTCGTTGTTACTTTCCTTCTATGACTTAGCCAAGCCATTTCTAATACAAGTCTTAGACTCCTTAGGATAGAATAATTATTGAAACTTTTATCATATGTTTCTTACTTAATATTGTTTATGCTGGTTGTAATTCCAATATTTATACTTGATATCTGTTTTTATTGTATATAGATTTGTATTGGGTTTGGAACTCTCTTATTTAGACAAAAGGGGAAAGTCCTGGGGAATCTCCTTTAGCCAATGGCATTTGAAATATTGGACCAGGTTGGCCTTCAGTTCTAGAAACGTTCTCTCTCTCTCTCTCTCTCTCTCTCTCTCTCTCTCTCTCTCTCTGCTTCTTGATTTGGCTCCTGTTCCCTGCTTACAGAGGACTGTGATCTGTGAGTCTGTCCCACTCTATAAAGAACCTTTTATTATACTCAATCCTGAGCTCGCATGGGGCTACTCTATTTGCCTTCACCTACAGAGACTGGAAAGGAAGACCAGAAAACTAGGAGTTTGTTCTCTTGGGGACAGTTTAAATACCCTGTGGGAGTGATCTTGAGCATCTCTAGGGAGCGGTCATCATTTGGCATAGTTTCTCAGGGGCAGAGTCTGTACTGAGGCAACTCCAAGGGTAGAAGACTTGGGGTGGAACTTGCACCCAAACATCCCAGAATCTTTGGGTATATGGATGCCAGGGACTGGAGTGATGCTTCCACCCAAACATATAGTGTTTAAAAAAAAAACTCCATACTGAGCTAGAGCTTACACAGTGAAACTCACCACTGTAAACTCTTTTCTTGCCAGTTATGCAGCTATCACTGCTCTAATTCCAAATAATAATGTTGGATTGTTGGAAACACTATCTCCAAAAATACCAAAATCGTTGCAGGCTGTAGTGATGTACCACCACTTAATCCCCAATGGCCTGGTATCAGAGAGAAGTGAATCTCTTTCTACAAACAGAATTCTACAAAGTGAATTCCAGGCTATCCAAAGCTACATAATGAGCCCCTGTATCAATAAATAAAAAAACATGAAAATAAATAATAAAATAAGACATAAAAAGAGGAAAAAAAGCAAATCCTAAGATGTCTTAACTGCATTATTTTTTAAATTTTTCTTGAGGCAGTGTCTCAGTGAAAACAAATGATAGCTTTGTAATTCCAGGTGCCAAACTGTCATAGCTTTTAGAATTACGCACCTATGTATTCTGGCTTAAATGCAGCAAAATTTCTGCCCATATAATTCCACTTCAGGCTGACCTCTTTTTTCTTAATTTAGTTTAGAAGTCCAAACAAGTTCTTACAGCAGTATTGCTACTTGTCAGTAAAATAAGGCTGTAGAATAACATTCTGCGTGTGAGGAAACCAGTCATTCAAGGTTACTGTTGCCTGTGTGAACATATGCAATGCTTTGTTACTAGAATAAACTGTACTGTGCTTTTTGGAATGTCATGCTATTCTTTTTTTTTTTTTTTTGTAAAACCAGTTGTTAGCATTCAGGCATTATGCTGGCCCACCCATGTCACCTGGCAAGATGCATTTGTCAGCATTTAAGCAAACACCAAGCCAGCCCCGGCGTTTTACAGCCACACATGCTCTTGGCGGTATTCAGGCAAATACTTAGCTCAGGGTCCTACAACTAGCTGTAAATCCTACATAATCCATGTGGCTGTGGAAGGCTCTGTACGCAGGTGCAAAAGGCCACTTTAAGAAGCAAGCTCCGTCCCAGCACTCGGAAGGCAGAGGCAGGTGGATCTCTGTGAGTCCAGCCTGGTCTACAAGGGATAGTTTCATGACAAAGAGGAGGAGGAGGGGGAAGAGGCAGAGGCGGAGGTGGAGATGGCTCCACCCATTCCCTCTCTCTTTCCTGCTGCTCCTCTGAAGAGGCAGGTAGACCTTGGAGCCTCTCTTTCTTGGTCTCTCTGCCTCTCTCTTCTCTTCTGCATCTCACCCCAGAGGCCAATTTTCCCTCTGCCCTTCCCCCTTTTCCCATTGCGTTCCCCCAATAAAAACCCCTCTGCTTGAGTGCTGTTTGCATGGCGGATCTGTCTCTCAACTACCATGGGACTCCTTGAACCCAACCCACCAAGGTACCTCTCACACCATATCATAATACCAGTAATATATGATATACTTCTTTTCATTTTAGTAGGGGTGCAAGCTGTGTGCATTGGTGATCGCATCGTAGTTAGTAAGGAGAGTCATGGGAACAGTATCAGCAAAGTAAAGGCTACTTTCAAAGTATCCTTAATACTTAGCAGCCATTACTATATACTAATCAAGATTTGTGATCTAAATGCCAAACTTCTCACAATTCTAAAAGAGAGAAGACACAAATAAAGAAATTATTTATCTGATTACCAAAGAAACAGAAAAAGAAGATGGCCAGGAACCTCCTTATCATGGTAAGATGGTGGGAGGAAGTAGTGTGTGTTTGTGTGTGTGTGTGTGTGTGTGTGGTGTGTGTGTATGGTGTGTGTGTATGGTGTGTGTGTATGGCGTATGGTGTGTGTGTGTATGGCGTGTGTGTGTATGGTGTGTGTGTATGGTGTGTGTATGTGTATGGTGTGTGTGTATGTGTGTGTGTATGGTGTGTGTCTGTGTGTATGGTGTGTTTATGGTGTGTGTATGGCGTGTGTGTATGGTGTGTGTGTATGGTGTGTGTGTATGGTGTGTGTGTATGGCGTGTGTGTATGGCGTGTGTGTGTATGGTGTGTGTGTATGGTGTGTGTCTCTGTGTGTCTGTCTGTCTGTCCGTCTGTCTGTGACTGCATGCCGCTTTAGAAGTGTAGGTCAAAGGAAACTTAAGAACTCATTCTCTCCTGCCTTATGGATATTGGGCATTGAACTCAGGTTCTTGGGTTTGGCATCAGGCACTTTTAACCTCTGAGCCATTTTGCAAACCTTTTAATGTTTTTAATGAATAGTGCTATATTTATTGAGCAATTTTGGACATCGATGTATTTGACAGTGTAGGTGTGTGACTTGATGCAAGCTGTGATAATGAGAACACACATATTTTCCATGTGTGAAATGGCAGTGTGAGTCTGGTGAGATGGGCAGGGAATTAAGAATTCACCAGAGTCAGAAAGTAAGGTTAGAGAGATGGCTCAGCAGGTAAAGGCCCTTGGCACTTATGGCTTGAGCTGGTTATCTAGGATCCACATGGTAGAAGGAAAGAACAACTCCCACAAGCTGTCCTATGATTACTCCATTTGTACGAGTGTGCATGCACACACACAAAAGAACTCCTGCAATTTAGTCCTGGACATTGAAGCATGCACTCAGAGTCTTGTGTGCTTCTACATACATAAATAAATTAATGTAGCCTTTAAAAATACAATAAAGGAAAAGTAGCAGCTGTATTATCTCCATTGTAGTAGACCCCAGGGAGGTCAGGCCATAGAGAGAAACTGTCGTAGAGGCATCTGGGAACTCCTTTTATAGGTTTCTTTGTATGCATGTGGGCAGGCAGTGTTTTAGTGATACAGTTTCCTGGCTGTATAGGCTCTATCTGACAGAACACCTATGTTGGGTTCATAGACTGCTGGGGGGACATCATATCATTATGTTTAAAAAATAAGTTTTTGTTTATGAGACAGATTCTCTACAAAGTCCTGGCTGTCCTTGCCCTCATGATTTAGACCAGGCTAGCATTGAATTTACAGAGCTTATCTTGCCCCGCCCCTTAAGTGCTGGGATTAAACGTGTGCAATACTATGCCCAACTTGAAAAGTTAAGTTTTATGGTGTGGATTGTCTCTTCTTTGTTTAAAGTTTTTTTAAAAAATTATGTGTATTAATGTTTTCCTTTTATGGATGTCTGTGTACCATGTTCATGTCTGGTGGCCAGGGAGGACAGAAGAGAGCATCAGATCCCTTGGAACTGGAATTACAAATAGTTGGAAGTGGCCATGTCTAACTAGGAATCCAGTCTCTGTCCTCTGGAAGAGCAGCCAGTGCAGCCCGTCTGCTTTTGACATTGTGAGAAAAAAAAAAACTCTGAGTATTAGAGTAGAATTTACCTCTCCTCTCTTGTTACTAAAAATATAAAAGATCATTCTTTCCAATCAGGTTTGCATTTGTTTCTTTGTAAGAAGCTTCTTGTCTGTCATGGTGATATTCTGTTTGAGGACTGGACTCATACGGGGCTAAACTCCTTTGTAATTTTGTGTGAGAGGGGGCATATCCATGCCACCATGCAAGTTTGGAGGTCAGTAGACAACTGTGTGCAGTCATTTCTGTCCTTCCTCTTTCACGTGGATTCTGGAGATGGAATTTGGGTCACCAGTACCAGTTTGTTCTTTTTTTAGCTCCCTTTTTTTGATACATTTTCTATTTGCTTTTTATTCTGTGTATAAGAAATCAGATTAAATGTCAGTGCTTGGTTTAAGTACTCGACCACGTGAGGTTTCAGTTTCTCTTCTTCATCAACTGCTTATCAAATGTGCAAGGACATTTCTAATCACAGTCAAGCACTTCCAGTTAAAGTAGGTTTTATTTAAAATAAAACTAATTTTATATATACATGTAGATTCATATAGATTAAAATAGATCATGACCATAAGCAAACTAAGATGAGACAGTCAAACAAAAATCTGAAGTGGTATCCACTAGAGCAGAGATGAAGGAGGAGTTGATTTTGCAAAAATGATACTTTTTGCTGCATCATGAAGATATGCTACCAGCATATTCAGACCAACATATGAATGCATAACATTTCTCTAAAATAAAGAATTACTTTTTGCCACCTCTACTTATAATAATAATATTATAAGACAGGTTATGATTATAATAATAATATTATGAGATAAGTTCTCACTATTTAGTCCTGGCTTGCCTCAAACTCAGAGACCCACCTGCCTTTGCCCCCCAAATGAAAGGATTAAAGGCATATTCCAGCACATCTGGACATATATATAATTTTTATCTAATATATACATAGTATTATCAAAATCTGATAGGTAAACAAGAAAAAAACGCCATCTAGAACTCAAGTAAATTTACTCAGTTTTCTTAGAATGTTCCTTTAAAAAATTCTTTGGAGTTTTAACCATAGGTTTTGTTTCAATCTATTTGTTAAACTTTGTTTGCTATTTGTGCTTGTGTGAGTGCCTGCATGTATGTATGTGATTGCCCAGTGCCCTCATAGGGTAGAAGAGGATATGTCAGATCCCCTGGAGCTGGAGTTGTGGGCCTGTGAGCCAACCATCCTTGGTCAGGTCTTCTGTGGAAGCAGCACACAGTCTTAACTGCTGAGCCATCTCTGTAGCCACTTCAGGGTTCTGAAGCTGATAGGCCAGTGCCATTGGAAGATGGGTTTTTTTCCCCCATTTCCTTTGGAAATGATAAATCTTGTTAGCATAGTGATTCCTACTAAAGTTTTCCTCAAAAGGAGTAAGAGCCAATACAGAATTGTTGGACATCATCATCATGGATACATTTTTGTTCACAAGTAAGATGACGAAGCATAAGATTATGCTTTGAAATTCCCTGATACTTCTTGTGCTGAAATTCAAGGATCGTTGACCAAAGCAGGGTGATCCTGGAAGGGAAAGACATCTTCAGCCACCCATCACTTTCTGTTTTCAAGTCTTTCTAGCAAATGTTCAGATGCTGTGACATAGTACCACTTGTCCCCTGGATGGTCCACTAGCTAGCACAACTGTCCAGCTAGTTCTGGAATCACTCTTATCAGCTGTTTGCCCAGTTCTGGTCATTTCATTTCTACAGGTGAGAACTAAACAGGGAGAAATGAATAGCCCTAAGAAATTAGATGGCCTGAGCCCCAAAACAGTATAGTATGTCAGATTGAGCATGCCAGTCAAACAATAGTGTAAGCGAGAGCCCTCAGTAGAATCTCTGCTAGCAGGACACTGGATAAAATCCCTCCACAAAAGCGGTGGTGCGTAGCAGTAGACCAGCAGGACGTGGGTTCTCCAAGCACCGCCACTGCTCCTGGTCGCAGCTTCTGTAGTGTTACAGATATAAGGTAATGCTGTCGGAAAGGGAATATGGATTTGGGGGCAAAGATCAGGGTGGGATCAATCCATGGTGACCCCACAACGTCAAGGCCTGAATAAATGTTGCTACTTGGTTTTTGAGCTAGGGTGTGGCCTATAACGGAGGTTTGCCTAAATCTCACAGTGATGCTTCTGCCTGACTCTATTCTTTGGGGGGACTGCAACTGTCTGCCATACCTGACTTAAAAATATGCAGAATTAATAGAAGTCAGGTGTGGTAGTGCTGATCTTTAATCCTAGCACCCTGGAGATAGAGGCAAACTGATTTCTGTGAATTCAAGGCTAGTCTGGTCTACACAGTGAATTCTACTTCAGTCATTGCTTCAAAGACAGATGCTGACTGAGGGGCCAAAAAATAAAATAAAAAATACTTGTTTTTAATTTAGTTTACTTAGTTTCCCTAATCATGAAACACTGAGAGAAAAATAATTCAGTAGCTTCATATGCAAACTCTCATAAATAAGATATTTCCAGTTTGGCTAGTGTAAATATTAATATATTCCTGTATCCTTAAGGATATAATCAATTAAGAAGTAATATATGCTTTATGTAGTCATCAGACTATTAAGAACCTCAATACTAAATGATTTTTATTTAATGTATTGAGTGATTAAATACAAATCTACTTTGATTCCAAAAGACTTAATTGACTAAAATTCTGTATTTACAATGTTTGGCCTTTAATACAGTTTTTTGGTGCATAGTATTATTTCTTTATTTTGTTTTTTTAAGACAGAGTTTCTCTGTGTAGCTTTGAAACCTGTCCTGGAACTAGCTCTGTAGACCAGGCTGGTCTTGAGCTCACAGAGATCCACTTGTCTTTGCCTCCCGAGTGCTGGGATTAAAGGCATGTGCCACCACAGCACAATTTTTGTTTGCTTGCTTGTTTTTTTTGTGTGTGTTTTGTTTTGTTGTCATACTACTTTTAAATCAAACTTTCTTTTTGCAAAAATGAAAATCAGAACATGTTGCCCAGAGCTGGACTGTGGTATCACTAGCTCAAAACACTCAAAGTTGGCAGGATTCCGTTTCCCTTTGTTGATTTCAAAGCAAAACCGGGATAGTATCTCAGAAATCAGTTCTCAGCACCCAGAAGTAAGTCAAAGTTGAGGTTTGGTCTGTTTCTAGGTGGGATGGTTAGAGGCCCTCACCTCATCCTGTAGGCTATCTTAGAAAGACAAAGGGCCTAGAGACAGCATTGGCTTTGGCAGACCAGACATCCCTCCTACGAAGTCATTTCAGGGAAGCCTCCATCACCGCTACTCCAGCTTCCTGTAGTCAGGGCTTCAGGTGCAAGTTCGATTTACTGAAATTTAAAACTCTGCAGGTGTGGGACAGGTGGGTCGCTTTGTGCACTCAGTCATTAGGGAGAGTCTCCTACCACGCAGGACGCACCACCCAATCAGGGCCTCAGGTGTACCAGCCGCTCTGAATGGGCGGAGGGCTCTTCTGTCCGCCATGCTCGGCTTAGCTCTGTGGCTGAGCGGGTGTGAGCTTGCGGGTGTGCAGCGCTGTGAGCGGGCAAGTACCGGCGAACGGAAGCAGCGTCATGGTGAGCGGGGTCCACTGTCCCCAGGCGGGGATGAGCGGCCGACTGACCCGCGGGAGCAGATGTGGTGGGTCCTCTCCTGGGCTGGATGGCAATGAGCCCCATGCGTTCCTCGCAACTCCTGACGCCAGGACTGCACCCTCCGAATCCCTTGGCTCTGCATCTGCTCAGGGCACCGGCTGCAGCGGACTGTGTGTTGATAAATTTTTGTGGTTGAGCTGACCTTGCTATTGCGCCCGTGGTGCTTTTGCTCTCTCTGTGTAATGCAAGTTTCTAAACCCCGAGAGCCCTAGATTCTCTACTGTCTTCTAGAAAGTTTTCACTTCGGATTTAACACTTATTGTCCATTTGGAGTTAATTTTCTAGAGGTTGTAATGTCTGTGTGTAATTAATTTGTATATAGTAATATATTTGCATATAGATGCCAGCCACATTTGTTAGTAAGTGAATACTGAGTGTTCTTGTCTCATTTGACTGTGTTTTTATTTCTCCATTTGCTATTATACGCAGCTGATCTTTTTATTCTTTCCCAAATAGTACCATCTTGATTGTAGTTGTATGAGAAGTTTTGAAGTTATGGGGGTCACTATATTTACTATTTATTCACTAACTAGTTGACCTTATTTTTCTGTCCATATTACCTTTTGATTTTAGTTTTCTGTTATTGATAACATAAATTTTTAGAATTTTATAGTTCAAATTATTTTTTCCCTGTTTTTGTTTGTATTTTTGAGTGAGGGTTTCTCTGTGTAGCCCTGGCTGTCCTGGAACTCACTCTGTAGTCCAGGCTAGCCTCAAACTCAGATCTGCCTGCCTCTGCCCCCTGAGTGCCGAGATTAAAAAATGTGTAGCACCATGCCCAGTTTCATAGTCCAGATTCTTAAATGACATAATATTGAGGCTTCCTATCTACAGCCATAGAATTTCCCTCTTTCTATGGTGTTTCTTAATTTTTTTAATTATAAATTTATAGTTCTGGTATATTGATGATATTGTTACATTTCTATATATTTCTGGCCATTTTATCCATGGTGACATATAAGAGGCATGGGGGTATGTGTTTTTACTCTATTTATGTGTGTGGGTGTTTTGCTTGCATGTATGTATGTTCACCATATGTTGGTTGGGTACCTCATAAGCCTCATGGCCTGCAGGAAAATGATCTGTGCCAGGCAAAGAATGAAACTCAAGTCAGCACCACTTTTGCAGGTACTCAGGTAATAACTTCCTTCGTCTATCCCCAGGGTTTATTTTTCCTACACATTGAAACACAGTAGGACTTTGGAAAAAGGCTTCTACCTGACAATTATCCCAACAAAGCTTCATAGCTACGTGAGAACTCCCTAGCAATGTAGCAAAGCACCTGTGACCTTTACAGTAAGAATGGGTTCTATTGGGTGGTAAACCAAGCTGAGGGCAAGGATCTAAGGAGGAAGGGTTTGTAATAAGCATAAGTATCCTCCTATTGATGAAGAATGCAAAGTACATGGGACCTCTTCCATAAGGATGGGTTCTATTCACTGTAAGAATGAGCTCAGGATAAGTGCCTAAATAATGTTATGGATGTTGGGGGATACAGGAAGGCTGGCTCCATAGAATATCAGATCACCAGGTTGTTAAAGACATTTACTTCAGACTTCTTAGTCACCAAGCATAAGTTGTTCTTCTTCCTTTGAAGAAAATAGGCCTGTGTGTTTAGCAGGTCTGGTTCCTCCAATGCTTTCTTTAAGCTGTGCCTCTTACAATTACATTTGTGTTTGGTGAGAGCAGAGGACAGAAAACAGCATCAGATCTCCTGGAACAGGAGTTAAGAGATGATGGTGAGCCACCATGTGGATCCTGGGAGCCAAAATCTAGGTCTTCTGCTAGAGCAGAAGCACCCTTAAGTTCTGAACTATCTCTCCACTCATAAACTTGACAGATCTAAAAAGTTTTATAGGGTTATGTGCACATGCACAGGCTGAAGAGAGTTAAGAGAGTTGAGATTAACTAAAAGTGTGTCTTTGGGGGCTAGCAAGATGGCTCAGTCGGTACGCAGGTTCATTCTGTTAACTTTAATAAGCTAAAGTCAGTTTGGCCTGAGCACAAATCTGCAGAGCGTTTTCTTGATTAATGGTGTAGTAGGGCTCAGCCCACTGTGGGCAGGACTACCCTCAGCAAGTGGTCCTGAAATGTATAAGAAAATAAGCTGGGCAAGTCACGAGATCAGTGAATAAAGCAGCATTCATTTCTAGAAGCCAGATGGAGGCTTGTAAGCATCCATAATCACAGTTCTGGCATCCTTGGGCCCTGCCCTACATACATGCAGTTTCTGCCCTGACTTTCCTTCCTGTTGGACTGTAACCTGTAAGCCAAATAAACTCTTTCCTCCCTACTTTAACTTTGGTCAGTATTTTATCACATTAACAGAAATCAAACAATGGCAGAAGGCAAAAGAACTTTCTCTCAATTGATGACCTGAATATGATTTCTTAAACTGTTGATGGAATAAACTAACTCCCTCAAGTTACCCTTTGACTTCTCTGTGCTTTGGTGTGCATGCACCCACATACACATACAGCATAAAATATGTGTTAAAAAATGAAGAATCTTGTGCTTTGACTAACAAGATAGCTCAGTATATAAAAGTGATTGCGGCACAAGCCTGATGAAGAGTTTAATACCTGGAAGCTGTGATACAAGGTTAAAACTCCCTAAATGTCCTCCAGACATGTGCTGTGGCATTCGTCTGACCAAATACATACCACACATACACACAATAATTGCTTAAAATGTGTCAAGTTTCATCTAAATGTCACACAGTAGCTGAGAGTTAAACAGCTACTCGCTCTTTCAGCAGTGAAGTAACTGACCTTCTAAGGTATTTAATAACTATACTCAGAGAACAAAGCCAGTGACAAGATAGGGGATTTAAGGACAGACAAATACTTTGGCTCTTACTTCCAATTCACAGACGCTTTGGAGGTCATGAGGACATCTCTAAAAATGTAGCTCCTCCAGTAAGTCACCTCATGGTCAGAGAAGTCATGTAGATTCCAGGGGTTGGAGTCAAAAAGTGTACTTTTCACGTGCAGGATGAGCCACATGGAGGGAAATTGTTTTGAAGCAAAGTCACATGATCAGCAAGACCCTGAACTATCCCAACAGGTAGTACACCTCATGGAGATAAATGAAGAGAGACAAGGGTTTCTTTCTAATTCTCTGAAAACAACAATCCAGTCAAGCATGACAAGTGGCCTTACCAACACATGCAACAAAATGTTAATGTTTGGTCACTTACATGGTCTTAATCACCTAACAAGAAAGTATAGGGTCGGAGATAGAGCTCCACATTTAAGAATACTGACTGCTCTTCCAGATGACCTAGGTTTTATTTATAGAAACCAGATGGAGGCTTGTAAGCATCCATAATCACAGTTCTGGCATCCTTGGGCCCTGCCCTACATGAACATAGTGAAGAAATGAATCTTTTTAAAATATGCCTATGTTACATTGGGGAAATGGTTTTGCTTTTGTTTCCACAGGAGGAGAAAAGCTATGGATAGCATCAAAATGGATAAAGATTGGATTTGAACAAGAGACAGCTCTTAATTCAAAGAGATGATAGTTCATTAAGAACCATGGCCCTTTAATCTAAACTAACCTATAAAACCAACAAATGCTTTTCAGTTGGTCACATATAACTTGCCAAAAGAGAATCTACCCAAAATTAGGGTTGGGGAGGGTTTTGTTTCTCTCTTTTCAGGAAAATAAAAGTATCCAGCTAAGGAATCTGAGGACTACTGGACAAATGAGACATGTGAAGAAAAGAGGTATGTCTTCCAGAAAAATTTCTCAACAAAAAGAGTAAATTGGCCTATGGTATATCACATTTCCAACAGGGTAAAATTTCATAAATCTTCCCAAATGTTTGTTTCTGTTATCCTCTACAGATATGTACTACAAATGGTGTTTTTGTATTCCCAGCCCAATGAAAGATTAAAGCTGTCTTTGGAGTTGGAGTGTGGCTCTCTCCTTCTCTAAACCCAAGCAAGCTTATTAAAATAAAATTCAAAATCTCTGTCTCATATCAGAAGAGCTACCTGATATGGGACAGAAGAAAAACAAAATTTTGAGGACTATTTTATTGCTAAAAATCTCATAATCCTTCGGTTTTATATTGACCCCCATTACGTATTTTTCTTAAGGTATAATATATATATTATAATAACGATAATATATATTATGTAATAATTATAATAAGGTATAATATATATAAACATGCACACATATGTATTTTTGTCATGATATTAATGGTTATATAGAGTACTAATTCTAGAAAAAGGTTTTATTTACCTTCCTGCATATGATTTTGGATTGAGTATCTATCAGTTTTCTTCAGTGAACCATGAACCTTTGAAGTCTCCTTAAGGAGGATGGGGCCCCACAACGACAACAACTCCAGGACTGTGATAACACCACTAAGCTGAAAAACACCACCTAAGGATCAACTTTGGACTACAAACTGCTCAGAACAATTTTGAGGTTGTTAGCTGAGGTGATCCAGCCTAACAGCCTACTCTAGCCAGGACTTCAGACAAGCCCTGCAGTTTCCCGTTATGCAGAGACTGGACAACAAATGATACAGCTACTCCTCCCAGGACTTGACAATTGATCCAACTTTTTTTTTAGGATCCCCTAAAGATACCATTGCCCCCAGACAACAGGAAGTAAATTTAAAAATATGACGCCCACATACCCAAGAGATGGGGTAGGCAGTGTTTGATCATTCAATGGGTTGTGGATACTTGTCATTGTTTAGGGGATTAGTTACAAGTTATTATTGGTAATGGTCAGGACAAAAGCTAAATAAAGGAAATTATACTCAAAGTTCTTGTTTTGGAAAGAGAAAAGGGGAATATAGATATGATAGGATAAAAAATAGATTATTGAATCTACTGTGAAAAGAAAAAAGGGAGGGTATAGATATAAGATAAAAAAGGTAGATTAGTGAATCTACTTTTTATTTTTTTTAAGATTTATTTATTTATTATATGTACAGCATTCCTTCTATGTGTGCCTGCAGGCCAGAAGA
>LOEQ01001692.1:337514-350791 GCA_001685075.1 Bramus lutescens | reverse complement strand
TGCCCCCATCACCCTGAGTGGCTCGGGGCCACCTCATGGCACTTGTGATACATGTTTTCAACACAAGGGTCCTTCAATGCCACTGTCCTGAGAGAACTCAAGCTTCTAGTAGAGGTTATCCCACAGATCATGGTGTGGCACAGATGTGTGGTTTCCACAGTCTGCCTGTTTTGCACATATGTAAGGAACATGTATCTACCTTTTGTAGAAGGGGAAATATCACTTTTGATACCTTGAGAGCGAGTTTAGACTTACATGAATGGATGTGATTTCAGTTTGACTCTAAAGCCCCCTGACTTTGAGACCTACCAGCTGTTTGGAGGTCCCCAGGCCCCCCAACTATATCCCAGGTATGCCTATGTCCGGGTCAGAATAGACCCTAGCACCAGGAAAGTGGGGGGGGGGCTTGCTCACAAGGAGTGTCTCTACTTTTAGCTCTGGCATGACAGACTGAGATACCACAGCCATGGTCACAATGAGGATCCAGGGCCCTAGGGACCACTCCAATGTGCACAATGTGACCTCTCTAGAGCAGCACACAGAGCCACCGTGGGACATACTGGCATGGAAGATATTGGGTGACAATCCCCCCACGAACCTCAGTGTGCTTTGTTTAGTTACGGCTGGTACTTTAGTCACCCTGGGGGCACTTATTTGTGTTACCTCCTGTGAACAGTGGATGAGAAGTACCTGCTGTCTCCACAGGGTCAGGAAGAAGGCTCTTCCTTCCTGGTACTGATCTTATTCAGACCACCGGAGAGCTCTGCTCCCCAAGTGGGATGCATAACCCTGACTGTGAGAGAAACCCAGGAAGCTGCAGGCCAGTGGCACGGCCTTTCAGGGCGGNNNGCCGCCCTCCCCTGGGCCTGTGCACCCATACAGCTGCTGGCTGGTGCCATTCTGTGCTCGTTTTGTTGCTCACAACCTCTTTGCACTGGGACCCAGATGTAAGTGAATGGGTCACAAAAGAAATATCTGGGTTAAATGCGTGCTAAACAGGTTTAAAATTACTGCTCATTGTGTGAAGCAGATGCAAGGCTCAAACAAATGCAAAACATGCAGATGCCAGGGGAGGCACTTCCACAGACACAGCCTCCAAGCCTGATGCTGCAGGGGTGAGGTGGGTGCGGTCCCTGAAGTCCTCAGCCAGTGCAACCAACCCGAGTGCCGGAGGAGCGGGCAAGGGCAGAGACCCCTGTACTTTAGGCATCCTATGGTTCTCTTGTTGCTCTGACGTGAGTCTTGATCCTTTTAATATCAAATGAGTGTCAAGTGCATCTCTGCCATCTTCTGGACCATCCTATGAAGATGCCTGGAGACTTCCTCTTTCTCCACACACACGGAGGTCTTAACTTTGGCCAAGC
The DNA here is from genome assembly GCA_001685075.1 of Bramus lutescens. Classification (NCBI taxonomy): domain Eukaryota; kingdom Metazoa; phylum Chordata; class Mammalia; order Rodentia; family Cricetidae; genus Bramus; species Bramus lutescens. Next base: position 349,427 of record LOEQ01001692.1, on the reverse strand, counting down.
ATGAGTAGTGAGCAATATGGCTTGGCTTAGCAGATTGCTTATCATTTATTTCAGTGTCCGATGCACATTTCTTGGTGACACTTGGTGGTTTGCAAGTTGCTGCCTGAGGAACATGCCTGACAGGGACGTACGGGTGTGTTTTAGGATGACAGTGTCGAACAATCACAGAACTAGATTCACTGTTGAGAAAGAATCCGTCCTTTGGGGTCACCTACTAGGTGGCTTCTGCTGTTGGTGCTTCCTTTTTTCTTCCTCTGCAGCTCTGCCAACTCTGGAATTCACTGCGTATCCTAGACTGCTCTCAGGCTTGTGGCAATCCTCCTTCCTTGGCCTTCCTAGTCTTAGGATTACAGGCAGGAGCCGCTACACCAGCTTCACACTTTTATAAATACTTAGCTCCTAGCCTGCTCCTCATTCTTTGTCCCGGCTCATGGAGACCCCGAGGCCTGAGAGAACAGGTGCAGCAGGCGGACCAGCCTCATCGCTGCAAGAATCAGAGCCTTGGTCAGACCCCAGCCAGCTCTGAGACGACTCACACGTTCACGCCCCTGCTGACCACAGGGGACAGCTGCGCTAGGAGCAGCCCATTCACGTTTCTCTTCCTATTTCTGTGTTGAAGCAGCATCTGAGGGAAGGGATCAATATTTATTCCTGAAATCTGACTTTTGACTCGTTTAGCATTATCCTTCTTGCTTTAGAAACTGGGTGTGTTTATCATGACTGTCATGTCTGGGAACATGAGCACCCGTTGAGGGATTCTTAGAGCTTAGAGCTGCTCTCCACAGACATGACATCACCTGCTCGCCTTGTTTCTATAGTATGAACTTGTGAGGTCCACTCTTGGGCAGCTTTCCGGACGCCAGTGCACTGCTAATGACTGCACTCACCACGGTGAACTACCCTCTCACCGACTCCGCCCCCCAGCCTCAAGTCTCTATGGGGAAGCACCAGCATCTCGGCAATAGCCCACCTCCAGCCGCAGCCCGCCCCAGCAACACTATTGCCCTCTCCTCTCCTCTGAGTTCATTACTCTTTTGCGTTTTTGCATTCCATGGAGCAGGGAGACAGTGCAATATTTTCTTTCCGACACTGTATGGCTTTCTCCTGGCTCATCCGCGCTGTCACAAATGGCAGGCCTTCTTCCTGCCAGCTGACTCCTACTCGGTTATGTTTGTACATTTTCTTCCAGACCTCCATACACTGGCTGACGACACCTGGAGTACTGGTGACTTTTCTGCTGATGTAATAAATTAGTGTGAACAAAAGCAACAGGGCAGGGGTTTGTTTTGTCTTCCGGTTCCACAGGGAGAGAGTCTGTTATATTGAGAGAGGCGTGGCCTAGTGGCAGGAGCAGGAAGCTGACTGATCATATTTCATCAGTACTTAGGAAGCAAAGAGAGAGCTGGAGAGATGGCTCAGTGGTTAAGAGCACGGACTGCTCTTTCAAAGGACCTGAGTTCAATTCCCAGTACCCACCTGGTAGCTCACAACCATTTGCAATTCCAGCCCTAGGGATCTGAGGGCCTCCTTTGGGGATACTGCATGGACATAGTATACGGACATACAGGCAGGCAGAATATCCATACACATAAAAGTAAATAATTAAAAAAAGAAAGCAAAGAGAAGAGGAAGTGGGGCAGGTGGACCTGTAAATCCTCAAAACCCGTTCCTAGTGGCGCACTTCCTTCAGCAAGGCCGTACCCACTAAAGGTTCAATAACCTCCCAGACAGTGCTGCAAGCTGGAGACCAAGTGTTCAAACATCTCAGTCTGTGGGGAACGTTTTCATTCAAAACACCACACTTGATTGTCAGTGAACATGTGTGTGCAGGAATCTCTTGGACATACGGACTTCAGCTTTTCCACAGGCAAACAGAGCCAGTGGTTTGCATGCAGTTTTATTTTTGACTTTTTGAGGGTTCTTCCTACAATTGCCCTGAAGACTGTATAAAGCCCCATCCCCTTTAGTAAAACACGAGGGGTCCAGCTTCTTGTTTGCAGACCAGCACTGCCATTCTCTCTCTCTCTCTCTCTCTCTCTCTCTCTCTCCCTCTCCCTTCCTCCCTCCCCCTCTTGTTCTTTGAGATGGGGTTTCTCTGTGTAACAGCCCTAGCTATCCTGAAACTAGCTCTGTAGACCAGGCTGGCCATCACCGCCCAGCCATCTTCTGTTTCTTGTGTGACAGTTCTTCTAACAGTGTGACACTGTAGCTTGTTCTGGTTTTAATGTGATTTTTTTTTTCTAGTGGTTGGTCACTTGGAGCATTTTTCTGTATTTGTGGACAATGTCTATTTCCTCTTTTGAAAAATGTTTGTGTGAATCTCCTGACGCCCCCCCCCTTGGTATTTTTGAAACAGGGGTCTTACTCCGCAGCTGTGGTTTGCCTGGTATTCCCATGCCAATTGTATATTACATTCAAGCTGGCCTCAAACTTCTGACAATCCTCCTGCCTCAACCTCCTGAGTGCTGGAATTACAAGGCATGAGCCACCATACCCAGTGTGATCGTTTTAAACTGAGTTATTTTACTTTCTTGCTGTTGAGCTGCTTTGATTCTTATCTATTCCCATTACTAAGCTCTTATCTGGACACAGAATACAAGGACATGTGTCCTTCTATGTTAGAAGCAGGGACTAATAGTCAAGAAACCAATGTGCCTGCTGACACAGACACACATAGCACATGCTCCACTAGCGCATGTGCCGTGACACACTTCTGACAGCCCAGCCTTGCACACGGTTCTATGAGCACATGGTTCTAAAATGTGCCACTAGGCTGCCTTTGCCTCCCCCCTCTAATCTGGCCTACTAACGTCTCCAGAGATGGATGCCTCTGTTATGGACTCCAGGAAAACACCCAGCCAAAAAGACGGTCCATTCACCGCCTAAAGGAATGTAGAAATATACTGGACACATAGAACATATGTTCATATATAGCAGGCACGGTATGTTTAGCTGCATGGGAATGTTACCAATTGATTCAGACTTCTGAGATCCTGGTGGTTTGACATGTTCTTCAGAAATGAGCTCTTTTTAAAAGGACATATCTTGAATACCTCCCCCTATTACTCTTTAGTGTATGCCAGGACAGGAGGCTCCCATCTTAGCAGCCTCGGTCTGTGTAAGAGGCACACACAGAGCCATGGAAGCTGGACCACTTCAGATTGCCAGGTTAAGAGTCAGCTGATGCCCAGGAGCTCATCAACTAGCTGCCCTCTCCTTATCCATCCAAGTATAGCAACGCCCCAAGGCTGGTGCAGGGGATGGGACAACCATTGTGGAGGAAGAAGATACTGTTTTATTGCAAGGGAAACTGGTGGTTTCTCCACTTTTGCTAAAGAGGGCCTGTGTATATGCGGGTGGTTCCCATGCTTGGTGGGTTCACTATGGCCAATCCCTACTAAATTCCCACAAAGATGGATGTGCCCTTGGGGAAGACGGGTCTCTCATTTCCTGACCCCAGCAGGTCTCCCCTAAGGCTATGTCAGCTCCCTCTGAGACCACCTCTGTCTTGTGGCCTCAATGCTGACCGTGACAGTCTGCCCTCCCCATCAGGCCAGACATTTGGGGGTGAGGACAGAAAGCCCCCCCTCATGCTGAGACTGGTGAGGGTGGAAGAGAGGAGAACATTCTTGGGGGAGTGTCACAAACCAATCAGTTTCTCCTTGTGTCCCCTGAAGGAAAGTAGAGTGGCGATGAGCATCCAAGCTGTTTGCTCGGCACACAATGCCAAGCAGAAAATCGGCTGGGGGACGGTAGGACGAGCGCATTGTCCCCGCTCTCCAGCCACATTATTCCTTCTTTATTAAGTTCAGACGTGATAAAGAGCCCCGCTCCTCCCTGGAGCGTGACAAGTGGTTGTCTAGAACCCTTGCAGGCAACAATTATCTTTATAAATAGGCCAGCGAATGCCCACTGCCACCCTTGCAGGAGCGTGGGATGCTAATACGCTCTGCACTCCAGCCTTTGCACACAATGCGGCCAGGTATTAGTCACACGACTCGGGACCACAGCAGAAAGCCAGGGACATAAAGAGTGCTCAATCGATGGCAGTCCCCTGGCTGTGAAAGCCCATCTCTACTTCCCCACTCCACTCTCCATTAGTAGGGAGCAGCAGATGGTGTCTAGGTCAGTCCTGGGGGTAGGAGACAGCCCTGGGGGCGGGGAGGGATTCAGGAAGCAAGGTGAGCTCCTGTTTGTGTGGGGAACTGGGCTATGTAAAATGTCTGAGGACCCTAACTTGCTCTAGGAAACAAACCTTCTGTTGGTCTCTCTCCTGACCATACCCCTTACCCCAGCTCCTTCTGAGATGGCCCTGGTGACCTCTAAGGTGACACAGTGTCAGGATGGATCTCCAGAGCCAGGGTGTTGTCAGAGAAGGTTTATTTGTTTCTATACGTGGTGTGGCAAGGAGACAGAACAACCCTGAAAAATTAATAGATGTTTGAAGAAGAGCCTTGTCCACCAGGGCTCATCTGTCATTGGGTATGCCCATCTTTTTGTGGCTATAGCCCTTCTATAGAAGGGCTGCCACCAGGCTAGGGAGGCTTTGACCCCATAATGTTCCAAATCACCTCTGTTGTGAAGCAGGACAGTCAGACTTCCTCCACTTCTAGCAGCACCAGTGGTCACCCAATAGGTTATCCAGGAATTGAATGAATTAGCCATAAGATTCCCAGCCTGGATAACCTGCTTTTAGAGGGACAATTTAGAGTGTGTTGGGCAGTCTCAGGCAAAGTAGAGTAGGATGCAGGATGTCCCATGACCCAGGTCATTCCTGCTCAGTGCCAGCTGGGGACTCTGGCTCAGCCTTGCCTCTTTGTGTGGGAAGTAGGACTTGAGGTGGAGAGACATTCCCCAGTAGGAGGTCAGGGGGAAGCCAGGAAGACCCAGAAGGAAGAGTGATTCCCACATTCCTGCACATGGGTCCCATACCAAAGGCCTCTTTCACACACTGTCTTAGGGGGCTGGACCAACCCATACTGATAGGGGAACAGTCTTGAAGAGGTAGCCCATATCATAGGGCCTTCCATTCAGGAGTCTAGAAGCACCTTTCCCTGACTCAGATCTGCTGTGCCTTTTTTTGTTTTTTCAAGGGAATCTGGGCCTCCATAGAGTTTCATCTACTATCTTTTTCCCCGGCCCAGGCTTGTTCCCAAACTAAGGCAATGGTTTCCCCAAAACATCAGAAGCTTCCCGGGAGTCTGTGCGGTAAATTTTGTGCCAAATATAAATTTAAGAAGCAATGTACAATCTGGCCTCCCTTACTGGTCTCGTTCCCCTTCACCATGTTAGCAGTGATGAGCACCCGCCAGCCAGACTGAGTTCACCACAAGGGGCATCAAATGCAAATGGAGGAGAGCATGTGAAGGAGAGCATGGGTTCACACATCAGCCCTGATGCTGGTCTGGCAGCCCACGGGAGGCTGACAGGGTCCACATCAGCCCTGACGTTGACATAAGATGGTTGCTGTGTGACCGCTACATCCATGTTTTCCACTTTCTTTTATTATTATTACTATTATTTTTAAAAAATGATTTTTTTCCTGTGCATTGTTGCTCTGTCTGTGTGAGGGTGTCATCTGTGTGAGGGTGTCAGATCCCCTGAAGTTACAGACAGTTGTGAACCACCATGTGGGTCCTAGGAATTGAACCTGGGTCCTCTGGAAGAGCAGCCAGTGCTCTTAACTGCTGAGTCATCTCTTTAGCCCTCATATCTTCTGCTTTATAAGCAGAAAAGAAGAGGTCATGACCAGGCATAGGGCCCTTGCCCATCCAGCCACAAGGTGACTAGGCAGTGTGTCCATAGGAGTGGAGGTAAAAATACAGAACATTAGGCTGAATCCAGGCAAGCAGCCTGAAGAGAGTTATGCTCCTGTGGTGGGAGAACTCAGGCTCTTCACAGGGAGGTACATGCCTGACATTCCTATCTCATGGAACTTGGGATATAATGCGTTTGTGGGATATTTGTGGTCTCACGGGTAGCAGGACCTACCTGCACACATTGTGTCGAAGGATCTGTGGAGGACACTGAATGTTCTAGTAACTGACGTGGTGGAGGAATATCCCAGAAACCATCCTGTCCCCATTAGTGGGGGCACTCAGCATATCTCTTCAGCAAGGGCCTTCACAGGTGTGGTAATGGTCCACTTCTTTCTGAGTTCCTCAAAACCATTCATCAGAACGTGGCATTGGCAGCAGGGAGAGGCTCTGCCCAGGGCCCTCGAGGAAGCTGAGATCTGAGCAGGTAGAGTGTGTCCAGTCAGTTCTCCATCACTGTGTTGTCCACTGATGCTTGGCTCACAAGGACGAAAGGTTTATTTTGGTTTCTGGATTCAGAGGTATCAGTCCACGGCTTAGTCCTGTTGCACTGGGCCTGTGGCAGGCATGAGCGGGAAAGAAAGGTGGGTATGTCAAGGTACCTGGGAGGCAAGAGAGAAACAGAGGGCCAGGTTCCCTATATCTCCTTCAAGGAAAAGCCCCAGTGGTATAAATACATTTTCCTAGCATCACCTACTAGAGGCTCCATCACCTGCCTACAGTACCAGAGGCTGAGGACCAAGCAAGTCTCCAACATATCAGCCTCTGAGGGAATTTTAGATCTAACATGACACATAGCACATGGAGACCTGAAAAGCAAGGGTTGTGTATCTCTGGTCTGTAGTAATGAGGGGAGAGCGGGCCTGCTTTTTGTCCCATCCGGCTCCTGCATGGCTAGCTTTTACCCCGAAACAACAACACACAAATTGTATTCATTTAAGCACTGCCTGGCCCATNAGGCAGTTTCTTTATTAACCAATGAAAATAACACATAGACAGATGACCCTCCTACATCACTGGTGGGCCATGTCAGGGCCAATTTGGATGACCCTCTTGGCTACCCCAGCAGTCCCACACAAACCCAGAAGGCACCGAGGGCATCATGTGGCTTGGAGCCCAAGGACACCCTACTATCTCCTGGGGAGCCACAGTTCCAAGACATAGCAGGAAGTCCCCCATCCCATACCTAGCCTGCTCAGTGTGATGGCAGGATGGAAAGACAGGTAGGACCATGTCAGGCTAGCCCTGAGCAGGCTGCCCTGCTATCTCTCCCTCTTGGTGCTCTCTGCTGTAACATGGAATCACCTGTCCATCCACAGACAGTGCCTAGAGAGGCAGACCCTCAGAGCATGCTTAACTGAATGTGGATTGCAGATATTGGTGCTGCCAATGTGAACACTGCCAACCACCGTAGCCCCTGGTGTCCACCCACAGGAGAGGGCCATGGAATCCACTCTGCCAATGGACCATCAATGCAGACCTTATATAAGCATATCTAGAAGTCAGAATTCAGCCAGTCAGCCCATGGCTTGAGCAAATGCCCTGCTTCTCCCTTGATCTGCACATCTCTAGGCTGAACGCTTTCCTAACTGATATCTAAACTAAATATAGAGAGCCTGCCTAAATTTAGTACCGTGAATGAATCTCTCTATTCATCTCCAGTCTTCCACTGCCAACCCCCAGCACCCCACTGAGATTTAATGATCAGACCTTGGATGTGAGCTGCTGAGCCTTCCTGGAACTAGAGGCTGGTACGGCGTGGAGGGAAGGAACACAGAATACCCCTCCCACATGCTGGCCTGTGCCATGAACCACAATGGGAATCTGACATAATTGTGCATATTTCAAGAAAAGACAACATGATCCAGGAATGTTGATTTACTCTGGAAAGAAATAGAAATATTTGTAACTGAATCAATAGCTCCAAGTCAACCAATAGCGTTAGGGCAGGAAATAATAACACGCTCATCATGGAAAAACCCTGACCGCTCACGATTTTAAAATCTTGCAAGTGAGAAAGGGGGAAACACAAGGCTGTACAACTGAGGGACCTAGAGACGGCATGCTAAGTTCACGGTCTGCCCTATCCTCAGTCTCCTGGCTTCTGCCTTGACTGTCANCCAATAGCGTTAGGGCAGGAAATAATAACACGCTCATCATGGAAAAACCCTGACTGCTCACGATTTTAAAATCTTGCAAGTGAGAAAGGGGAAAACACAAGGCTGTACAACTGAGGGACCTAGAGACGGCACACTAAGTTCACGGTCTGCCCTATCCTCAGTCTCCTGGCTTCTGCCTTGACTGTCATGCCCAAGACCCTGGTTTTCTACCCATCAAACCCACATTCTGCACAGCAGGACAGAAGCCTGAGCTAAGGGACATGAGCACCTGCCATTTTCCACAGAATAAGTGTTCGTACCAGTGGGCACAAGGCTGCCAGCATGTGGCTGGGTAGAAACAGCCCTGCCTGGAAGACATGGCCCCACAAAGTATCCGGGATAACAGTGGGAGGACTTCAAAGTTAGGAAGAAAGCACACATGGCCTTCACTTTCAATGCAGTTTATTTTATCAGAAGTTTACGAACTTGATCTTTAATGATGGCCAATGGGATGAGCAGGCCCTAAAAGTGGTAGCATTTTAATAGTTGGTCCTTTCTAGAGGAACAAGATGGCCTCCCACAGTATTTCAGACTTTACCTTACACACAAGGCCAGATTCCTGGCTCTCCTATTTCGGCCCCAATTTTGATGAAGCTCCTGGAGCTCACCTGACTGGGAAGGAAGAGACATCTGTGAAAGGAAGGGAACGTGTGCTGGTCAATGCCTGTGATCCCAGCACCGGGAGGCAGGGCTGTCATGATCTGCTCAAGTTGAGGCTTGCCCGGTCTACAGAGAAAGTTCTACCCAGCTGGGGCTACATAGTGAGATCCTGCCTTACAAAGACAAAACCCCCAAAGTGGAAAACAAAGCAACAGCAAGGGAATCGAGGGAGAGGCACAGCCTGGCTGGTTTCACTGACACCCATCTGTCGTCTGAAGCAAGGCTTGCTAGCTTGTGATTGGCTGAGACTCGACTTCTCTTTCTGGCTATGGGTCACTGTGTGTTATAGGTCATGGTGTATGGACCAAATGTAAATTTGTATTGAGACAGCTTTCGGGCAAGCGCCTCAACTTGAGCCAGTTTCCAGCAGAGAGACTTCACTCAGCAACTGATGGAAACAGATGCAGAGACTCATAGCCAAACATTAGGCAGAGCTTAATAAAGGGAGGAAGGATTATAGGAGCTAGAGGCACCAAGGGCTCCCACAAGAAAACCCACAGAATCAACTCCTCTGGGCTCCTAGGGGATCACAGAGACTGAACCAACAACCCGGGAGCCTGCATGGGACTGACTTGGTCACTCTGCCTGTATGTTACAGGTGTGTAGCTTGATCTTCTTGTGGGACTCCTAACAATGGGAACAGGGGCTGTCTCTGACTCTGATGCCTACTTTGGGGATCTATTCCTCCTTGTGGAATGCCTCATTCAACCTTAGAGGAGGTGCCTAGTCTCACTGCAACTTGACATACCATGGCTGGCCGATGTCCATGGGACGCCCACCTGTATCTGAAGAGAAACAGTGGAGAGAGAATGGATGGAGGGTAGAGGGGAGGTGGAGAGGGAGGAATTGGGAAGAGGGGAGGGAGGGAAACTTTGGTAGGGATAGAAAAACAAAACAAACAAACAAACGACAAAAAGAATCCAACTTCAATCTGATTCTTTCTGCTGTGTGTGGTTTGTTCTTCTGCGCTTGTGGTTTTTACTTCCTGTGTCTGAGAGGTTGACCGACTTGGACATTAGCCAGTGAAAGATGTGCATCAGGATGACAGCCGTTCACACCATTTGTAAGTTATCCGTCCTCCCTTTGCTCCTTTGCACTGACACCATTTCTCAGTTCTAAATTGCAGGAGTCGTGTGTGTCTGGTCTGGACTTTCAGAGTTGTCAAAGATCTGGCTGTGGGGTCATGTGACAGGCTTCACTGTCCATGGAGACTGGTTATCTCACTCTTCTTTTACAAATAATGTTCTTATTCTGGAGAGATGGCCAAGAACAGACGCTGTTCTAGTGGAGAGCCCGAATTCAGTGCCTAGCACCACCTCTGTCTGGGGGCTCACAGCTGCCTATCACCTGACTGCAGCGGATCTGATACCCTCTTCTGAACATCTTTAGTAAACACACACACATGCACACACACACACACACACACACACAAACATCTAAAATAATATTCTTAGCTAGTCATTCATATTTATTTTTCTATGAGTCAGATTATCCTGCCCCATTTCTGAAAGAGATGGTATTTTTATTAGGATAATTAAACGTATGGATTAAGAGGGAGAGCTGGACTCTAACTCTCACATTATGCCCCCACCCCCCAGCATTCATTCTGCATTGCATGTGTGCAAGCTCACTTTGCACCCTAAGAAGCATTTATGGTTTTCCTTGTAAGTTCATCTCTCCTGATCACTCTTGTGTTTTCTCTACCTGCTGTTTGAAGGCTCTACTTCTGAGCCCCAGCCCTAGGGTGTGATTGACAGGTCTTAGACAGATGGCAATTCTCTTCCATCTTCTACACCCTTGCATTTCCTAAGTCCTGCATAGAGTGAAGATCTTGCTCCTGCCTGAGCAAGACCCTGTCTCCCTGGTAGTGGCTGTAGATTCCATACTTTTGCTGGCCATGCCTCGGCTTCCTCAAGGTCCATTAGGAGCCTCACTGGCACATCCGTACCATGGCATGAAGACTGCATGTGGCCCAACACTAAGTCATGAATTTACTTAAAGCATTATAGATCATCTCTATGTTATTTATTTATTTGTTTGTCTGTTTGTTTATGTGGATCTTGAGTATGAGCTTTGTCGATGACAATATGGCCTAGAGAGGAAAGGTGGTGTGCCATGCCTGTCCTAAGAAACTCAGGGAGGTCCGCTCATTCATTATTTCTGATGGTGTGTCTGGCAACAGCCGATTATACCTAATAAATGAGGTGTTGCTCCACAACCGAGGGATCTCTTCTCTGTGTGTGGGAAGGGGGCAGTGTGAAGGGGTGGTGTGAGTGGGTGGGGTGAAGGGGTGCTGTGTTGTGTTTTCTTTTTTAAACAAATACTGTTTGCTCACCAAAATCTGCTTCCTGACTTATGACACAATCCTTCTGCTCTGCAGGCCCAACTGTCATCCCAATGCAGCTAACCAGGACCACTTGGTCAGGAAAATGGACCCGAGATGGCCACAGCTCAGCCGTTCTCAGCTATTAACATGACTCTACACAGTGCAGGGAACCTGGCACTAGCTGTTAGGCTCATGTCACCAAGAACTGGCGGGATCTTCTCCACATCTTACTTTGGTCCTCAACACGCATGATGCAGATGAGGAAGGAAGTCAGACCCTCAAGACATTTGTGTTCCCACCTGAAAGCATAACATCTGCTTTGTGTGGGTTTCCAGGTTTGATTTTTGTTCCACATTGGCTCCATCTTCTGCCACTGAGTTTGGGTGTCTCAGAACGGGCATCACACCACACACTTCACATCCCGATTCCCTGATGGAGTCATGTGGTACAAAGGGCTCTGCACACATCTGGGAGAGGTTTGTTGGCTCTTGCTGCTTTTGGTTTCCAGCACTGTTCTCTGAAGACTGTCTAGACACTGTCTTGAAAGGCCTCCTCAGGCAGGAATTGGAAACAGCTAGTCACATCACATTCAAGAGCAGAGACACAATAAACATATGCATAAAGCTAACTTCATTGCTCTTATATTATCGAGGGCTCAAAGCCAAGAATGATGCCCACCCCCCCAGGTGGAGGCAGGGACTGCTCACATCAATAAGACAATCAAGACAATCCCCCATAAACACGCCCACTGGCTAACCTGGTCTAGACAGGTCCTCATGAAAAGTCCCTTCCCAGAGGATTCTAGGTTGAGTGATGTTGAAGATTATAACTGTCACACTTGAGTCTCCTGGGAGTGTGGAAGCCTCAGGCGGAAGAAGCAAAGTCTCTGGAGGACTAAGAGCAAGGAGTTCTGGAGCTTAGGCTTGGGCGGCCCTGAGGACAGCCAGACACG
>LOEQ01001692.1:295368-324578 GCA_001685075.1 Bramus lutescens | reverse complement strand
GGCCAAGGCAGTTTCTTTGTTAACCAATGAAAGTAACACATAGACAGATGACCCCCCTACATCATTCTTTATTAACCAATGAAAGTAACACAGACAGATGACCCTCCTACATCATACACTGTCTCCTCTTCCTTGGGAGACAGGAAGAGCAACCTCCAAAGAGTGTCCTTAAAAAGTCAGTGGTGAGGGTAAGAGACTGCTATGGGGCCCAACTTCTGCCTCTTGGAGAGTGGTACAGTCACACCAAAGTGACTACAGGAGGCTTCATGGCACAGCAGAGTTCCCCCTGGCCCCCAACTCACAAACACAACCACCTGAGAGAGTGTGGATCCTATCACACATCAGGGTGTGAGCTCTCATGGCTGTGAGGTGATGTATAGGGCATCAGGTGAAGTTCGGATTTCAGATAAGCGATGAGTCTTTGTCCTGAGGGATGCATGGCCACTCTTTTCATGCTCCAACAACCCGGAACACCAAGGCTCCATCAGAAGGAACTGTCCTGTGACCCACGAGAGAGGCTTGGGGTCCCTGGGATCCCGGGGAAGGAGGTCAGACATAGTTACCAGATACCTCTCCCTTCAGCAGCCCTGCTAGAAGCCCAGAAAACTTGTGTGTCTTTGGCTTCAGGTCTCCCTAAATTCCTCTGAAAAACCCCAGAAATGGAAAGACGCGGGGTGGGTGTGGGACATATGAGGAGAAGGAGTTGATTAAAGTGCCCAGGACTGTTTGATTTATGGTTTGTGCACGGAGATTTGAAGAGCGAGATAGTCTGATGTGTGTTAATTGTACAATGACTAATTGTTCAAAGGCTAATGACAGAGATGAATGCCTGTAAGTATCTTTGTGGACAAACGCTTCAAAGGTGATTAAACTCTGCCAGGCTTCTCAACAATGGCGCAGGGCTAAGAAAAGAGAAAGAGTTCTGAAGATAAAGGCGCTCATTCTCAGAACTTTGTACGGCTTCACCGTGACGTGTATGTCCAGCATGCTACAGTGGCCTCCCATGCTCACCGGATATCCTGTTCCTTCCATCCTTCCTTTGTGAAAATCTCATCACTGGGGCTCTGGAACTCTCTTTGCAGCAGGGATTTAGGAAAGGGGTGGGGCAGATATAGGATGTTCTGTTTCTGAGATACTGACCCATTAAAGCTGGCTTGCCAGATGAAAGGATGGAAAACACACAGAGACAGGGATGGTTGCAGAAGTCTGGAGCCATGAGATGGGCCTGAGCATGCATAAGAATGAAGGATTCATCCTATAGTTGTAGGGAGAGAGGGAGAAGCCTGTAAGGCAGGATGGGACATCTTGGAAGTCCTGCATGGTGGTATTGACAGATGGAAAAGACCATTGCTAGATTTTAATCAAGCATAGGTTTGAATCTTCAGACTGTGTGGCAGAACCCTACAATTAGCCTCATGGACCATACCTGCCCAGTAGCCACCCTAACCTGACCTTTAACAGTCCCCTCTTTTGAGCATACTAAACCTGGGCTGCTACAGAGTTCTACTTGCTACCGATGGAGATGAAGGAGGAGGGACAGGGAGAGCCTTCCTGAGTGGTTGTGACCCCCACACCTCTGCGTGTTCAAAGTATGGACAGTAGAACCCATTGATGAAGCATGTGATTGGGACTGCAGCATTTAAGGGCCTGGATTCGGCATCTTGGGAGATGCCCACCCCAAGCATCCAGATCAACTGGCAGAACCTCATAACGTGACTGTAACATGCCCACTAAGCTGGCGTGCCAGTCAATGGTCCAAGGAGCAGCATTCTGCCTGTCTACTGTGGTCGTCAATGGTCCCATACCCTTGTACATGTGTTTCCAATGCACATCCCCAACACTGGCTCCCAAGTTACCAGTCATGCTGACCAGTTTCCAAGCATGCACTTGCTCAAGTGCCCCAGGACAGAGAACGTCTTGTTTCTTGATGATGCATTTGAACCTCAGAACTCTACTTTACTAAAAGCACAGCTAGCAATCTTCCAAATATTAATTAGTTTGTAAGCAGATTATAATTTATAGCATGTATATAAGAATTCAGCTTGGAATAACTATGAATTTATCTGTCTTTTATTTACTGGATTGTTTTTTATTATTATTATCTGGCACCTATTCTGTTTAGCAATTAGAATATAAACTTCAAGGCAAGAGTATATATTAATAATTATAATTACGTTTAGGAAAAATTAAAGCCAAGTGAAAATAAATGGCTGTGGCTTTGGAAGAAAATTTACTTCTTTGTTGTTGAGTTGGCATGGAGTCATTAAGAATTATAGATTGTTCCCAGCCCTCAACATGCTGTCCTCGTGTGGTCGCAAACATGAGGAGGAAGAATAAGGGTAAGAACGCCCGGGCACCATCCACACACTGAACGTTTGTTTCCCACCTAATGTCTAATGTCTGAAAACACTGAGTGCTCCAGCCAGTTGGTGAGAAACCAGAGCTGGCATGCCGCAGCTTGGTGACACTGTTTCCTGTCACCACACTGACAACACAGTCTTACTGGGGCCCTCGGGAGCAGGCTAAATAGCAGCTGTGTGTTTAAGGAGGAGTGGTGGTCCTGGGGAAGACAGGCAAGACCCCAGAATCCTTGCAGTCTTCCTCCTTTGGGAGAGAATCATCTGCCTCAGGAAGCCGTCAGTGTTGTGGGACATAACAGCTGCTTCACAGAGGTCCCCATAGAGACTTTGAGGGGAATTGTGGTCCTACTGAGATGGGGTGGAAGCTTCGGTGCCCAGAAAACCCATGTTGTTATTGCCAGAGTTGAAGGTTTTGTTTTCTTTTTATGAAATCGTCAGGGTTTGGAGTGCCTGTGATAGCTAGCGATGGTACCAAACCCTGGAAACTCATGGGAGAGAATGCAGTGTCTCATCTGACAGGCTTTTCACTCGCAAGAAATCTAAATGATATGCAAATGCTCCTCTGAACAAGGCAATGGAAGGCCACCCTGGGGCAAGCAGACAAGACAGAGCTGGTCAGTGGCCACCCATGCATCATCTGGAAGAAGCTGGATAGAGACTCAGGATGTGCCTTTAGTTCTGCTGTGGTTGTTGATGGTTGTGTCACCCCAGGTGATCACCTACCTGCTCTGTGCTTCAGTGTCTTTTCTGTTAGGGTCTGACTATGTAGTGTGCCCCACAGCTTGGGTGTTAAATGCTGGATCCCCAAGTCGGTGGCACTGTTTGGAGAGGTGGTTGGAACTTAGGAGATGGTGTCTAGCTGTAGAAAGTACATCATTGGGGCATGCTTTCAAAATTTATACATAATCCCAGGGGCCTTCCTCCTCTCCTCCCCTCCTCTCCTCTCCCCTTCTCCTCTCTTCTCCTTCTCTCTCTCTCTCTCTCTCTCTCTCTCTCTCTCCTTCTGTACTCTTGCCATCATGATGTTCTCCCTCACTGGAGCCAAGGACTATGGACTGGATCCTCTGAAACTATAAGCCAACAAAACAAAACAAACAAACAAACAAAAAAAAAACCCTTTCCTCTTCTGAGGTGTTTTTCCCAAGCATTGGATCACAGCAACAGCCTGACCAGTGAGTAGGTTGACCCCTGTATCAAGTGGCTGGAAGGCCATCATCCTTTTGATGGCTTAAGCTTCCGAATTCTGAGTTTCATAGATGCAAAGATTCTAAGATCAAAACATTTCTGAAACATTGTTGCCGGTTCAGACCAACCCCTCTGCACAACTAGACTTTCAAACTCAGAACAAATGCAGTGTCTCTTCTCCCAGAGCACAGGAACTCCTCCTGCACAGGGCTCAGGACTGTCTGTCCCCCCTGCCACACACACACACACACACACACTCTGACAGACAACACAGCCTATGCACAGGGACCTTGCTCTTACACCATGAGGACCTTCTTGTTGCATGGTTGGTCCATTACAAAGAAATAAACTGAAAACTACAATGAAATTAGGCTGATTTCTAGCTGTCAAATTTGGGTTGCCGAGTGGAAAAGAAAAAAATCATTTTTAAAGCTAAAACAGCTGTTACATGGTATTATATTTTAAACCCCGTAAGAGAGACTAGTTAATTAATTTCTACATTGTCACACTCTCCTTAATAGTGTCCCCAAATACCTCACTATGGTTAATCATGATTGGAATTTTTTATGAGTCACAATCTAATACATTTTTCCCAAAAGAAGATTTTGTTGCACATTAAAATAACTTTGTTTGAGTGCTTTAATTGTAGATCTTAATCTTGTTTGAAAATAAAACCTCCATCCAATTCAAAGTCAGACAAAAGTTAGTGCCTCTACTTGAGAAAACACCTTCTGACTTTGCCTGGGTTTCTCTCTTCCCTTGGCGCCGAGCCCCACCGTCTCATTTCACACAGCTTTAATGAGTAATTGTTTTTCACGATTTCTAAGAGTTTTTCTCCCCAATATTTCATTCCAGAATAAAAGGTAATGATCCATAAATTCTTAATGCCATATTTTTATAGCCAGTAAATTAGTCTTTAATGGGTTCAATAAGTTCTGTGATGTATGTCATTAATTGTTAATGGTGTTTTAACTAGATAATTGTTATGAAGGGCTGTTTGTCACTGCGCTGGTGAATGACGGGTCCACACCATTTGTTCTGCTTCACAACACTCTGCTTATTGTATCTGGCTTTGTGTGCACAGAGCAGATGGGACGGAGCTTCTGACAGGAGGGTCTGCCCTCTGGGTCTGTTAGCCGGTGGTCCTGCAGGCTGGATAAAAAGCCACCATGGAACTCCGAAGTGGGAACAGCTCCATCCTCACTGTGACCGGTGGTTTCATGGGTCCTTTGGGCTACTTGACAGACAGCCACTGGGCATTGTGGCTGGGACAGTTGGTTTTGTGTCACAAAGTATAAGCAGGGGCACTGGGTCACTTAGTTATTAGTGAAGCGCTATGCGGCCGTGAAGACAAGTTACACATGCTAATGTCAACATACGTGTGTGCTCTGGTTGGTGTGGATAAGTCCAGAACATCTGTCCGCCATGGCAAAAAGTGGGCTTTCCTAGAGGAGAAGGAACTTACCCCACAGCCTCTGCAGGAACTCTGTTTGCCTGCGCTTGGCTGTGTCCCTGACAGCCTCCACTTAGGGGAACTGTCGGATATGTTTGAGTTCAACTATGCTAGGCTCTGCATTGCAGGCTGAGCCTATGTCTGCACCTGTTCCCTGTTCTTTTAGGCAGAGTTCATGCTCTGCTAGTGAGTAAAATCAGAATGTGAGAGGGCTAGCCTGGGCCTCCAGGTACACCTATCTTTCCTACGTGTTAATGAGCAAAGGGGAGACTCATTGGCAGAATTACTCATTGGCCGAATTGGCAGAAAGCCCGAAGGATCTCTGGAACCACTGGGAAAAGGCAGGCCTTCTAGGAAGATGCTTTCAAAAAGTGGACTCGTGAGAATGGAAGGAAAGGCGGCAGAGTAAGCACGCGGTGGAGAATGGCAAATAAGAGACATGGTGGCAGTGGGTACAGGAGCAGTGGACAAAGAATGTGTCATGGGGACACAGCTGCTGCAGGGAGGAGAGCATGGAACTGCTGCGCTGCCCATGGACTACAAGCACAAGGTCGTACCTGGTGAGCTGGGATGGGGGGCAGCTGGCACCTAGGGCAGAGGGGTGTGCAGGACTCCAGAGCTTCCTTGGATCTGCCCCCCTGATGCCCTGCCCAGCCACAAGAGCACCCTAACTCTTGGCAACAGCAGGATATCTGAGACTGAGTCTCAGCGATGGTTCAGTACATATGGTACTTCAGGAATCAGAAACCTTGGACCAGACCAATGAGGAAGCAGAAAAGGTAAATTGCTAGGAGAAAAAAATAGATTGTAATCATCGGCCCTATGAATGGAGCTAGCTGTGGGAAGGGTGGCAACTGCCGTGAAATGGACCAGAGAATGAAAGGACCAGAGAAGTGTCCTGGTTGTACCAGAAAGGCAGGGGTGAACCAGTAAGACGCGAGAGCAGATATGCCCTTTAAAACCAGATTTCAGTTGCTGGGTAGGTGCCCGCTTGAGCCTGAAGAAGTGCTACCAATGGCAAAAGCCCACGCAGGTGCTGGCATTATCTGGAGGGCCCTCTGCAGGTTGGCCTTGGCACGAGGCTCGCAGGAGGGGTGGGCCTGTGCAGGGACCTGCAGGTGTCTGTGAAACAACTAGAACAGATTTACGCTTGGTGTCATAGCAAAATGCTATGGCTTTAGGTTTAAAGGTATGAAGGTCTTAAAAGACAATCAGTTGAAACTCTGTAGTTGTATCTGACACCTGTTAATCCTGGACGGCGAAGCCTTGCAAGAGCCACACCTGTCTGTACTTAGCAGGAAACTTAACTAATGAACGAATGAGCTAACAGCACCCTAGTCCTCAGACTCCATCAGAGAGATCTGAGAGGGATAAGTAAATGAGCGGAAGTGAGACGGTTTTTTTCAGCTACCCAGTCAATCCCAAGTCTCCCCACCGTCTTTGGGACACACAAGCCCAGAAGCAGTGCTTGCCTTTGGCTGCTAAACCCAGGAGGCCTGACAGATTTTCCTGTGGGGATAGGGATCGGTTTACCTGTCTTGGCAAGATGAATAGTCGATTCCCCAGTGTCCTGTCGTCCTGTCCAGGCAGGGTCCAGGCAACTGATGAGGTGAAAGGCAGCTTTCTGCTGTGTGTCTGGCTTTACTACATTAAAGCAAACCTCCAGGTAGCACTTCTTCTGCAGTTATCCATCTTCTTAGAGGAGCTACAGGATGCTACAAGAGCTGGCATGCCTCTCAGTCATAGGAAGCTTTTTGTTAAATGTCATATTCTCGGATCTGTAAAGGTACTTGAGGATCAGGGTATCATTACCTGTTAGGTATATCTAAATTAGAGATAAGTTAAATTTGGACATACGGTTCCAGATGAGAAGTTCCTGTATCATGATAAGCCTCTCTGCTGACACAGCAATCTCAATCAGACCAAATCAAACCGAATTAGAAAAAGCCCCGATTTAATGGATAAAACGCTCCCGGATGATTTTCCATCTCACCAGAGAGAAGACGGGAAAGCAAGACCAGAAAACCACATGTCTGTTTCCTGGGGGACAGTTTAAGTGGGAGTGATCTTGAGCAACTCTAGGGGAGGGGTCATTGTTTGTCGGGCTTTCTGAGATACATGCAGGATTGGAGAGAGATGGGAGAGAGGGCTTGGGGTGGAGCTTCCACCCAAACAATATATATTTAAAGTAAAATGAAAGTGCCTTTTTAAAATGATTGGTAAATAGGTTGGGTGTTAGGGTACATGAATTTAATCCTAGTGTTCAAGAGGGGCAAAAGCACGTGCAAGAGAGAGAGAGAGAGAGAAACTGGTTTGTGATTGTGTCTATTAGGTGTTTGGATGGAAAATGATCAAACCATGCCGTAATGTTTCCTTCAAACACTCTACTCTGTCTCTCAAAACCAATGACTAGAAATGTGACAGCTCATTTGGTGTGCACACATTGTTGGACCATGATCCATACATATATGTTACATTGTTATTTATAACATACACAGTGCTCAGCATTCTAGCTACTGTCTTCACTGCAATGATTGTTGTAGATACAATTCATAGATTATATAATTAACCCTTTTAAGTTACAACGTTCTGAGCTTTTCTCAATATTCATAAACTCACAAGTAACTCCACCATGTCTTCCGGTGTCTCCCCAAGCAAACCCATAGTCACTGGAGGTCAATCCCTTCCGCCCCTCTCCTAACTTCACTCCAACAAATACAGTTTCTGTTGTACAGATTGGCTTATTTGAGGCATATCATCTAAATGAACACCTACAGGTCCAAGATGATCATTTCAGCTGGTTTCTTTTAGTTTTCATATTATAAAGTTCACCATATGTAGGGATTATCACCCCATTATCCTCTTTTATAGCAGCACTTGTATGAACCCACGATTGGGTTGGCTTATCTAGTCATTAACTCATAGGCCTTTGGGTTGCTTCCACTTTAGGTTATTGTTCATAACTTTGATATAAATAAATGTACATAGTTCTCTTGTATATATATATATTGTATATATAACATATATATTATCCCAATTCTCTTAATTATCACATAGGAGTAAATTTTCTGGGTTGTATAATTCTATATTTAAATTTTAGGGAATCTATGAAGCTGCTTCCCACAGTCACTGACCTATCTGGAATTTCAAGAATTCCAAGAATTTCAAGAATCCGGTTGCAGTTTTTTTTCCCCATCCAAGCCAGGACTTCTATTAACTCTGCTTTGGTAAAGACCCAATGGATTTGAAGTCTCACCTCACTGTGGATTTGATTTGAATTTCCCCACGAACAATGATGTTCCCCATATTGTCACATCTCCATGCACTTATTCTTTGGGTATATTTTTGAAAAATTATGACCCAAATCCTTTGATCATTTTAAAACTGGTTTATTGTCCTTTAATTATTGAAAGGCAAGAACACTTTATATATTCAGGATGCTAGGCCTTTATTGGATATATAATTTGAAAATCTCTCCTGTCCTATAAGGTGTATCGAGTTTTCTGTTGCTGTCCTTTCCACCTTATTTAATTTTTCTTTTTGTTCTTTCCGTTTTCCGTGCCACATCTAAGAGACTGACAGCTAATTGAGAGTGAGGAGTGCTGCTGCCCAAGCTTTCCCTCAGGGATGACCCATCTCTCACTGAGGGTTTTTTATCAAGCTCCTCTGCACTGTGCTTGTTAGCATGTGATCTCAATCAACCCAGCACTGTTTCAATTTGTTTTCAACTATTTGCTAAAAGATCGTCCTCTCCCATTGACTTGTCTTGGCTCTCTGGTCGAGGGTCAACTTTCTGTAAGAATGATGATCTATTTCTGGACTCTCACTTCCCTTCCTTTAACCTGTGTTTGCATGCGGATACAGGATGCTATTTACTTTTGTTCTGTAGGAAGTTTTGAGATCAATGTTTTCCCTCAAGGCAGCCTGCCTGCCCAGTTCCTTTGCTCTTCCAAGTAAAGTATCTTACCTTGATATTTATAGAAAGAATTCAGCTGGTTTTTTTTTTTTTACCTGAGATGGTGTCGCACTGTGTAATCCATGCTGTTTCTTTACTCAGAGCAATTCTCCTGCTTTAGCCTCCCAAATCCTGGGATTACAGGCATATTCCACCATGCCCAGACAGCCTGGGATGTTTGTTTGCAAATATGACATTGAACCTGTGGCATTTCCAATCTCAATATCGTTCCTTCTTCTAATCTGCCAACATGAGATGTATTTTATTTATGTTTTGTTTAATTCCTTTTCATGGTAACCTGCAGTTTTCATCATATAAATGACACTTGTTTTGTAAAATATATTCTTAGTTATTTTAATTTTGGTGCTATTATAGACATAATTGGTTTTAGAATTCAGATTTAGAATTTAGATTGTCCGTTGCTGGTTGTACACACTTGACACAATTAGTACTTGTATATTAACCTTGTATCTTGTAACACAGATACATTAGTTCTAGTACGTGTGTTTCTTAGATTATATATGCACAATCAGACCATCTGTGAATGGAGGGGTATTTTCTTTCTTTCTTTACGACATGAACATTTCTTGCTGACTTGCTTTGGCTAATGTCTCCAGCGCGGCGCTGAATGGGAAGCAGACAGCACTCTGCCCTTCGTCTTGCTCCTGATCCTGGGGGAAAGCATTCAGTGTTTTGCTTCTGAGATTTCCACCTCTCGGGTTTCTGTCTCTAATGTCTTGAGTGTTGTTATCAGGAAAGGTGCGGGAGTTTGTTAGATGCTTCACCCGCTGACCTGGTTGTGTGCTGTTTCTTCTTATCCTCTTGTTGTCGAGCTGTGAATGAACCAGTTCCCACGAGTCTGCTGCTTCCTTCTCCCTCAATGCCCTCATCTGGCTACTGCACTGGAGTCATATTGGTCACATGGGACAAACTAAATGTTAAATACCCCCACCTCTTCTACAGAATTAACTCTGAAAACCATTTGGTCTTGGTGGGAAATGTGACCAGCAAAGCAATTCCTTGTTACTTGTCAGTGGTGCCGGTCCTCTTTCTCGTGCCAATGTCAACGATTTTAAATCTCCTATTTAATGTTTTAGCACACTAAAGTTTGACATCAGTAATGTTGATCTTCTAAAATGAACAATTTCCTCCTTTGCTGATTTTTTTTCAATTTTTTACTCTTGATTTCTTTCATTTATACATGAATCTTTTTTCTTCTTTGTTTTGTTTTGTCGAGAAAAGCACCTTTCTGGAGCACAGGCTGGTCTTGAGCTCCTATCCTTCTTCCCCATCTCCCTGGTGCTGGGACACAGGCGCAGTCTCTCCATGTGGTGCTCTACTCTGACCTTAAAGGTCTCTTCCCTCAAGCTCATTTTGATTCACTCTTCAGTTCCCAGCCTTTATTCTCTGTTAAGTGTGGATGTTGGCAGAGCGGGGACTCCACTGAGCATTTCTTATTCCACCCTATGTTTCTGCTTTGTTACTTTGTCCACATCAAAACACTTCCTTGTGAGTGGACAATTCTCTCTTGCCTGCCAGTTCCCAACTTACCACACAGAGGCTTATATTAATTGTAAATGCTCATCCAATGGCTCAGGCTTGTTTCTAGCTAACTCTTACATTGAAATTAACCCATATTCCTATCTATGCTTTGCCATGTGGCCTGGTACCTTTTCTCAGGACAGCATGCCCATCTTGCTCTCTCTGAGTCGGCCCATGACTCTCAATTCTCCTCCTTCCTATCATTCTCAGTTTGTCCCTCCCACCTAACCATATTCTGTTCAGCTATTGGCCAGCCAGGTTGTTCATTAAACAAATCGCTGCGACACATCTTCACAGTGTATGAAGGGATTTTTCCACAACACTTCCTTATTTCCTATAAAGTTTATGTCAAATCCCATGTCTTAGCTGCCTTGGGGACAGTTTCTCTAGCTGCTTTCCCCATTCTGTGTAGGGATCACAACTTTCTCATATCCATGTGTGTGTGTTTGTGTCTGTGTGTGTGTGTGTGTGTGAGTATGTGTCTATGTTTGTCCATGTTAATGTGTATGTGTTTATGTGTATCCATGTGAATTTCTATCTGTGTGTATGTATGAGTGTGCCTGTATGTCTGTGTGTTTATGCATATCTGTGTGTATGTGTATCTATGTATTTATGTATCTTTTTATATGTGTATATATGTGCATTTATCTGTGTGTTTGGGAATCTGCGTGTGTGTGTGTGTGTGAATGTGGATTGTCTGTGTGTATTCATGTGAATGTGTATGTGCTATGTGTATCTCTGTGTGTATGTGTGTAAGAGTGTTCCTGTATGTCAGTGTGTTTATGCATGCCTCTGTTATATGTATCTGTGTGTTTATATGTCTGTGTATGTGTGTTTGTGTATATGTGCCTCTCTGTGTGGATATGTCTATGTCTGTATATGTGTGTGCATATATGTGCATATGTGTCTGTGTGTCTATGTCTGTGTATGTATATATGTGTCTCTGTACGTGTTTCTCATGGTCCTATTGCTGTGTTATCAAGTAGACATGCTGTATGACACACTGCATCACTCAGAGCATCTGAACTCCCTCCCTCAGAGTTTCCTTATGTTCCCGTTTCTTGATGGGAATCTACACTAACCTTGTAACATCTGTTTTTGCTGCTGGTCGTTGAGCCTCTACTCAATTACATCAGTGCTCAGAGAATGGTTAAATAAGTTGTCCTTCCTGTCCTTGAAGTCAGTCTGTCCCTGTCTTTACTGAGGACCAGGGATCAGTGTTTTTGTTAACCCTGTAGGTTCAGTCTGTACCCACACTCAGGAGGCTGAAACACCAAATTGGTTCTGATTTTAGGGCTGACTCTTCCAACTGAAGGTTTTTTGCTCATTCCTGTGTCAAGAAGCTTTTGTTTCTCTCAAAAGAGTGGGAGGATGGGCCAGCCCTTTACACTCAGAGACTGGACATCATTACCGCATCTTAAATGACAGGGAGTTGGGTGGAGTGAGATTGTCATGCAGTCAGCAAGGACCTTCCTGAGTCTAGGAGCAGGTCTTTCCCCTGTGTCTCCAAGCCTGGGCTACACAATGGCCACCGCAGTTGACATGGGCTTCCTAGAACCCCCACTTCCAGGACAGTAGGGACACCTTCTTCACTGAGTGGTGGCCACAGAGGACAGGTACTTGTATCACCATCTCATAAGACACCACAAAAAGCTCCTAATGGGGCTGGACAGGGGGTAGGCTTCCTGTTCCAGGTCTTTCCCTGGTTTAGTCTGAACCCAGCCAAGCTGTTCATCTGAAGAAAAGACTTGTTCTTTTGTGTTGTATAGCTAAGGTTCCAGAGGATTCTCCCTGAAGTTAGTAAAGGCTGTAACTCATTGTACAGAAATGGCTATCGATCAGCCTGCTTGGTTGGCTGTTTATATTCTGAGAATTTTAATACAGAGGGATTCACTACCACATCAAAGAGTTCCCCCCTGGTGAAATGCGCACATGGGTAAAAAGCCTCACAGAAGAGACTGGGGGACTCCCTGCATTGTGTCCTGGAATCAGCCGCCCCTATCGCAAGCATTAGTAGAGATGGCAGTTGTCACATTGAATCACTGTGGAGAGGAGAAAAGGTTCTTCACTCTGCTTCAGCGCACACGGAGACAAAATAGCGCCGTGGACGCAAGCAGCTTATGACAAGGCAGGAGGGAAAACAAGCGAGTCAACAAATCTGTAAGGGTCAGGTTGTTGGTAAGGCTCTTTACCAGGGTAGCTCATGCCTGGCTGGAGCCTGCAGCAGCGCTAGCTCCCACTGTCATCCTAGGTAAGGGTCTGGGGGAGGAAGCTCCTGAGCTGGTTGGGGTTCAAAGACCTGAGGTCTAATTACTAGCATAATTAGGATGAGAACAAGTTGCTCTCTGCGGAGGCCCTCTGTGCGCTGGGAGAAAGTGCAACTAAGCACTCCCATGTCGTCGCCTGGGAGGGAAGGCGACCCCATGCCGAGCGCCGACTTGGTCTTTAGCTTGTCCTATGTAATTTTGCGCGCTGTTTGAATGTGCTAACGAGGCACGTTATTTTTAGCCATGTCAGCAAAGGGATCCAATTCCTGCACAGTTGTGCCTCTTGCGTAAGTGATTTGTTTCCTAACGACCTTCATGAGAGCCAGAGAAATATGCCTTCGCTGGAATGAGCCCCTGCTGACCCTGGGTATTCCTGGGGCAAAGGGTCGGGTGGAGGGGACCCTAGAAGCGGCCCATCTCCCTGTAATAGGGGAGCTATACAGAGGGTGCTGCATGGGAGATCAGTTCAGAAGATAAAATTAACATGGCGTATGACTGGTTGGAAGTGGGTGGTTCGCAGGAGGGGTGAGGGAGCCTGGTAGGGTTCTGGCCCTGACAGAGCTTCTCACAGGAGGACTGGGAAATGTGCTGCCTCCATGTGTGAAGGGGAAAAGTCCGAAGAGCAAGTGTCGCTCCAGGAAGCACTCCAGCCTGCCTCCAAAGCTCCTGACACTGAGGGAGACCAGCAAGCCCACACAGGGAATTGTGTGTGGGGGGGGGGATGCTCAGTGTGGCCGTCAGTTCCCAGTGCAGTGAGGGAGAGGGTAACTCCTGAGGAACCATGACCCTGAGACCAAGTGGTAGTTGTTACCCTGGGGCCAAGTGACTTGGCTTCTGCTGGGGCCAGAGGAAGCTGTGTGGGTTACTTCCAAGTCCTGATGGGAGAAGTAGTGGGAAGCAGAGGAAGACAGGGGCTGAAGGCTTGGTTAGTCTGGAAGCGGGAAGAAGGTACCAATTCACTTCTGGGAGAGCAAGGAAGATGGAACTGGGGGTAGGAGGGGCCCACATATCAGCTTGCTCCTTGGACTCCTCAGAAGAAAAAAAATGTGTCATGCTTGGGAAAGGCAGCCTGAAACCGCTTCTTTGATGTGCCCTAGGAGAGAAGAAAGTGGACCATGGTGTCTCTTGGGCTGTCCTCTGAAAAACGCCATGGGGTCAGGACCTTGCCAATGAGACAGACCTGGGCGATTCACCTCCCCTCAGGAACTTTCCAGTCCTCCATTTCTTCCTTGTGTTAATTCATCTGTGAGCACAGAGGATAGAGGGGAGCAAGCAGCACTCAGGCAGGAAATATTTCTAAATATAAGTCCTGGGTTTGGCTTTATGCCATTTTTCTGTCACGACCCAATCTGAAGGCAGCTTTGAGGAGAGGGAAATATCCTAGAGAGGTGAGGTTCCTCAAGCAAAACGAAGCAAGGCATAGAGGTAGCTGGTCTCTCTGTGTGCAGTGAACCTTCAATCCCAAATCAGAAGCCAGCAGCACAGAGAACTCAGAAGCCTCCCGAAGGGAAAAGAGGCTCAGGAGTCAGGTTCAGAGGCTGGGAGTGGGCAAGGAGCCAACCCTGAATGAGGAGCTGGGCTTTCAGGCCCCTTCTGAGAGCAGCACAGTGTCCTGTGGCTTCACAAGGCCTGAGGACCAACCTGTGGTAGCCATTTCAACACAGATGCCCTGGACCTAAGTTTAAAACAGAGAAGAAAAACGACAAGAAAGTGCTATGTTCTAGAAGGAATGTCACTGACGGGGCGAGCCATGTGCTTATCATGAGCCTCTGCTGGGGCCAAATGAAGAAGATGCTCAGGGCACCCTCACCTGTGTGCAAACATGTATATGTGTGTATTGTGTGAAAGCATGAGGGATGAGAGGCAGCTGCAAAACCCCAACACACTTCCCTTGTGCTTATAATGTACGATCTCCGTTTGAGTTCCGGTGGATTTCCACTTCTTAAAATAAAATAGGGACCTAGCTGCAATGTGCTGGAGCTGGGGTCCTAAGAACAGATGTATATGCGCAGCAGTGACAGGACCAGCCATAGCAGCCACGGGTGTGTCAGGGGCACCTGTCCACTCTGGGCAAGAGGGGCTGAGACCACCACTGAAATGCAGTGGCCACCAGGTCTAGGGACTGTCAGAGCTTGGGGGAGGTCTCTTGGCTATGTCAGAAAGGACATTCTAAAATACTGATGTTTGTTTTCTTAGAGCCAGCCCTGGCCATGACTTCAGAGGTACATTCCAAACCAGAATGAAAGTATAAAGAGATAATGCCCTAGGTCCCCAAACTGGACAATTTGAGACTGGTGAGACCTGTTTTCCATAGAGGCAGCTAGAGTAGACATGTGCCCTTCTTACAAGACCACCTTGTCCTTGGGCATCATGGGACTCCTGCTCCCCATGGGTGTATTGGTTTCAGAGGCTCCTGATTTACCACTGTAAGGTGGAAACTCTGAGATCCAAGGCCATCCCACCCTTCAGCCAGAGGTTTCATTCTGCGTCCCAGGCACAAGGATCCCAAGGATTATGTGGATAAACATCCCAGTGGCCACCTGACATCTTGGAAGCTAGAGGCTTCTGGAACACCATGTCCTGTTTTGTGGGAGACATGAAGAAAGACTAGGAAGTATCCTGTGCAACATTTAGGGTGGAGTTGGGGACAATTGCTGCACGATCACCTGACATCCTGGCAATGGAACCTTCAAAGTCATCCTTGAAATGGGACATTGTCGTAAGGGCACTCGTTCTTATCAGTAAAATTTCTCCTTTCAAACTGGGTGTACATGCCACTACCTGCCACCTTCCTGAAGGCACAGGACACACACAGGTTCCCGAGAAGAGTCCCCAGTGTAGAGATGGGATGTCACAGGGAACGTGAACTCCTGCTGCATCTGACCTGGGTGCAGAAAGCCCTCCTTTATGGGACCCTCTGACCTGGCCTCTGCTTAGGATATACCACCTGAAGCCTTGTCAGGACATCTTTAGTGAGGCTGGGAACTCTAGGCCAGAACAGACAGGTAGCTGGAGAACGCTGGCCCACTCACACTGACACAAACTGAGTCCATAAAACGTCAATGGCCCACCTTGGGGTGGCAGACAGGACACAAATGCCTTGCTCACCGCCCCTGCGTCATTGCCAGCGACACGGACGGACTAAATGATCCCAGGGATGGATGGATCAAATGCTCAGCACAGGACAAATACAGCAGGGAGCTGCAAGCGGTGAGGGGCTGCAGCTTTCCAATCCCCACACCTTCAGTCTTCCCTGAAAAGTTGACCTTTCTAAAACACACACAGGTCTCGTCCCTTCAGAGGGTGACAGCGTGTCCCCTGCCCCGTGGAAACAGGGCCCTAATAGGTCTCCTCTCTGCCGTTTATCACACACCGAAGGCCAGGCTGGGCCTCTAATAGTTCCTTTTCAGCGCGCTGCCTGCTACTGACTGTGGAAAGTGTAGGTTTGGCTGCATTGATGGCCCTCGGTAATGGCTGTGATTACACCCTCTGCATCCTCTTCGCAGTGCCAGCCTTTCAGCCGAGCAGCACATTATGCCTGGATAAGACTCAAAGAGCGGCTTAATACCAGGTTCTTGGGGCTGTAATGAGCGGTTCAGGATGGGGCAGACACAGCCGCAGNGACACAGCCGCAGCAGTCGCTCGGCAGCCCGTGGTTCAAACACATCGCGGCGTCCGCCGGCACCTTTTGCAGTTAAAGCTCAGCTTACACCTTTGCTTGGATCATGGGAAAGAGGGAGCATAAACACAAAAACAGATGCCTTGCCTTCCACGCAGCACAAGAAAGGCCCCTGACTGCCACCCAGTCAGCCTGGGAAGACAGGCGTGCCTGAGCAGAGGAAGCCGGCGGCAGCAGGCAAATGTCTCAGAACGTATGTGTATGTCATAGAGGTGACTCTTGTCACCTCCCATGGTGTCTTTCAGAATTCTCCCAGGTCTCCTGGACTCTTTTGTTTTCGTTATTTGTGGGTGAGGTGGGAATGTCACTTAACTCTGCCTGAGTACGATACCCACAAAGAAGTCATGGGCATCAGGAAGGGGAGCACCTTCATCTCACTCCTGGAGGCCGTTGCCATGGTGTACCCTGGAGGGGGCGGTTCCCTTTCCCAGAATGCATGGTTCTGCAATGGAGGCTCAAAGGCTGACAGACCGATACAGTCATGTCATATGCTGCCTGGATGTTTCATATGGTTTTCCTTTTCCCTGCCTTCTTACTAGAAGACTCGAGACTGTGTTGGAGTCCGCACTGTGGGCCTAGTACCTGGGGCCAGTGTCAGAGGCACCCAGCTAAGGAGCCAGCATGGGACCCATCTAGGCCCTCTGCATCTGGGTAACAGTTGTGTAGCTTGGTCTTTTGTGGGGACCCTAGCAGTAGGACCAGTACCTGTCCCTGATGCAAGAGCTGGCTCTTTGGAACCTACTCCCTATGGTTGGATGCCTTGTGCAGTCTTGATGCAGGAGGGAGGAGCTTGGCCCTGTCTCAACTTGATATACTGTGCTTTGGGAGGCCTTACCCCGTCTGAATGGAGATAGAGGAGGAGTGGATGAGGGATGGGAGGAGAGGGAAGTGGGGAGAGGGGACAAGAGGAGAGGAGGGAGAGGAAATTGAGTTTGGTATATAAAATAAAATTTTAAAAAATGATGAATTAAAAAAAAGAATAGAGTCACCAATAGCCCAGGGCTGGCTTCAGGTGATGGCAGCAAGCTCACAGTCCCATGCCGCCCACCCACATTTCCAATGACTATCTATAAACTCAGGGGTCACATGACCTCGTCACTTAGTAATTCACCAAGGCAACTCTCAGCACTCGGGGACACCTTGAACTCACAATTACAGTGTTCTTGTCATGAGCACAACTCAGCACAAACCAAATAAAGAGGAGCATCCTACAGTAGGGCATTGAAACCCCTTCTCTCCCTGAAGTCGGAGGACCCCCCCTTCCCAGCTTGTCTGTGTGTGTGCCTACCAAGACACCCTCACTATGCTTCCTGGATAGACACTCCTCATTAAGCCACCGGCTGGGACAAAGCTACCATCCCATTCTGTTGTGGAGAGCCCAGCTGACATTCCACACCACAGAGCACCTTCCTAGGTCATGTGGCTGATCTCTCAGTGTGACAAGATGCTATTAAGCTCACAATTTCTAGGGACTACATGAACAACCCCAGCATCCTTGCTCTCTGGAAATCGTAAGAGCTCAGAGGTCACCTCCTGAGGATGTGGGATAAGGAACCCGCATGTTCCCCACTGCACTGGGAATACAAGACGGTGCTGTGTGGCACAACACAAATGACAAGTCACCTCGCCACTGCTAGCAATCACAGTCCCATCCGCCACAATGATACAGACGCAGGGCACTTCAGTTAAGAGCCAGCAGAATGATAGAATAGGGTCCATTTGGCAATTCTCTATAAACCCATCTAAGAATAATCATTTCTGCATGAGCTAAGACACATGGCAACCGATTTTTGTCAAAGTCTGAAATTCTTGCTGCTTTTCAGAACAAAACAAACCATTTGTCAGAATCTTAAACTGGTTTTATTTACGCTGTCCATTACCTTTGAATTTTGTGTGATTGTCTGCTGTGTTTTATGGAAGATTGATTAGTTAGCCCTGTAAACCAACAGGGAAACCAACACATTCAAATCGTTTTTACAAGCATGTAGTATTACCTCCAGTTTTGCCTCAAAACCAGTGTTATTTTCTGCTTTTGATAAATGCTGATTCCGATGAAGCTCAGAAGTCTGCATGAACACGGGAGTTCCCAAAGCCAGTAAGGGATAGACTGCCTGTGGACTATAACGAAAAGGCACATGTTCAGAATAAACTGAGCAACTCAGAGAGCCAAGTGCCCTGCCTGGACAGGAGGAAGCCCAGTTGTCTTCCATATGCCAAAGAGGTCACTCTTTTCTGCCATCTCAGAAACTACGGCAGCCTGGTGAGACACCAGGGGTGTGAGTGGGATGCCAAGGGGAACTGAGGGATGGTTTGCATTCTAAGATTTTCCAGTGAGGTGATCACATGATGTGTTCGCATTTAGTCAGTGGTATGTGTGATAAGGGATGTTTACAGCTGGCTCCAAGGAGGAGACAGAGGCCTGCATCAGAGGCCCGGATAGGACATCCTGACAGTGGAGTGGGGAGGTGTCTGCTGGCCCTGGCAGGGTTCTCAGCACCTGCTATAGTGCTGCACTAATGGCTTTGACCCTGGGATGGACTGACACATTTGCTGGCAACCAGTCTGTCACCTTCAGACCTGTCAAGATCCTTGCTGACAAGATGGCAGTGAGGAATGTGATAAAGACAGTGCCTAGGACTCTATGAGAGACCAAGGTGGCCATCACATCTACACGCTGAGCAATGTTCTCTGCTCCACCTGTTCCTAACCATCCACACTCTAACCTGAACCACATCGTCTCGTTGACACATTGGGAACTAGTAAGATCTGGGAGCTTTGCAGATGGCTGTCCTCAGTGGTGTCCAAGGAGCCCCTGGCACTACGTCCCTTAATTTGGTGTCTCCCAGATGCCTTAGCCAGCCCTATGGATTGTTTAGAAATCACTGTCCATATGTAAGGTCTCCAAGCTCAAGAAGGCCTATACTAGATGAATGGCAATTCATGGAAAATTAAAATGAGTTACCAAAACCAGGTAAATAACAGGACCTTCAAGGAGAGAAACAAAACCTGCGCCATACTGAGACTTATGAACCCATAGAACAAGAAGGGCCTTGAGACATGACTGGATGCTTTGGTCAGTTTTAACCATCACCTTGTTACAACCTAGAATTACCTGAACATGGACAGTAGAGGGATTGTCAAGACCATATTTGCCTGTGGGCATGTCTGCGGGAGTGTCTAAACTGTTGATTGATGTAGGAGGGCCCAACCCACTGTGAGTGGCATTATTCCCTAGACTTGGCCCTGAACTGTCTAAGAATAGATGAAGCAGTTTGAGAAGAAGCAAGCAATGAGGATGCGTTTATATTTCTCTGCTTTTGACTTTGCTTATGCTGTGACTGGCTGCTTCAAGTTCCTGCCTAGATTTCTCCTCAATGATGGACTGTAATATGGAATGGCAAGCCAGACAAACCCCTTTCCTCCACCATGTTGGTCTGGGTCTGGGTGTTGTATTATAGCAACAGAAAGGAAACTAGAAGATTTGATGGTTCTGGAATGGGTTCAGCGAAACATTTGAAGAAACTCGGTCTTCCAGTATTGGAACAGTCAGATATGAATGCCAGAATGGAGATGCCCAAGCCACAGCCGCAGCAGAGGGTACCATAAGTGGATGCTAGGGAACCATGGGGTACAGCAGCAAATGAAACTCCCCAACCCTCAACCCCCAGACAGCAGGTAAAACACAGGAAGGGGAAAGCATCACAGAAAAGTCTAATAAAACATTAAGGACAAGACTCAAGGTCTCCTTCATATATTACTGAAAAGTGAGCATCTTCAGAGCCACATCTCTGCCTGGCATGACTTCACCCTCACTTCCACAACATGACTTTTCTGTCACACTGGGGACCAGGCCTCCCTGGTATCTGGTATCTAGGTGACAACAAAATCCAGACTGTAGTGTGTGGTCCTGTTTCCTCCAGAAGCTCATGGAAGGCCCTTAGAGTCCTGTCCTGATGGCTACTACTATTCTATACCCAACCTCACCTGGGCTCCACCTCTGATTGCACCCAGGCTAACTCGTTGCAGCAGCCAGTGCCCAGGCCTGTTCAGTCCTTTCTCCAGTGGGACCTCTGTTGTTGACTATTCTCCACCCTGAGCAGAGCAGATTGTGGGGCTGGCTACTCAGCTGGCAGGATGGTTGACTGGCACTCTGGTTATCGAGTTAGCTGGCTAGTTTGTTGCCTGCGTAATCTCATGGCTGGTTGGCTGGCTCACTGGTTGGTTGGGTGCCTACGTTGCTGGAACTGGTTGCTTGGCTAGTTGGCTGGCTGCCTGGCTTGCTGGTGGGCTGGTTGGTTAGTTGGCTGTCTTGTTGGTGGGCTGGCTGCCTGGCTGGCTAGTGAGCTGACTGGCTGGCTGGTGGGCTGGTTGGCTGGCTCGGGGGCTGACTTTCTTTTTTAAAGCAATAGAGTCAGATTTAGAATGCCAAAGGTCAGCTTCCAGTTTAATAAGAAGGAAAAATATTTTAAGTCTATTTTATTTTCTAGCCCAAATTAATGAATCAGAATTGCCTCTCACCCTGGTTCTCTTCCTCGGCTTGTTGAGTTTCTTTTTAATTCAGAAGGATCAAGTGTGAAGGCCTGCCTCTGCTTCCTAGGCCACCACCTCCACAGAGCAGGGGGATGAATAATTTTCATTAAGTGGTGTTCAAGGAAATACCTGAGTACACCTTCCCTCCTGTTAACTGTGGTCTAGAAAGAGATTTCTTTAAAATCCAAAAGGATTTGCAAAGTAGCAATATTTGTCACAACAGGATATGCATATTTGCAAGCATAAATTACAGTATGCAATTATATTCCATTAAATATAAAACATGTGCATACCATGTATCTTTTAAGAATATTTTTACTTTATGTTTATAACTGTTTTACATGTATGTATTACACCACATACAAGCCTGGGTGTCCACAGAGGTCAGACAAAGGCATCAGGTTTCCTGGAGCTGGAGTCACAGATGGTTGTGAGCTGCCATCGGGTT
Organism: Bramus lutescens; assembly: GCA_001685075.1. Classification (NCBI taxonomy): domain Eukaryota; kingdom Metazoa; phylum Chordata; class Mammalia; order Rodentia; family Cricetidae; genus Bramus; species Bramus lutescens. Next base: position 303,159 of record LOEQ01001692.1, on the reverse strand, counting down.
GCTGAGAACTGCACCCAGGTCCTCTGTGAGATCAGCTGAGTGCTCCTAACTGCTGAGCCATCCCTCCAGCCCTCTGTCTTATGCACTAATAGAAGCTTCTGTTATCTTTAAGGAATGACTCAGGTCTTCTAGTCTCTCTGTAACAGCACGTAATATAGGCTCAGTTTTGAGGTCCAAGAACCTGGTCACTTCCCCTTCACACGCACACACACCACCTCCTTTGTGGACTTTTATACTCTGGTTTAGTATCTGTTACCTTAATCCTCAGAGTCAACGCCTGGCACCTAGGTACAGCCCCACACACCTGAACCCATTGAGCCTGCTTACCTGCCTAGGGTATTACTTCCTGGGAACCAGTAAAGGCCACCATATGGCTCTGACTGACCTTCATGCCTCCCTGCATGGCTCCTTCTACCAAGGTCTGTGAGATACAGCATTTCTTCTCAGAGACCTCTTGGTATGCTGACCTTACCACACCAAAATAGCACTTGAACACCCAGCAGTTAGCCAACCCCGCTTCTTTTCAGATGAGGGAGCATCTAGCCACTCGGTGCATGGCCTGGGAAGCTGTTAACTGGACAGAGCAGGAGAGTGCCCTCCCCCTTCTCCCCACAGCTGGGTAGAGGCAGACACTCAGTGGATGCACTTGTCCGTGACTAGCTTCAGGGAGAAGGTTCTTGGTACTTCCCTGGCTCTGCAGCCACAGGAACTGTGGCTGAGGGGAGAGCCAAGCCTGGGCACCTCCATCTGTGCCATTGCTGTGGGGTTCAGGATGTTTCTAACCACAGGCTCTTCATCTTGCATTGAACCTTCTCCAGTTCTTCGATTGCACTGTTCCTGTCCAATGTCAACCAATACCTATCAGTCAAGGAGGAGGTTCAGGCCCTGCTGCTGAGGATGAGCCCCTAGTCCTCTCAGTTCCCATCCAGCATGGAGTGGGACTGTGTCTCTTACCAGGGTTCCTGGCAGGGGGCACCCTGAGGCAATGAGCAGTATTAGTGGACAGAGTGGTCAGCCTGGATGATGTGCATGAGCAATGACATAGGGGCCTTCCTAGACAGGAGCAACCATTGATGGCCATTTGGCATCCCGCACGGAATCCTCCTGCCCAGTTCTGGTTCCAGTGTCTTGTACCCTGAGCCCTCTCCCCTTGCTCCTATGTCTCCAGGTATGCAGCCAAACTGATTTCCTTCTGGCACCAGCCTCAAACTCCCGGCCTCTTGTTAATGCAGGCTGAGCAGGGCTCCTCCCTTCAGGACCCTTCAGGCCATCACTCACTCTGCAGTGTTTACTGCTCCAGAACGGGCCCCGTAGAGGCTTTCTAAACACCACACTGAAATGGCTATTAGAAAGAGTCAGTAATTCCAGCCATTTAATTCTTGAAGGAAAGCCAATTCAAAGAAACACCTGGAAACTTGAACCACCCTCTAGTGGGACAGGACAATAATGTGACTCTGCCAAGTGACAGTGATAAATGTGCCTGGAGTCAGCAGGAGTGGAGAAGAGTGGGTGAGATAGCACCCAGTTTCAGGCAGAGCTCACTGGGAAAGTCTCCCAGCACAAACGTGACCCAGAGCCTGCACAGCTGAGTGCACACAGCTCACCAGCTTCCTGAAATCCACCATGAGCAGAATTCTTCTTCAATGAGGAACCAGACCAGGGGTCAGAGGACAGCATGCTGGGCACAGAGCCTAAGAAGGACTGATCTCCCTCCTCTCTTGACGCTGACTTTTTGTGTTTACCAAAACTTCATGGCATTTGGCTCTCGGGGAATCAGTCATGGTTAGGATGCTTTGCCCACTTACCCCAGTTTCCAGGGGCTGAGCTACCTGCAGAGCCATCTCCCTCCACACTCATGGTTCTGCATCCGCAGAGTCAACCAACCCCCAAATTAAAACTGTACCCCAAAATTCTTTCTGTATCAAACTCATATGAACCTTTTTTCTCATAGTTAGCCCCAAACAGTACAATAGACAGTTCTTTGTACAGCATCCATGTTCGGGTACACAATATCAGAAGATGGTCTCGGTGCATAAGGGCATGTGTGTGGGGGGGGTGATATTCAAATGCAACATTTTGTATCAAGGACTTGGTATGTGCATATTTTTAAAATTATTATTTTTAAGTGTGTGTGTGCACACTCATGTGCACATATGTGCAAGTATTGGTGTCTGTAGAAACCAGAGGTGTCAGATCCCCTAGAGCTGAAACTGCAGGCAGTTGTGAGTCGCTTGATATGGGTGCTGGAAATTGACCTCTGGCCCCTGAGAGGGTAATGCATGCTGTTCACCACTGAGCCATCCCTATAGTCTCCCCTATATGGATGCTCGACACCCGTGGGAGGTCCTGGAACCAATCCCCATGAACGCCAAGGATGGCTGTTCTCAGCCTCTGTGGAATCACGACACTGGGCTCCTTGGAGCAGCGGCCTAATGGTCCTACCCCACCCAAGTGATGTTGCCTTTGTGTATGCCAAGGTACAGCTGGGATGATATGGGTCCCTGCTGACCTCAAGAGAGGAGTTGGAAATGGGACCTTTGTTTATGTTTGGAGTTCATCGAGGATCACAGCCTGAACTTGGTGCTGCCATCTCCCACCATGTCCCCTACTTGAGGTCCCGTGTGCTAAAATACACCCTCTACTCATCCCTCAACATCTACACCCGTTCTAGGTCCTATGTTAGAGAACCACAGAGGCCCTGGTAGTGGGCTCCGTCTGCTTCCTCCCTGCATCTCTGGCTTCCTGACTGGACTTAGGAGTCAGGATGTGTTCTTAAGTTAAAGACTGGCAATGAGACAAACTCCAAACGGTCATACACCTCTGTGTGTGTGTGTGTGTGTGTGTGTGCGTGTGCATGTGCGTGTGTGTGTACATACATTGTCAGTATCTCTAAGGAAAGGCTTGGCATATAAAGAAGCTGAAAGAATAATGACCAAACTGAGATAGCTGTCAAGGTTGAGAGACGAAGACACGTCACTCAAACCTCCACGAGCCGACATTCTGCACATAATACGGGATTTCCCAGCTCCACAGCTATCCTGTCAGGCCTCAGGCAGCGGCTGCCTCTCTGCTAGTGCCCGTCTCACTGCTCTGGTGCCCTTACCGTGCAAAGGTATCAGACACTAATGTGCCTTGGATCACAAGCCTGACAAAGCAGCACATTGAGTCCAGAACTGGGGCTGGAGGTGGGTGTGTCGAGGATCCAGGGAGAGGCAGAATGCCAGAAAGAGAGATGTAACCTGGGGGGCTGAGGGTCTGGGGAGAAGAGAGAACCCAAGAGACATGTGACATGGGGGGGGGCAGAAAGGTCTGATGAGGAGGAATGCTGGGGGATGTGATCTGGGAACAACCAGGCTGTTTGGGGAGCAGGAGCGCAAACCTGGACTTGGTACTTCCAACTTTCCCTCTCTGCCACCCAGGAATGAGACCTGCTGCTCTGTTCTGCAAAGTCCAGTGTTCACAGGGAACATCCTGAGCTGTGTGCCTTTCTTCTGTCTGCCGCTCCTCTCTCTTCTTTGTGTTTCTGCTTTCCCGGGGGTCCCTTCCTTGTAACTCTGTGCCCTGGTGAGCTTGCAGGGACCCCCTTCCCAGGTCTGCACCATGGGCCCCTAGAACCCATGCTGGAAACAAACACATGTCTACCACACATCTCACTGGGGAGACGATGCTGGAACCGAGTATATATGCACTCTGTGTGTGTTGTAGTGTGTATTGAGCAAGTTTGTGTGAACGTGAGTGCTTTGGTGTGAGAGCAGGTGTATGTGTGCAGTGACACATATGTAGAGGTCAGAGGACAGCCTAGATGTGGGCCCTCTCCTTACACCTTGTTCTGAAGCATAGTCTCTTGTTGTTGAGCTTTGACTACTCCCCCTCCCATCTTGCTGTCGGTACGATGGGATCCCAGGTGTGTGCAATCGTATCCAGTTTTACTTGAGCTCTGGGGACTCTGAACTCGGGTCTCTACCCATTCAGCAGCAGGCACTTAGTCTATGGAACCGTCTCCCCATCCCTGCACAAGCCCTTTCTTCTGGCGACGCAAGGAATTGGGAATAAGGATGCAGGTGGTTCTAGAGCATTCCCCCCCCTTGTCTTCCTGTAGAAGCCCTGTACTGTAACAGCTGTGTCCTCAACAGTACTGATGTCACCAACCTACAAGAGCATTTCTATAGCCAAACAGAATGCCAGGCAGGATTGGCTTGGTTACCATAAGTAACCTGGGCTACCACGGAGAGGCGCTGTCTGGACTTTGAGGATGCGTCACTGGCTGTGGTGAAAGCAACAGGTTGATTTAAGGGACGAGCTNAGCTGCCACCAAGCAGCCAATGGCAGAGGTCCCTTCTGGCTCCCAGCAGGAGCTTGTTTATTTAATATGGACAAAATTGGACATCTGCTTCATGCAATTTACCACATCTGCAGGTACTTGTCTCCTAAGCATTTGTGGAGCTGGTAGGATTGGGAATCGGTGTGAATGTGCTATGGGAAAGCTAGAACAGAAATCGTATATATTTGCTCTCTGGGAGCAAATAGAAGAGGGGGTTAGAAAGTCATTCTGGCATTTTCCTCTAGAATACACTGGAATCTGCTTACAGTTGTGAAACCAGCAATCGTAACCGCCAGGGATCTCCCAGAAGCAGATACTTCAAGCCAGCACCTGCTGACTGCATACTTCACGCTTGACATTCCTGCCGTCNAGCTGCCACCAAGCAGCCAATGGCAGAGGTCCCTTCTGGCTCCCAGCAGGAGCTTGTTTATTTAATATGGACAAAATTGGACATCTGCTTCATGCAATTTACCACATCTGCAGGTACTTGTCTCCTAAGCATTTGTGGAGCTGGTAGGATTGGGAATCGGTGTGAATGTGCTATGGGAAAGCTAGAACAGAAATCGTATATATTTGCTCTCTGGGAGCAAATAGAAGAGGGGGTTAGAAAGTCATTCTGGCATTTTCCTCTAGAATACACTGGAATCTGCTTACAGTTGTGAAACCAGCAATCGTAACCGCCAGGGATCTCCCAGAAGCAGATACTTCAAGCCAGCACCTGCTGACTGCATACTTCACGCTTGACATTCCTGCCGTCNCACGCTTGACATTCCTGCCATCTGTGCTGGAGCTAGCCCCAGGCAGCCGCTGCTGAGGGATGCCTTGTAGCCCCCAGCTCATTAATATTGGAAAATATACAAATTGAGGTTAACGGGATTATCATAGGTTGTCTAGGCTATTGGGGTTTCTGGAGATTGCACGGGATCTGGAAGCCACTTGTCTGCTTAGACTGCTGCTTGCTTCCCTGCCCATGGTCCCTGGGGTGTTTTCAGGAATGGGTGGGAAGAAGCAATAAGCATGACCCATCATATAACCAGATTCCTCTGACGCATGCCCCACCCATGTAAACCATAGGAGCCTTAAGAAAATCAGTCCCTACTGGAGCCTACCTGGACCAGGTCTGTTTTTGCCTTGGAGCCTCTCCATGAAGTGGGATGGCCAGATCCATTTTGCAAATAAGTCAGATGAATCAATGTGACTTCTGTCTGATTACAGAATTGGTACCCTCTTGTCTGCCAGGAGGTCTTTCTGTTATAACCCTGTTCTTAGATCAGAAATGTCTGCACCCACATTATTTCCCACTGTGCCCAGCTTCCAGCAGCCAGGTGCTCATCTCTAGTGGTCCGCAGCAAGTTCATTTTGTTCATCTAGACCCATCAGGTCGGAGAACTGAACTTCAGCTTGAAGTTCATTTTTTTTAAATAAAAGATAATGTTTCTATTGATTAACAATTTGAAAGCTAGACAGTTACAATTTCCTGGTTGTTTTCCATCCCTAAGACAAGCCTCTTCTTCCAGCCTGGTCTCACCAAGTTCCTTTTCATTTCAAAGATGTCTTTCCTTAGGCAAGTAAAGATGGCTTCAGAGTGGGACCCTGGGCCAGCTTCTAGCCACACCCATTCTGCTCTCCACAGCCCTGCCTGTGACTCCAAGTACAGTGGTTTCTGCATAAACTTGAGGCCATGCAGTGTGAAGAAGGGGCCTTTGCTTGCCGCTGATGTCCCTGCCCCACCTGGGCCTGCAATGCTGAACTCTGAGCGTGGGGCTGGCTCATTTAGGGGACAGGTTCCCACGAGGACTCTGGTGTTAGGTGTCCAGTTCCCAGGCCCTGAGCTCCATCAGGGCCACATGGGCCAAGCAATCATGCAAATGAGCTGAAATCCATCATATAATGGGGTCCATTTGATACTCATCTTTGGGGAGGAATGAATAAATCATTGTGCCCATCAGGAGACTTCTACACAAATTGGCCTGGGCAGAGCCACGGGGACACTTTGATGAGCAGGCTGTGAGACAGCAGCCATCTAATGACGAATGCTCCTTTCTGTCCTGGCTCACCCAAGTCCCTGGCACCTGTTGTAACTAAAACTAGACCTGGGCACAGCACGCAGCCGGCAGCCAAAGAGAGGTGGGAGAACAATGCTGTCCGCTCTCACAGTACTGCAGCAAGAGGCTGGCAGAACGCTGTGATGGCACAGCGCATCCTTGAAGTGCCCTCTGCAGGGGACAGCCCTCCTTTGCCACCTTGGTCGGCTCCGTCCCTCCATTCCTGCAGGCTGCTGGAGCCAACCTACCCCAGTGAGGTCATGCTGCCATTCCATTGAGGACTTCTCATTTTTAAATATATTCTCCAAAGCCTCCTTGGTAAGCCAAAGGTGGGGCCTCACACCTAGAATCTCAGCACTTGGGAGACCCGGTAGGTAGGAGCATTTCAAGTGTGAGGCTAGCCTGGGTTGCAGAGTGAGACCCTCTCAAAAAGGGGTTGGAGCAGAAGTTCCTGTATTCATGGGCAAGTCTTGGATTCTTCCCTTTGGGGTGTGATGTTGCAGGTAGACCTCACTGCCCAGGGTCTGGGGGTGCTGGCAATAAAGCCCATGATGGGCCTAAGCAAGGTAAAGAATACATCAGTGACATAAAACCACCCATGTGACCTTCACTTGTGAAGACTTACATTGTAAGTCTCTGCCTCAGTCCTGTGAGAGCCTAGATGATTCAGACAATAGCCAAAAGCTTCCAGACACCAGTGTTTCAGGGCCTCCATGTACTGCCTTCCCTTGGGCCTAGGAGGTAGAAGTAAACAGAACTTCATAATTTGGATTCCCTCAGCCCCTACAGTGTATAGTGTCTCTGTTCATTTGCATGAGCCAGGGTGACATCTAGCCAGGATAACCTGGCTCCGCTAAGAAGTGGTGACTTGCATCCTACATGTTGAAGGGTTTCTGCCACATGAGAACGGGTGTGCTGGGTGAGCGGCACCTTCCCAGCTTCAGGGAGTCTTTGGCCAAACACAGCTAGCTTTTCTCTTTTTAAAGATGTTTCTTTCTCCCTTTCCTTTGTATAGAAATGAAATGCAGGTATAGAAATCTTGGTCACAATGAAATGGTGACCCCATGCCACAGAGACCAGCTTCCCTGGGGATGCCAAAGGGCTGGTCTGAGAAAGTGTTCCCTCCCAGACTCGGGGCAGATGTCCTGATATGTGGGCAGGGTGTGTTCTTCCAGAGCCCTGTCCTGGACCACTCCTCGCTGAGGGTACCCCAGCCATCCTAAGTATCTCTGACCATAGTCTTGACCTTCATGTGGAGTCTCTTTATGTAGCCATATTCCTGTAGGAGCACTAGTCACAGTGAGGTGGGGTTGCCCCAGCCCTGTGTTGCCTCTTCCCAGCCAGATGCACCTGCAAGGGTCCTCCAGCAAACACAGCTACTGTGACCAAAGGTGAGCATCTCACATAGGAACTTCAGCCATAATC
>LOEQ01001692.1:267789-280297 GCA_001685075.1 Bramus lutescens | reverse complement strand
GAGAGAGAGAGAGAGAGAGAGAGAGAGAGAGAAGCATCTGCCTTGGGGAATCATTGAGTGTATTGGGGTGACTCAAAGGCAGATGCTCCACCAAATAGCCCACCTCTACCCCAGCCAGGGTAACACCTGAGGAAAGGCACATCTCAGAAATTCCCTATATAACCTGCAGGGATCTTGACTGGCTGGGATCGTCTCCTCAGTAACCCTTATTAGGTACATAATCCAGAGAAAGGACTTGGGGAATCTTGTGAGTTTGAGGAAGTTCCTCACTTGGAGATTTTGTTTAGTTTCAGAGCCTTATGAGTTTTATTTCCCACTTGTGTTAACTGCCTCCCTTCTGAAGGAAATGCCTGCTTTCTGCCATTCCTCCTCCTCCCACTGTCCAAAGACAGTAGAGGGCTTTAGGAGGCCAAGTGTTACTATAGCTGGTGCAGAGCTGGTGGCCCTGGACCCTCAGCATCCCCTCTCCTGCCGCCATGTTCCTGTGCCCAGTGGGGGAAACAGGCATATAGTTACCAGCATTGTGTAAGCATGGGGATAGTGTTGTAGCCATGGTCTGCATGGGGAGCAGTGGGTGACATTTTCTAAGGGCTCAATGAGAGACAGAAGACTGAAGGTGAAAGTCCCCAGCTAATGTGGGTGCTTGGTCTGTGCTTCCCGGTGTGACTCTGGGGCCATCTCTCGGCCTGGCCACCGAGACACAATAGGCTTGGCAAATCCTCTCTTTAGATGTCCAGTAGGAAGGTGGCCTTTCCGTGGAGGGGAGAGAGAAGTGGCTTACTGCTGTTGATTTTGTTAGAGCTCAGCACAGCCATAGAAGCCCCTCTGCCCACCTGGAGACGACACTGTTGCATGGAAGCTGACACAGACCTTCCCCATGGCTCCTGGGCAACATGTGCAGTAGGCCATCATGTGAGCAAAGTGTGTGCCCCCCCCTTCCGCCAACTCTGGGACCAACTGATGATTGCAAGCTAACCAGTTGGCAAGTGATTTGGCAGAATCAGAAATTCAACCTATATTCACCTTCACTCCAATACACACACACACACACACACACACACACACAAATGCACATGCACACACATACACGCAAGCGCGCACACACACACACACACACACACGGATCTCCCACGGAAAGCAGCCGTCTTTTTCCCAGTACAAAGACCTGAGCTCTACTTCGTGCCCAGTTGTCAGTTGCCCAGTCCTGATGTGGGAAGTCCCTTNCACACACACACACACACACACACGGATCTCCCACGGAAAGCAGCCGTCTTTTTCCCAGTACAAAGACCTGAGCTCTACTTCGTGCCCAGTTGTCAGTTGCCCAGTCCTGATGTGGGAAGTCCCTTGACAGTGGCCAGTCTACAGGCCTGCCATTCAAGAGTAGAAGGGTCCACAGAGCAAGCCCTTAGCGCTTCCAATGGATGTCTGAATCATAGCATGTAACATGGGGTCCAGTAAGCAGAAGGTACCCCGTTAATGTCCATGGTCAATTCAGCAATTTACTTCCTACTTCCATGGCCATTGTGACTCCATTCCAACTCCCATGGGGAAATAGGACAGATCAGGAACATAGACACACTTAGGATGCCCCAGGTTCCTTCTTGATATCTTCTTCATCAGGAGTTATTCACTGTTGATCCCACTGGGGACATGAGGGGTTGACTTGCAGGAAATGGCGGTGATGCACAGACAGAGACAGGTTGTCCCACATTGTGGAAACCAACAGGATACATGTGTACCTGCTGGGCTTGCAGACACACCACAGAACATAAGCAGCCAGACCCCATCTCCCTGCAGAGGAACACACATGAGAGCACACTGAAAGCAATTCTTTTTCCCAGTGCAACCATCGAAGATTGGAAGGTGCTTAGTGGCCAGGAGCTGGCCCTCTCTTTACCTAGGTTAACTGGCAGTGGACAATCCACAGTTTCCCATATAAAAACAGAGAATCAATTGCTAAAGAACAGATATTTTCAACTAGACGATTTTCAAGTTCCCTGTTTAGAGACCTCCATAAGGGTCATGGCTTTCACTGCTATTCACCTTAAGAAGTCCCTTTACCTTCCTAAATTTTGTCTACAGTAAGTACCAACCCTCCACCTCTCTCTACCTTGGAACCATCTTGTGCCCTGTGTCCAGGTCTGACTACCCTCAAGACATATATAAACAATCTAATTTATATCCTTATGGTGGTTTACTGATTCTATGTAATGTCCTCAAGGATAGTTATTCTGCAGCATGGGTCAAAATATCCTTACTATGAAGGCTGGGTAATTTGTCACTGTGGGTAGACTACATTTTGTTCATCATTCATCCATCAATGGACACTCAGGCCGTCTTTGGTTCCTGTGAAACATGTCATACAGCAATGAACATGGCCCTAAAACTACCAGACTCTCTTTGAAAACGTATGGGCCTTTGAAGCCAGGTTTGAGCTCCCAAACATCTCCCCATCATTCCACAGAAGCCCAGTGCAGTGCAGAGCAGCCACAGATCCAGCATCCAGTGTTGTTATTGTAAGAGGAAGTGTCATTGTTTTCGATAGAGACATCACAGTCAGGAGAGAAGCAGTTGAAAATGCAACTCTTGAAGCACCAACTGAGGTTCGTGGGCTGGCCTGTGGCTAGGGCCACACCCCCAGGTCTCTTCACTCTTCCAGAAATAGGGTACGGGTCAGGTCTCTGCCATCTACCAGCACACTCTTGGAACAAGATGGAGATATAGCCTCATCGACTGCGGACAGATACATCCCTGTGCGTGGGCAAGGCAGTGCAAGCCTGCCTCTGGGTTACATCCGCTTCTCAGCTAGGTCCTTTTCCCAACCCTTTTACCTATAATCTTCAGGTCAAGAGGCCTCTCCCTCTCCCATTAGTTAACCTGTGACATCCTTGCTGGAGCTTGTTGGCTGGTGTCTTGTCTCTCCTGTTCATAAGCATGCCTGGGGCTTCAGACACTTCGAACCCTGACACTGGTCCTCTAAGGGTGCTATCCATGACACTGTCAGTGAAGTAGGATGTGGCACGGGCCAAGTGCCAACAGAAGGTGAGCAAGAAAATCAGCCGCCATCTGAAGTTAATTGCCCTGCCTAGAAGTTAATTAAATACTTGTTGGGAGCAGCGGGGTAGATCCTAATTAAACGTGTCTAATAACAGGGCCCTGACTTTTCCTGACACTGGGGATTCCAGCCGGCTTACATACTCTGCTGAGGGCAATAAGAGCTGTCAGGTTGGCATGTGCGGGCTGACTTTGAGGCACAGGCTCGGTAGTCTCTTCCTAATTTGCCACATATTGACCACTTCACATATGTTTAATTTCCATGCATTTTAATCTGGGAGAGCCTAGATGGTTCCTGATAATTTTGCCACTTTCCCCTCTTTCCCAAGAGTAACAGAAAGGGAACGGGAACTCAAAAGGCACTTGGAAGCCGTCAAGAACAGCATTTGGGGTGATTGGGGTAACGACCATGATTAATGCCTGTTTACTGCTGCCTCTCTGGTGTGAGGCAGACAAAGCTGTGGCCTCTCTCCCTCAGCCTCTGGGGAGTAGAGCCATTTCCATGCGGGCAGGTGTCTGGATATACATGCCGAGGTCCCTGCCTGCTGCGCCTGGATTCCCAAGCCCTGCTGGCATAGATATGGTCTATGGATCCATCTTGTTCTCCTTCCTTTGCTCTCCGGCTATGCCTGGAACTGCAAGCAACAGCAATGTCTACCCAGAGCGAAGCGATGGATGACTGACCCCCACTGGCTGATGGGGAGATGAGGGGTGCGTCCCAGATGCTGTAGCCCCAGCTGCTTTCTGAAGGCTCTGGTTTTCACTCAAGTGCAGAGAAGGTAGAAGGAGGGAGGAAGAGAGAGGCCTCAGTCGCTGGGTTCACTCTAGGGATGGAGCCTTATCCTCAGAGTGCTATGATACCCACCGTGTCTGCATGTGCCCCCATCTTTCTCATGCCAGGAGATTTGGCCAGTTCTTTTTATCTCATCAGAGCACCCAGTAATACCAACACTCTTTTTCTTGCCCACAGAAACACTCTGAGCCTGAGTCAGGTCCCACTGTCCCAGCTGTTCCCCAGAACAAAATTCAGTGGCCACTCTATGGTGACTGGTACACACCCCACCTCCCCCAGGAAGCCCCAGCTAGGTAGGCCTCTTCCAGGATGATCCGCTGTTCATGGTGCCCAGCTGGCTATCAGGGTCCTGCTGCGTGGAGGCTAACACCATCCTTAGTCCCCAAGACTCAGCTCTGCAGGAGGCCCCCTTCTGATCATCATGGTCACCACATGGCTGACCAGGTGGTGACCCAGCAGTGATGCCCAGACCCGCCTCGCCATCTTCCCTAGAGATAGGGCCATGAAGGAGTTAAGCCAAGCAGCCCCTTCCTGCTTGTCACCTTCTCACCAAACAGCAGGAATTAATGAAAAGATGTAAGCACTCAGATCTTTTCTGGCAAGAAAGCTTGTTGAGATAATCAATTAACCTGAGAAGATCAAATTGACGGGGCTTAAGAGCAGAGTCATTTGAGACGCCAGATTATCTAGCCAGATGATTGCATTTGTTGCAATGCAAGGAAGCAGTGAGAATGCTTTTGAGAAATCTCGAGCCTTCAGAAAGACTTAATGTTATTTTCCCCCACAGAATTAATCTGCCCATTAGAACATACTTTAACCTCTTACGAGAAATACCCTGGGACAACCTTAATTTACCTCATTCCTTTCTTCAAACTGCGAAAATGATTCAAAGACAGCAAACATATAAATTGGTTCCAAGCTTGTGCTTTCGCTTGTTCTTAAGTGGAAGGTTTTCTTTCAAAAAATGAAATGAAATCTCAGTTTGCATTGCAGTCTTCCTCCAGTCCAGGTCCTTCCAAATCGCCAGTGTGTCTCTTGGGATCCCCTCTGTCTCGAAGGAGGCTGCGCCAGCTCTTGAGTAGTCGCCACAGGGAAGTGTGTGGAGGTGGCATCCAGATAAAAAGCCAGCCTGTCAATGATGTCCAGGCCAGTCTGAGCATCTCTACCCACATGGCACTACACGGAGACAGTGTCAGTGGAGGTGGCCTCGGGCAAGGGGTACTCTGTTGACCCAGGGCAAGCTGCTGTCAGAGACACTTGTGGTCACTCAGAACGGGGGGTGGGAAATGGAGCAAGGATGCTTTCTTGAAGACACCCTTGTAAAAATGATGTTTGGAGCAGCCAACTCTCATGTAGTATCTTGTTCACCCACTTTAGAGAAAAGTCATTTCTGGGACATGAGCATTGCTGTAACTTGGAACGGTAACTCAGCAAAGAGCATCCAATTCAGACTCCCATGCTCCGACCCTGGCAAGCTCTGCCACAATTTCTGTTTGAAAGTAGCCTGCTTATTGGTGATTCACGCACATAAAGGGATTATTTTCCTAAGCAATTGGTTTTGATTGTGCAGTGTACTAGTTTCTCCTCGGCTGTGGAAGAAAAGCTAATCTCCTGGCTCACCAACTTGTGCAGCAGAAAAGACAAGAGGAAAAGGGAATTTTTGACAAGCTAAATTCCTAATTTTTTTGTGACAAACCGTGAATGAAGATGATGAACTTATTCATAAGAGATGAGAAGTTTGAGATGAATGATTTATGGGTTGAAGCATTAAAATATATTAATTTACCACACAGGCAGCTGATCTGAACGTTGACTTGCAAAAGCGATGTGCACAATGATTATTGAGGTGCAAAGAGCATGCACATGGAGCTGTGCAGTCTGAGTGGCATGTGTCTAAGAGTTTTTGGGGTGAACAAGCCAGTTGCACCCTCAGAGTACAGTCAGATGCTAACTAATGGGTGATAGTCTTGGCAGAACCTGAGAATCTGAGCACACCCCCAGAAAAGGCACCTCATGCCTGGAGGTCGGGTGGGTGGAATAGCAGTGGGCATCCCATAGCAGCCCCTGTCGACAGTGCATGGCTTCTGCACCTCCGTGTTGTGGACACAGTGGACAATTCTTTGTTATGGGCCCATCCTATGCTTTATAGAACGGCCAGCAGCCTTCTCACACTCCAGCCACGAGACACTAGTAGCATACACTCTACTCCTAAGTCAGGACATTGAAAGCTGCCTTTGCATATTTCTGTATGTCCCCTGAAGACTGGATGGGAGCCACTCCTGCAATTCACAATCACGTGACAGACAGAGGCCTCTCAGAAGACATGCCTTGGTGCCATGAAGCCTAAGGACTGTACCGTCTCAGCAGGCTGAGATGCACTTGCGTGTAGACACTCGTAAGAAAGTGCATCCATAGGACTCAAGGCAGCCCTGGTCACTACTATCAGTAACACTCTCTGCCATGTTGTCCCCCTGACCTTCATGATGGTCTCAGATGGACCCTGTGCTTGAGATCTAGTACCATCATCGTAGACCACATAACTGTGGGAGCCCATGTGTTCCAACCTTCCATTGGCTTGAGGTAAGAGTTGCAGGGTGAGCCCTGGGAACCTGGCCTTCGTCAGGTCCTCAGAAAGCTTCCTCTGGACCTCTGCAGGGGAGGAATCACATTGAGAGCAACATATTCTCAACCTAAGGCCATCATCCCTAGCCCTCAGAGGCACCGAATGCAGGGCAGGGGCACACATCTTGGCACCTTCTGCCTAGCTGTGTGACCTCGGAAGTGGTGTCACCTGTTGAGCCTCCACCTCTGCCACATCATGTGATGGACACAATTCGGTCCTTCAGACCTTAGGACAACCCACTGAGGCCCCACAGCAAAACGTTTGCTTTGCACTGGCACCTGAGAAGGACTGTGGAGGCAGTCACATGTTCTCCATGGAGATGACTAAGGGACAACCGTCCCCTCAACTACTTCCCATTGGTGCACACGTGCAAAGTGTGAAAGGGTGACCCTGGGAAGATAATGGCTGCCTATGGGGAAGATGGCTGCCTATGTGTCAGAACCCCTGGAGGCCAACTGCAAGCTCTCCCAGTCCTGGGAGAGGGTAGGCAAGTGTTTTTCACACCATGAGGCTGCCCTTTTCAGTCTCCCCTGATGAGCACCTGTACACCCTGTTTGGAAACTGCACCTGGAAAAGGAAGCTTTTGCTGGCCTGCCCCGCTCCTCATCCTTTAGCCCTCAGATTAAAGCAGCCTGGGCCCATGTATCAGCCACTGCCAACAACTGAATGAGGCCCCCGAGACACAACTGTCCTTTGGGAGTGTCCCCGAGCCAGTATGGGAGCTCAGATTTACTACTGGAGAAGACAGTCTTGCTGAATAAGGTCACCAGGAATACTTGACACCTCAGGACAGGTGTAGGCAGGGAGCCCTGCCTGCCAAGCCAGCCATGTGCTCAGGTCACAGTGGAGTCTCTCTGAGAGTCTGCCTGCATGGCAGGGAGCCCCTGCTTTTGGTGAGAGCATCAGAGACCTACCTTTTATAGCTTCGTCATGTCCCTGAGCATGAAACCACCAAAGAGTGGACAGGAGAGTCAGCACTGTGGACCCACCAAATCCACACCTGGAGCCGAATTCTTGAAAACAGTTTAGTTCTCAGGGACAACGGCCACCTCACCTACAGTGTCAGCTCCTTTGCCACATTGGCTGGAAAATCATGGCCTTAAGATATGGATCTGTGTAGGAGGCAGAAGTTCCTCTTCCATGCTGATAAATGATTGACCAAGCCAATCTAGTCCATTGGAAATGGTATGGCTGAAACTAGCAGATAAATCACATGATACACATGACCCTAAGTTCCCTAAACACAGCAGCAGCTCCACTGTGTCTCTGGAGATGCAGATCTTGGTCCCACGGACTTCTTCAGTGCACCCCATGACTGTGCCAGTCTAACACCTCCTCCAAAGCAACTCAGCCAATGGTCCAGCCACCTGTATGACCATTATTTCCTTCTGGGGTGACATACAAGAGTTCAGAGGAGCAGCATGGGCCATGCCTACTCTGCCAACAGAGTTGGGAAGTTGGGGGATGGTCTATGTGGCATGTTCTACTACATGCGTGTTCCCATGATAGTGTGGAAGTGACTTAGGGGATGGTGGGGAAGGCAGGGCCTTCATCCTGGTTTGTCTAGATCCTGAGGTGTCTGATGTCCGTCTCCACCAAGATCAGGTATGCTCAATTCAAGACTTTCATTTTAATCTAACTCTTCCTCAATAAAAAAGCTGACAGCCACCGAGTCCTGGAAGGGTGGGAACCATTTCTTCCACCCATGCTCCTGAACGTGTGACCCTGGTGACCCCTGCAATACTCACCATGGCCAGTGGAGCTGCCAAAGCACAGGTAGTTGCCATGCTGTGAAGAGACACCAGGGCCAATGTGCCTCTTATAAATAAAAAGCATTTAACTGGAGTCTTGCTTATATTTTTAGAAGTTTAGCCCATTTGTGTCAGGGAGGATAATGCCATACATGGTGCTAGAGCCACAGCTGAAAGTTACATTCTGATCCTCAGGCAGAGAGAGAGTCAGACAGACAGACGGACGGACGGACGAACGGACGGACGGACGGATGGATGGATGGACACTGAGCCTGGTGTGAGCTTTTGGAAACCTCCAAGCCCACCCCAGTGACACATTTCCTCCAACAAGGCCACACCTACTCCAACAAGGCCACACCTTTTAATTCTTCTCGAATAGTGCCACTCCTGGTGACTAAGCATTCCAATATATGAGCCTATGGGGGCCATTCTTAGTCAAACCACCGCACGTGCCTTGTGGAAGTGAGCCAGATAGTGCTATCTCGGGGTAACTATGTCCTGGAGTTGCCTGCACCAGCCCCGGCAGGATAGAGTTCACAGAGTCAGGTCAGCAGGATGGACATTACCTAGGAGACAGATGCTGCTGACATTGCTAAGGAACCAAGAGCGAGCCAGTCTTGGGTTCTAATCCCATCCCAGTGACTGGCAACCATGACTGACACAACTTTTCTTCCTGCGCAGATGGTGCTGGCATCCACCTTTCTGTGCAGAATTCTGGAGGGTTGCACCGTTCCCAGACCCAGCACCTGGCACTCAGAGAGTGCTCACAAGTGCCCACCACCACGACAATATCTACCATGGACCCCAGCTGCCACAGAAGTCAGAGCCAGCGCAAAGTAATACTTACTAAGGCAACGAAAGAGTAAGCCAAGTATTAGGGGGCTGAGAACAAAACGGAAGTCGAAACGGGGAGCTTTTCTCTAAATGAGGGAAGAAAATGAGAAGGGCTAAGCGCATAGGAGAAAGGAGGAGCCTGGGCTCTGTGCAGGCAGAGCGAGCGAGCGAGAGGAGAGAGAGAGAGAGAGTGCTTGCTGGTGGGCACAGGGCAGCATGCCAAGTTCTGTAATAAAGAAGTGATTAATTGAAGCAGCCCAGGAGAGGATTAGAACAGAGCGCTTTTGATATTGTGCAGTTAGGAAGGAAGGCTGCAAGGAATTTTAAAGCATATTAAAAAAAATAAAAAGGAAAAAAGAAAGCTGGAAAAAAATGAAAGCCCATGTTTTATGCAGGTTTGCTGTTCAGCCCAGTGGTGCCTGCAGCCCGCCACAGCCATGTGAAATGCCCCTCCTCAGTTCCTCTTCTGGGGAATCCAAAGCACACTGTTTGAAGAATCTAAGCAAACCAGAGCATGGAAGGGAAACAATTCCAGGAGTAGATGGTGAGGCAATCACATTATTTAGGCTCCTGAAGGATTTTCACAATGAAGGCAGGAAGGCAGGGTTCCCCTGATTCTTTGTGACATGTGTGGATGGTTATCATTCTGCCTGGTCAAAACGTGGACTTGCTGTGTAAGGGGCTCCAAACAGCTGAAAGAGGGGGACCAGGCCACAACAGCAAAAGGGTCCTGTGATTTCAACATTCAGTCTTTGGCCACTGCCCTTGGAAGGCAGAGTGGGATTTCAGCAGATTCAACTCCATCCCTTGCCTCCCTGCAAATGAGTGGGGCATCTTTGTGTCTTCACACAGCGAGAAGCAACCCGGTCACTCTTCATCTGAGAACTTTGTGAGCAAGACTGAAAAACGCATAGAAATAAGGGATGTGTAGTGGAAAGTCTGTATATAATGCTTGATTAAAATAGCTTTTATTTCTGCTCTTCAGAGATGACATACGGTTGTCTCTTAGTATCAAAGGGGATAAGGTCCAGAAGTCCATGTGGGTACCCAGACCCACAATGCTCCAGTCCCCGAATGGCAAAGGATATGCCCGTATTCTCCCAGTCCTTGAAATGACTTCTTGATGGCCGATGTCTAGCACAGCATGAATTCTGTACATGTGATCCTTACACTCTGTTGCCTGTGGAATGAGGACAAGGATGTTGACACATGCTTAGGAAAGCAACCCTCTCTTTCAAATACTTTTGACCTGTGGTTGGTTGAATGGTAAATAAGGAGACCACAGGTAAGAAGAGCTAACTATATTGTTAAATTTCATTCCCGGGTGGCTGAAAACATCTGGGTTCTAACCCCAGTTTATTTACTAACTAATGGAAGAAGTTGAATTTCTTTGGATCTCATTTTCCCCTCTGTCAAACATCCACATTACAGATTTCTTAGCCTCCTCTGCTATCTGTCTCCATGACACACGCACCCTGTTTCAGTGTCCGTACTCTGGAGTTATGTCCATCAAAGTCAAGGTGAAGTTGATGGCCCCTGAGACCTTTGGTTCCACTTGAGGCCAATAATGTGGGTTCAGTAGGCCCCATTAGCCACACCGACAACGGTGCAATAATTTTTTTATAAATGCTAAAAAATGCAAAGGACCCTATGGGGAGCAGGGGTTATGTACCCAAGTGTGTTGCAGACTGGGTCTAGCTTCCCTCCACCCATCCATCCAGAAAGGTGCCTAATGTGGAAGCCATAATGCTTGCTGACTGAAGAAGCCACATCCAAACCATCTATCCATTGAGGTGGATCGGCTCCTTCCTCTTGCTAAGCCTCAGCCTTAAAACCAATGGCATACACAAAAAGCCACCCCTCCTGCCTGAAAGGCCAGCTACCCTGCCGCTTGAATTCCTTGAGTTTATCACTGCTTGCGGTAACGCTTATGACTGCTTTATGAATTGGGAAGGGTGGAGGCTCAGCAAGGCTGACCCCAAGGACACTACAGCCAGGGCTGGAACTTGCCTTGCAGGGCTTCTGTGTATCTTGTTGATGCATTCACCGTACAAAGTTGTCTAAGTTTTCCAGAGTATTGTACTAAAATAATACTATTACAGCCTATGAAAATATGGAATTCAACAAAATTTAAAGACATTTCGAAGGATCCTGATTTGGGAATGCGTGGTGATGGGTCGCCGTGCTGTCCTGGAACAAAAATAGTTTTAAAAGGTTCCCTTGGACACAGATGTCCTATGACAATATCAAGGCACAGATGCACAGTAACCACGGGACATCTGGGAGGTTCTGAAGGCTGCAGAGTCACCTCTGGATTGAGTGTGGAGGAGGTCATGTTCCATCTTGCTGGAGGGGAGATGGGGGGCGGGGTCATGATGCCACTGGAGTGCAGCCTGAAGTGTGGGCCGCACCTCTCCAGCCTCAGCGGTGTTCATTGGCTTCACTGGAACGGAAACTTAGAACCACGGTGGCCAACGCCTAGATAAACTAACCCAGTGCACAGGGATTAGGTGCTTCAGGCCCTGCTAAGCCCTAGCCTGGGAAACCTCTGCACTCTGAAAGATCTGGTTTGTCTGTCTGTCTAGTGTGGACATTCTTGGAACCCTTTTCTCCACAGAAACAAAGCAGGCCTCAATCTGTGCCCAGCCCTTGGTGAGCACCAAGGTCGTTGTTCCCTGAGGCACCAGATGCTGCAAACCAGTTCACCTTCTCTCCCTCTGGCCCAAAGGGTCATTCTGGGAAGAAAGCAACTGCTCCTCAAAATACATCCCGTCTTTGATGTATTTCCTACAAGCTCCATTCTAAGCCCACAGGATTCCCCAGCCTAAGCTGGCTCATTCCCTGGGTAGAAACAGCCCCAGGACCCTAAGCCAGTAGGCCTTCTGACAGTTCCCTTGGGGTTGTAGCATGAGGATTATTTAAGGAGAGACAAGGACTCAGCCCCTATTAGTGGGCAAGCCTACAGGGAAAGAGCCCAGAGGTTTCTTGTGCTAAGGACAGGAAGACAATTCACCAGGAGAAAATGGCACACACCAGGATGTGCGGTTGCAGACTGCATACTTTAGCCTTTCCTACAAAGCAGGGGATCATTGTTTTAAGTAAATACATTTTGTCTCCACCTGAAGAGCTGAACAAGGAAGCACTGACTATCCGGGGGACAGGGANGGCTGGAGACACAAGCTTAGAGACTCTCTACTGTGCCGGCCAGCTTGATAACCGCAAAGGCCCCACTTCCAGGGGACTAGCCTAGGACTGCAGTCTCTGCACATGGTACTCCAAGGCAACAGTCATGTGCTTTGAAACATGGGGTGCTGTTGCCAACAGAGGTATCCTCCAAGGGACTTACCAGGAGAGTCAAGGGATGGTTTATGGCAGGCGATGGGGTAGATATAGTCTAGCCTGTGCTTCCCAGTGGAATGTTCTAGAAGGCCCTGCAGCCAGCTCCAGGGT
>LOEQ01001692.1:249615-261530 GCA_001685075.1 Bramus lutescens | reverse complement strand
GAGAGAGAGAGAGACAGACAGACAGACAGACAGACAGACAGACAGACAGAAAGACAAAAGACCCAATGAGTTAGGGTTACTTACAGGAGTAATGTGGGATTCCCCTCTATATGCTATCAATATGTTTTATTACCATTGGTTATTAAAGAAGCTGTTTCAGCCAATGACTTAGCAGAGTAAAGCCAGGCGGGAAATCCTAACAGGGAAAAAGTAGGCGGAGTCAGAGAGACCCCAGGTAGCTGTTGGCAGCTGCCAGTCAAACCTTACCTGTAGGCCACAGCCTTGCAGTGATTCACAGACTAATAGAAATGAGTTAATTTACGATGCAAGAGTTATCTAGAAATATGCCTAAGCTATTGGCCAAACAGTGTTGTAATTATTATAGTATCTATGTGATTATTCGGGTCTGAGCGGTCGGGAAATGAACCAGCAGTCTCTACCTACACAGGAGCATGGGTGAGGGTTATCTACAAGCATGTGGGCACCTTAATGGTCACTATCCTACTAAAGAAAATGTCTCTCTCCCTACCTCTCCATCAACTGCCAGCTGTCTAGAGGTCCTCAGGGAGGAATGGCCTTGAGTGACTCTCTCCCCAGCAGCAGGGAGCATGTGTGTCTTGGTTAAATATATGGTCAAGTGAGAACTATAAGCAGAAAACCCTGTGCTGGCCCCACAATCCAAAGCAAAGAAGGAGATGGAGCGGGGGCTGGAGGTTGTGGGGTGTAGGATTTGTCTTATGGGAAAATGCTTTGGAAACATCCCTCCATGTGCGGAGCGTATATAGCGCCCCTAAGCTTGACAATTAAAGGTGGTTCAAATGTCAGAGCCTTGTGAGTTCTAGGTGTAGATCCCAGAGGGTCCATCCTCACATGTCCTCACTGTCACTGGTCATCTTGTCATGTGGTTTGGGGTTCGAAGGTCCTGAGTGGTCCTTCTCATCTGCAAGTCATTGGTCATTTGTGACCCAATCAGATAACTCCTGTGAGGACACGTGTCCTTTCCCCACATGGTCCTTGACAAGGCTGCTAGGCAGTGGCAGGGATCCTGAGTGGCACATTTGCATTTGGCCTTGAATCTGCTCACGGGAAGTTGAAGTTCAGTGAAGGACAGAGGAGGCAAAAGTGAGCAACAACCCTGCATCTCTGCGCCAGAGAAAACAGCAGCAACCTTGCTGCCCATGACTGGTGGGAGCCCCAAGCTGCCTCCCCTTCCCCCGCCTGCCAGATGTGCCTCCTCAGTCTGTCCAGAAAGTCCATGACTAGGGATTGCTGTCGTGGCTTAAGTGTTAGGAGCCTGAAACATGAGTACAAAAACTGGATTAGGTTTCATGAAAACTTAAAAAGTATCTTTAAAAGAAACTAAATAAAAGCAAGTTGCTTTGATTGCTGTAGAGTTACCCATGTGTTTGGTCAGTGTAAATCCTGGGTCTGGGAAGGGGTGATTAGAACCGAAGATTCCATGGCCAGGGGTTTTCACATGTGGTTGTACTCAGTTGTCTTACTTTAAGAAAACTTGGGAAGTGCATTGTGAGTCAATGTTGTGGGGACAAGAAGGAGGTTTGGTAAACTCCCAGAGCCCAGTCCCTAAGCAGAGACACTGGCACTATGTCAAAATGTGCATGTTCTTTCTTGGGAGGTAGAGGCGGGAGGCCTAGGAGTTCAGGGCCAGGTTTGGCTGCATAGCTCATTCCAGATCAGCCTGGTTCACAAGACACCTGTGCCAAAAACAAAAACAAAAAGGCATGCTCTACACGAAGATACTCAGGCATGGGTCTGGGTTATTTTGTGAATCCATTCTCCTCTGAACAGATCTGGCCACAGACTCGCTCTGTGTCATGAATCTGGAGGTCTTCCAGGATGGAGGAGGCTCGCTGACTCCTGGCTGTGGTGCAGACTCTAATCACCTTCCTGCATTCCACAGAGGTTAAGGGAAGTGCCGTAGAACCAGCAAGTGTATAGGGATGCCTGTCTGCAGAAGTGAAGGTGGATGCCCATGGCTGTGATTCTGAGGATGAGCTCGGAGAAGGCTTGGACCCTTCTGACCCTTCCAACAGGGAGGGAACAGGGAGGTAGTGTCAGTGGGGGCAACTGTTATACCCCGTGCTCTTCCTGACTGCTCTCCACATCAAATCCCACCCCAAACTCCTTTAAAGTCAGTCATTAGATTAGGCCACCCTGTGGCAGTGTGACCTTTGCCAGCTCATGCCACCCGCAAAGAAAGGGCTGTGTCCCCCAACCCTGAGCCACTGGAACTAGGACGTCCGTGTGTCGTGGTTGACCCGGGGAAGAGCAGGTCACATCCTGCACACACAGAACAGATCGCTGCACCTGACGTTTCCTGTCACCCTCTCAGCAGCTGGGAGCTGAACAAGCTGAGGCTCATCCCTGGGATTCACTGTCAGGGCTGGTTGGCTTTGCTTCACCGTAGAAGTATTTAGCTGCGTGTCATCATTTTCTCCTGGTGAAACAGATGACAAGCTTGTTCTATTGCTGATCCAGGGAGTGGCCTTGTGGTGTTTCTGTAGAATCAGGACCCACACTGCAGCACACGTGAAACCTAGTTTGCCAAGGGCATCAAGGGTAGCCTGGAAATTGAACAGGACTTTAGACTTGGTGTTCAGCACAGATGCCAAGACAGGGCTCTTGATGCACAGCACGCTGAGGCAGCTTCCAAGCAGATTCTGCTGCCTGCCTGACCTAACAGGGACAGAGCTGGGCCACAACTTAACAAGGGGGACCAGGATAAGAAACCCCAGCTCCCTAGGGCCAACAACAGGCAGTATAGCTCAAGACTGAACAGTGAGGTTGCCAAGGCATCTCCAGCCTCTTGGTGAAGGGTATGCCTATCGGAGCCACCTGATACCCTGTGAGGACCCCAATCCCTCTCTTGCATTCCTGTCTTCACCCATGCCTGTCATTTGAAAATTTCCCCAGCAAACTTGCTTCATCAAAACTCAGCCCAGGTACCTGTGTGCATACACATCTCATACATACACACACACACACACACACAAATGCATGCATACATACATACACACATACAAACATACAAAGACAAATACAGACAAACACACACACAGACCCACACATACACACACACACTGTGTGTCTCTCTCTGTGCATGGTGTATGTGTGAGTGTGTGTGTGTGTGTGTGTGTGCATGTGCACACATGCATTAGCCATGCAGACACACCAGCGGTCATGAGGTGGCTGGGGCAGCGCCGAGTTAAAGATTTCCGTTAGTTCCCCCACCGAAACAGGCAGCCGCACTATGACTTTCAGAACAGCCAGCACACTAGAGCTCCGTGTAAAGGAGACCACATCATTAGGTGCTAAATACATGTTTATCACGAAACAAAAACAACTTTTATCTCTGGCCCTGTTTTACAAGCAAATGCGAGCACGAGGAAAATAGTGACAGCCAGTCTTCCAGGAGTGCGGATTAATGAAAGTGTGATAATTGCTATATGTTTGCTTGGTGTGGATTCAAGGGTAAATCACAGCAGAAGTAATTAGATAATTATTAAAGTGTGCATTTCATCGGCAAGCCCCAGGGAATATCACACATGAATTCGCTGGAGCCTGTTCTGCTTCCTGTTTAAAAGCGGTGCTGCCTCTGGGATCTTCTGCCAGGCTGCTCTTGGGAAAGCAGTGGCTTGGGATGGTGTNNNNTTGCCTCGAGCCATGTCTGGCTGTGCTGATCTCTGTCAGGCTACTAGAGTGTTCTTCCCCAGGAAAGCCACAGCTCATTAGAGGGGGCCCTGGTATGTCTGTCATCATCTTCTTTGGGATTTGTGATAACTGTTTTCTACAACTTCGCCCTAAGGCTAGAAAACCAAAGCATTTCCCATGAAAGGCTCCTCTCTTGACCCTCTCCTTCCAAATGTTGGAGCCAAAAGCCCTTCAAGACAGAATGGCACCATGTGATGGAATTTGAAAATTATACTTGAGAGTACAGGCTCGCTTCTGGGCCTGTCCTTAGAAGAGCCAGTAAAAGAAAAATACTCAAGAGCCCAGGCGGCTTTGATTTGTTCTTAACTCCCTGAGTCCTAATCCTGAGGTTTCCCTTCAGGCTGCAGTAAGCCCGTGGCCATGTTTTCATCTCCAGATGCAAAGGGTGGTGGGGTCGATATCAGTGATCCATAACCAGAGGACTCAAGCCCATATCCCGCTCCCAAGTCCTGCATTGAGCTGCAAAGAGATGTCTGGTCTTTCCACCACTATTTACATGTAAAGAAACTGATTTAGCAGCACATCAAATAGTTACTTAGGGGTTCAGCCAATTCACTCATGTCATTGGCATGCCATCCCTATGATACCCCTATGGAGACTTGGTAGAAAAGCTTTGTAATCTAAGTGGACAAGAAGAGTTCAGATGTGTAAGGACCATGTGCGAGCCAATGGCATCTTCCACCTTAAAGCCTAGAATTCCACTTTTCCTACATCTAGGCCCCGTGGTGCTAAGCAGGTCCTATGACCTCCCCGGGCCTCTCATCCTCACCTGTGGCACAGGGCTAGAAGTGACCCTTTGCCCAGTGTTATTGGGGGAGTCAATAATTAAATAATGGAGTCAGTTGCAGGGTCTGTACCCAGAAAATCCTCAGTAACGGTGAGCCAGTCCTATAGAAGCACCTCAGATGTCTCTAGAGCCATCAACTGCCAGAACAGGGTTATCCTCCTCCTCCCGAAGGAGGAGCATTGTTGAGGCTGAGGCATGGAAAGGGGCTAACAGGCACCACATCATCTTTCTAGAGACCACAGCACCATTGTCATACACAGTGGCAATCAGCCCCAGCTGCCTGACCCTTGACCTTCCTAGGAATATGAACCCCAGGCTGCTTAACAAATCTTAGCACACCCCGCTGATCAACCTCATCTAGCGAGAAGCTAATCACGTACCCAGTGGGCACCAGGGTTTCTCTGGGCTGGCTCCACTGTGACCTTGTAGTCCCCCAAAGAACCATAGAGCTGGTGGCATGAAGCTGGGACAGAAACTATATGTGTTTGACATGAGAATGCCCATTAATTCTTACTGTTGGACATTTTTGTTTTAAAGTCACCTAACCAAAGCAGGTCTCTAGGCACAAGACTCGGGTTTCCCAGCTCTCTCCAGACTGGTGTTCTAGATAACTGCTGAGATGCTTGCTCCAGATGTTCTCAATGGAAGTCTTTAGCAGGGGCTCAGGCTGGTTAACTTGCTCTGGGGCTGGTCAACTTGCTCTGGGGCTGGTCTGGCAGAAAGGCCAGCTTGGCCATCGGGCTCACATCGTAACTACCGGGACGGAGGTATTTGCTTTCTTTTACATACAAACTATGGACGAAAATGAAATGTCTATGTCTAGTTCCTAGAATGTGCTGAACCTACAAAAGCATTTGAAGTTACGGATAGACCCAGAGTCTGGTAGCTACTAAAAGCAAAGATGGCAGGCCTGTGCTGATGAACTGTATGATAGAATAACTGGTCCTACATGAATTACTGTCCCCAGAGCATCTGTTCCTGCAACAAATGCCATGTATAAGTCAAAAGCAGCCACCTTCCTGCTTATGAAATGCCCATGGCAAGTAGCAAACTAGTTCCTGAAGCTCTCTCTACCTTGTTCCCTCGGACAGCACTGTTTATATCCCCAAACATCACTAACTGCAAGGGACAAAGTCGCTCCACAAGTTCCCGGGAGGTCCATCTATTTGTAGATTGCTTTTATCACTGCTCTGTACATCTGCAGGAGCATGGAGCAGGCATCACCCAGAGCTAAAACTCAGACTCATGTTCTGTCCTGTTGGAATATATCAAAACAGGAGCCTCCAGAGAGCCATGCTGCATGCCTTAACTGTGAGGCCCGCGAGTGAGACAAGGTAGGGAGACTGGGTCAAGAGCATCACTGGCCGAGTTACCCTAGATATGCAAACGTAATTCAGGCTGGAAGGATGCCCTGCAGTGTGCTGTCCTTGCCCTTCTCACCGTGTCTTTTCCTTCAAATGGGTGGCAAATAAGCCATAGACAGAGAAGCAGGGAGCTATGGCCATCCTGAAATCAAGGTATGAGCCACGTATAGGGAAGATACCCCAAGACTGAAGGAAATGCCATCCGCTTACCCTTCACTCCCCAGTCCTACACGTGACCTCTCTAATCTGCAGATAGACATGGGAATTGGTGTGATATTCTCACAGTGTCACAAAAGCAACGCCTCAGGGACAAACTGACATCTGTTTCATGGGTGAACGCAATGCTAATGCTCTTCCTAAGTTCTCCCAATAGCCACTTTCTAATTACCATTGTATATCATAATAGATGTGATCTGGGTTCAGGATTTGACCACATAATCAAAAGTCATGTGTGTCCATTTGGGGAAGAGCATGAAAAACCTATGGAGATGGACTTGCCGTCTGGTCCCCTCTTTGCAATATGATGTTCCCATGGTAAGTTCAGACACCACTTCAGAGAGAATATTTGAAGTTAGCAAAATTAAACATCTAAATGAGCTGTTTGCCTAATGAGGATGCAGCTGGGTATCCTTGAGGTGGGCACAGGAGGCAGAAGACACTATCCCCACTTCCCGTTATGCCCCATGTCTGCCCTACATTGGCAAGAAGAGAGGTTTTACTAGTCCTGCTGCAAGCTGCCCATTCAGTGGAGACCAGAGTTTCACCCTTTCTCTGCCACAGAGGAGTGGCCCCTGAAAGACTAAAGGAGACTCCGGTGAGCCCTTCTTGGTGGCCATTTGATTATAGAACATGCATTTTAAAATACTTTAAAATGTAATGATCTATATCCAGCCATTGTTCAAACCTCAGGAGATCTGTGACAGTTGGTAAGGATGAGGAGAAACCCCATGTGACTCCTGCCCCTGCCCAGCTTCCCTGTCAGGCTTAGTGAGGGAGGGATAAGGTGGCATGAGGAACAAGGAGGTGACTGCAGCCCTAATTCCTGGGTAAAGGTAGAGAAGGCCAAGTCTCCACTCTGCCAGAAATCTGGTCTACTCTCCCCATAGTGGGCCAACAAGGCAGGTGACAATCCACCCATAGGTTTCAGCATTGTCTCCTCTGTCCCCGAGCTCTCTCCAGAACACCACACATGGACTTATGAGGGCAACATCTGTCTCCTGGCTCTAGTCCTCTGGTGACACACATGAGGATTGTGTATCTACATCATCCCCAGATTCTGGTTGGAGAATCTGGTTGTTTCCCTTTTGGACAGACCTGCTGATTTGAAGGATGGCTATGTAGAGATGAGGGAGATTTGGGGGTGTATACACCTCAGGACCACCTGGTCCATGACACTTGGCAGAGGGAGATGAATATCTTTCTGTGGAGGAACTAGGCCAATCAGAAACAAGAAATAAAAATAAGCCAATAGGAGGCAAAAACCACAAATGGACCACTAGGAGATCAGAAATGTGAACGAACCAGTTGGAGGTTAGAACTGTGAATGGTCCAACCAAGACATAAGAAATGTAAGTGGGTCCATGGAGGAAACCAATGGGAGATCAGAAATACGAGTGGACCAATGTGAGGTCAGAAGCATGAATGAGCCAATGGGAGATCAGAAGCATGAATGAACCAATGGGAGATCAGAAACATGAGTGGACCAATGGGAGGTCAGAAGCATGAATGAACCAATGGGAGATCAGAAACACGAGGACCCATGTGAGGTCAGAAGCATGAATGAACCAAGGTGAGGTCAGAAGCATGAATGAGCCAATGGGAGATCAGAAGCATGAATGAACCAATGGGAGATCAGAAACATGAGTGGACCAATGGGAGGTCAGAAGCATGAATGAACCAATGGGAGATCAGAAACACGAGGACCCATGTGAGGTCAGAAGCATGAATGAACCAAGGTGAGGTCAGAAGCATGAATGAGCCAATGGGAGATCAGAAAGACAAGTGGACCAATAGGAGTTCAAGAATGTGAGGGAACCCATGGAGAGGCCATAGGGATGTGATGTGAGGCCAGGCACAGAGGCCAGGGGTGTCCCTATCTTGCCTGGGGTCTTAAAGGTAGGTGGATGTGGAAGGATGGAACCTTAGAGAGAGACCTGTCTAGGTCCCCAAGCTGCCCCTACCTGGATCGCCCCATCACCTACTTTCTCCCTTCTGAGCCCAGCAAGTCTCTGTCTCCCACCACAGCCAGCTTTTGTCCAACATAGTTTCTTCCTTTAAATTAAATTTTCTCTTAAATAGTAAATGATGATTTTCTTAAGTACAGAGTCCTCATAGTCTAAAACTAGGTATTGTGTCCTAATTGAGGCACTTGTCAAACCCTTTTTGAGCCACTGAGTACCAATCTAGTGAGATCTCCCTTGGAACTCCAGACAAGCGCAGGATCCTTGCTGGGCAAAGTTACCTCCCATCTAACTGGAGCCAAGGAGGCTCTCATGCCAGTCAGTGAGGAGTAGTGGCTGAAGAATCTGGGATGCCCCCTGGGTGTCCCAGCCCAGAGAGGAATTCTGGTGATCGAAGTGGGAGCCACTGTCCCTGATAGACAGCCTTCCTCCTTCCTATGCCCAACCTTTCCCCAGCCCCAGTGTCTGCTGTAGGGCGGGCATTTCTGGGACTCCACCCACCTGGTGACTTAAACTTCAGTCTCGGGTCTCTGGAAGAAGACCAAGATGAAGGAGTCTTCAGGGATGGCTTGTCTGAGGGCTGTGAGGGAAACACTGTCCCAGGCCTCCGTCCCATAGTGTAGGTGACCATCTTCTCCCAGTGTCTCCTGACACGACCATTCCCCTTTCTGCTTTTGTCTGTCCTTGTAACTATCACAGTAAATGAGACCCACCTGCTCCGTGTGACTGCTGCCTAATCCATCTGAAATTACCCTGTCTCCAAGGAGCATCACATCCTGGGGCCTGGAGATTAGAGCTCTTAGTTAGGTGTGTGGAGCACAAGCTCAGCTTCAGGACTGCACCCAGTGACTCCCAGGGAATTCCCTCCTGAGCCTCTCTCCATCATCTGGTGTAACATCTCACCCGAAGTCACCATCTCCTCAGACGGCTCCAGCCGATGCTGATGGTAGCACATCTCTCCACCCCACTGGGTACTGTTTGGAAGACTGAGCAGCTTCATCCTGATTTCAGGCCTCCCTCTCTCCATGTTCCCCTCTCGCACCGAGATCTCCTCTATTGGTGAGCAACCAAAACTTACTGGGAACCCTCCTTGTCAACTTTGTCTTCTCTCTTCATCCATTTCCATCCATGAGTTAAAAGAGTTTCCTTCCATGTCTCCACCTTCTGCTTCCTCCGGAAAGACGTCAGGGCCTTCTCTTAGAGGAGACTGCTCCAGGGATTCTCGAGACAGTCGGTCTTGTGCAGCCGGCCCTGCTCACTGATGGGTGAATAGTTGCTTTGTCCTGCATCTGGGTTTTATTTCTCAGGTCTCACAAGCTTTGTGGAGGGAAGACCTTGTCTTTTGTTCCCTGTAGAGCACACATATCTGACATTGATGGACTGAGGGGTTCACGGTAACACAAGGTGATCCCATCAGAAGCAGGGAAGACGAAGTCGGCTCCTTGCCTCTCGCTGACTTCCTTGTACCATGCTCCTTAATTGTAAGGTCTAAGAGTTCATGTTGGGCTTCCAATCTTTCAACCAGACTCAAACAAGAGCAACATCAAAAAACCCCTACATTTCTAATAATTAGCTCGTAGCTTCCCTATTGATATCTTCTTCATCATCTTCTTCATATGCTCTGAAGGTTTGGGGTGATTTTGCATAGCACTGAACTTTCTAGACACACACCTTTAACCCCAGCACTTGGGAGGCAGTGGCAGGCAGATTAATATAAATTCAGGGCTAGCCTGGTCTAAATAGTGAGTTTCAGGTCAACCAGGGTTAACTAATAAGACCCTGTCTTTCAAAACGAACAAAAAATATGTAAATAAACCCCAAATCTATTGCTTCAGTGAATAAATTCCTGTGCTTTCCCGTCTAAGGCATCGCCACAGACCTGCCCCAGTCCATACCCCTGTGAGCCTCTACCATGCTCAACCACAAACCCCTTTCATCCAACCTTGGCAGCTGGTCGTTTCTGCAAACCTTAACAACTCCTTCAGGCTGCACTCACACAATCCTGCCTTGGTCTGCCTGTCCCACGTGACTCTCACCAGAGCCACAAGCTTTTCTCCACACGCACATCCACCCTTCATGTTCAGTCCCTCACCTCTGTCAATTAACAGCCGTGAAGGAAACCTTGATGTCTTTTAATTCCCATTCCGGTTGATTTGACATTCATGTTTATGCTGTTATTTTGTGGTACGAGCAACAGGGGCAATTTAAATTCAGAAAATTTCATCCATAGGTGCCACATTTACATTTCATGAGTCGTTCACGGTGAATAGAGTTTATACAACTCCCTCTGAATGAGAACAGCGGTGGCTGAGGCGGCAGGAAGGAGCCCGTGAGGATGCCCCGGTCACCGCATAGCAACCACCAGGTTTCCAAGGGCAGATCGCTCTCCGACCCTAAGCAACTGGATGAGAACATCAAAACATGCCTGCTACAAGACGGCTAATGCCCATTAGTGTTGGGGACTGTTACCTCGATCAGGAGTGACAGAGCCCTAATTATTAAGGTAATTAGAAGTTATAACACTGGCAACATGAAAGGGAGAACTTCCAGGGCCCATTAACAATGTTACTTTAAGTGATCTGGCTGTGAGCTGTTCAAGTCTCTAATTACATTACACGTCCGTCTTAAAGGGTGATGTAATTAACCGACGGGCGCGGGATTAATGTATACTGACGACTGTGTAAGCCCCGTAAGTACTATTTTCACAGGAATGGGCTTCACGCATGTCACTTAGTTTTCTTCCGCAAAACTGTACACATTATGTCACCCAAAAAATTCCTGGCCTGGATGGATTCATAAGTGCTCTGTGCACAACATTGTTGTGCTTTCCTGACCTCACTGATTTGCTTCTTTGTGGTGCTAGCGCATCCAGCATCCGCCTAGTTCAAGGGACACCCAGATGCCTTTCGTTCACGAGCAAACGTCCATGCTATTTATTGATACAGAAAACCGTGTAAGCAGAAAATGTTTCCATCCACCGCCAGATCCCACCCACCCACCGCCACTGCCGTGATGTAAAGTTACAAAGGACACCTTCAAAAGGTTAATATACCCTTGAATGTTTGGTCTCCTGAGTACTAAATTTTATATTTCCTGTATCATTATATTTTCCCATGCACTTTTCTTTTCTTTTCTTAAGATGCAGTAAGGACCAGTGAGATGACTCAATAGGTAAAGCACTTTCCACTAAGCCTGTTGACCTGAGTTTGATGCCTGGGACTCATGTAGTAGATGGAGAAAACTGACTCCAGATTCTTTGACTTCTACATGAATGCTTTGGCATTTGCATACATGCACATTCACACACATACACACATGTACACATGCTGCACACACACATATGCGTGCACACATGCATATGGTTGCTCATGCAAGTAAAGTAATTAATTTAATGCAATGTAATAAAAATTTAAAGACCCCCCATAAGACTGACTTATCACTTTTATGATAAATTTTTAATTAAATTTTAATTTTAAGAAGTTGGACTTCCAGAAAGGACAATTTCTCAAGCTGTTTTCTAATTTAAGTTGTGTGTGTGAGTGTGTGTGTGTGTGCAAGTGTGTGAGAGTGTGAGTGTGTGTGAGAATGTGTGTGTGTGTGAGTGTATGTGTGTGGTCAAAGGACAGCTTTTGGGAATAGGTTCACTGCTTCCGCTGAGGTAGATTCTCTCTTGTCTCTACTGCACAAACTCAGCAGAGTTGGCCTACAGACTTCAAGCCATCTCTACCCTGCCTCCCTTCTTAACTTACGAATGCTGGCATTACAGGTGTGAAGCACGATTAACAAAAACTCAGGATCAGAAATTGGGGTTCAACCTGAAGATCTGAAAGCAAAGCAGCCAGCCACTGGCTC
>LOEQ01001692.1:220344-233082 GCA_001685075.1 Bramus lutescens | reverse complement strand
ATTCTACTATATTCTACATAAATTCTACTATATTCTACATAAATTCTACTATATTCTACATAAATTCTTACCCTTATGTCCACTTTGGTTTCGCATAAGTGATTTTTATTTGGGTCATTGTTGAGAAGTGAAGCTCTTGGTCCTGATGTAGCTCTGAGTTTAACAGGACATTTCACAGTCTGGCTGTGTGTGAACCAAGACCAGACAATTTCTGGTCATCGAAAATCAGCCTGTGAAAATGTCTCTGTACTCATTGCCTCATATCAGAAAAAAAATGTTTTAGACTCTTGTGCAGGTATGCAAAGCAGAAGCATATTATTAAAAGCTTTGTTAAGAATTTACAGATTCGGGCAGTGGTGGCACACGCCTTTAATCCCAGCATTCAGGGAGGCAGAGGCAGGTGGATCTCAGAGTTTGAGGCCAGCCTGGTCCACAGAGTGAATTTCAGGACAGCCAAAGCTACACAGAGAAACCCTGTCTTGAAAAACCAAATGAAAAAATAAATTTACAGAAAAGTAAAAATTTGAGGAAACAAAATTAATGCTGAAAACCAAAAACAAAACTACTCCCAGAAGTTGGGAGACATTCCCAGGAAAAGTAAAAGCTGTTTTATAATGAAATTGGACAGCAGCTGAGAAACCATTCACTGAGATTGGCCAATTCTCTGGGTTGTCATAGGCTGAGTCAATGGAGGGTCCACATGCTCTATGAATGCCCCTAAAACAGAACCAAGGGAGACGACCACGTAGTGTCCCGTATGACGCACACAGCTCGGGGTCGTTGAAGTCCCCCTCTGTCCATCTCTGACTCAGCTCTGACACTGAACATCTGCCAGCTTCGTCACTTGTCAGCGTCACTGCTCTCCAATATCACAAGCTCTCAAGCGCTGTTGATTATACTAAGATGTCTTTGTCACCATGTTCACATGATCAGCTTTTAGATTGCCACGGCAGAGAGTCACTCTATCCCAGCCACCATGAAGAAGCGACAGTCTCCTCTCTACTCTGTATTTATCTGAACAGTGGTCTGGGGTGATCTGCTAGGGTGACCCTTCCTGCTAGAAGCCCCCTCCCAATCCGGTCTATCACAATTAGCGGCATTAGAAGTAAGAATATGTGGGTGATAATAGTGCAGTCAATGTGAAAAGGGTTGGGGACAGCCAGCCTACCATCACTGTCCAAGAGCCTGTCCCTCCTCTCATCTAGCTAGCTTGGTTACCTCCCACCCAGCCTGCAAGTCCTTTTATTCCTCTTCTTCGGGGTTCCAGACTCTCCATGTTAAGCCTTGGTCTTCCCTCAACCACAGCCTCTGTGCTTGCTGCAACATACGTGAGCCCCTTGCAATTGTCACTGTGACCCTTGTCCCATTCTACAGCTTCTAGAAAGTTCCTGCACCCCTACCTACTCTGCAATGAGCAAGTGCTCACTCGAACATGAGAGAGAAGAGATGCGTGGAATATGCGTGGGAACGGCGTGTTTCCTTTAACTGATGCAGGCACCTGCTCTTTGGAAAGAGGGCCGGTCTCTTTGCCACGTTGATATCTTCATGTTTATGATGAAGGCCAGATCCTTATTCTTTGTCAACTAACCAAATCATTGATTTCTTGCAGAAAAATGTGTGAGCCTCATCAAGGATGTATTTATGTCTCCAGCTTACCAAAGTCACAACAAATTGGAGCTATAAAAATGACAGGAAGCCATTAATTTTGGTTGAAGCTGGCGGATAAAAACATTCTCTGCGAGGAAACAGTGAAAGTGAACTGGAGGGTGGGGTGGATACTGAGACTGAACCCTCACAAGTCAGCCACTTTATCTCTTTCCAGGAGGAGGAACTGTGGGAATCTGGCCTCTCAGTGAAGTTTCGCCCTGAGGGAGGCTGGGCTGAAACAGAGAGAGAATTCAGGAGCATCACCTGAGAGCTGTCATGGGAGGAAGGTGAAGGCTGTCTGGTACACTAAGGCTCCAGTCCAGCCCCTTCTAGCCCACCATACCTGTGCAAAGAGGCCCAAGGAAGATTTGGCCCAAACACCCATGAATGTGACTGCGTTTGGAAATGTGGCCTTCGCAGGTGCCATTGGTTATGCTGAAGTCATATTGTGGGAGAGCTGGTTCCAATCCACCATGGCTGGTGTGTGTCTTCAGGAGACCAGGAAAGCCACCCCAAGGAAGCTGACCATGCGGAAATAGATGGACTTAAAGAACACCATGTGACAGAGGGCCAAGGGCCAGAGAGATGAGCCAGGAGGCACCAATGACCAAGGACACAGGGTCTCATATAGCCCAGGCTAGCCTCAGACACCCTATGCAGCAGAAGCCCTTGGACTTCTGATTCTCCCACCTCTACATCCCGGCTGCTGGAATTACAGCTGTGTACCATCACACCCGCACTGTGCCATGCTCGAGTGGAACCAGGGTTTCACACATGCTAAATGCACACTCCACCTCCCGAGCCATATCCCCAGCCCCCTGTGAATTCCTAATTGTGCAATCATATTTTTCCTTTCAAATTTTTAAATTTTATACACAAATCACAAAGCCCTCTTAACATGGTTTTTCTGTCTGGGTCACGATAGTTATGGTTTTAGCATCTCTTGCTCCTGCCCATTCTCCATGTTGTCTCTTTATGTCTGATGATCTTGGACTATGAGCTCGTGAAATACATCTTCAGAGTAACTGAAATCTCGTGAGGTAGAGAACGGAGTCTTTCTTGACGGGAACTCTTTATGCTTCTGTGGTGCACCTGGGGCCAGTTGTTCTCAAAGTCTAGGCTTGAAGTTTTCCTCATCCGTGGGGACCAGGATTCTGGACCTGAGCGATGCTAAACATACCAGGACCCCCTACTCCTGCAGTACAGCTATGCAGGATGCAATGCTGACTAGAGCTGGGGTCTAGCAAAGCCCTCAAATTCTACAGCAACTGCCATGGTCCAGGTTTCAGCCACTGTTTTCCAGGCAGTGTCAAAACTCCAAATGGCCCCGTATGCCAGGCTCCTGTCTCTGGACTCAGGCCTCCAGATTTTGGGGCAGTCATTTTCAACAATCTTGTTAATTCCCTTGATGCTAAGCTGGGGCCGCTTATCATGCTTGAAAGACAATTCTCTGCCTATATATATATTTTTTCATATATATGTATCTTTTTTTGCAACAAGAAAAAGTTTTTATTGAACACTGCCCAGTGAAGAGGCAGGCAACATGCTCTAGTTGGCCTCCCATCTGCTGATAGGGACCAGACTTACGGGGAGGGTGAGGGGAGCCGCTTAAGGATGGGTACAGATGTTGGCATGCCTCTTCACGAGTCAAGTGTTCCTTGGTGGGAGGATTA
The DNA here is from genome assembly GCA_001685075.1 of Bramus lutescens. Taxonomy (NCBI): domain Eukaryota; kingdom Metazoa; phylum Chordata; class Mammalia; order Rodentia; family Cricetidae; genus Bramus; species Bramus lutescens. The sequence goes on along the minus strand of LOEQ01001692.1, from coordinate 229,762 downwards.
CCTTCTCTACAGGGGACTTTGAGCTTGTGACATCAGAAGGCCATCAGCTGAGTGAGCAGCATTTGTCCCAGCAGGGACAGTCAATTCCTAGCTGGCCCCTGGCAGGTTCAAGCTCATCTCAGCAAAGCTCCCTCACAGAGCTTGCCGTCTGCCTAGTTTGCCTACTCCCTACCTCCACTTTGTTGCTTTAAATTTTCATTTTGTTGATTTTCCATTCGCCTGGCTTCTTGGAGTACCCTCTGTGGGAGAGTTATTGGGAGTTAGTTAACCTTGTGAGTTCTTCTTGGAAGTAACTCTTCCTTCCGCAAGAAATTCAAGTGTGGATAAAGCCCTACTTACAAATATTTCATTTAGAAAAATTCTCCCAGATCCCTTTAAGATGTTTTCAAGCGACGGTGGTTCAGGTGTATTTACCTCGCTGCAGCTCTCTGCTCTCTCCCACATGTCAGATGCCAATTGTGGCCGGGAGATACCTAATAGTTCAACCCAGAGCACGGGATGGAAGGGGTGCCCCTTTGATTTGAACCCAAGCTGAACACCTGGGAAGACTGCCATCTCTATCTTTTCTGTAAGCAGAGAAAGTTGATCAGGAGCTGAGCAGTGGCTACAGACAGCCAAGAAACCAGCGAATCAAATAGGTTCCCGCCGTCTGTTCTGTACAGATGACGTCAACCATAAAATTTGACACCTTGTAAATAACGGCTGGAGAAATCCAGAGAGGAGAGGAGTAAAATTAATTTGAGGCTGATTGTCCGAGGTCTGCAGCTGTGACCCTCAATTCTCTGCTTCCCCGCCCGTAACAGTCATCCACGGATATTTACTTCGTTTCCACGCTCCTCCTTTCTCCAGCAGTGGCTAACGAAGGAAGTGTCGATGCGATTGTCTGTTTATTTTAGGAAGTCTATAGACTTGAAAGCGGGTTTATACTTTTTAATCAGAGAAGCTAGTTCGGCTTTTTCTCTCTCTCTCAAGGACAAAGCTTCATGGGATGGCAGCGAGTAAACAGGCACTGGAAATGTAAATATTTATGTGCTCAGCTAAGGGAGAAAGGATTCTGACCCTGAAATAACTCCAGAATTGTCTTAGATAGTGGGCTTGGAAAAATATCATAATGCATTTTATCATTATTTTAAAAACATAAAACCATGAATCTTTGTGTAAAATGCTGAGCTTAAGCACACATTCCAGAAAAGCATCAAAAACAATAATTAGAAATTTTTATTCCCTTCTGTTTGGGGATCCGTTGATGAGCCTCCACAAAGCAGCATGCTGCAGACTGTCGCTAAAACTCTTCCAGGAAATACCAGACTCCTAGGAAAAACTGAAAACCTGCTGGAGAGCCACGTGGCTTCTTTCCTGTAGGGATTCAGGCTGTAGAGGGACCAGGAGAGCCACATGGCTTCTTCCCTGTAGGGATCAAGCTGTAGAGGGACCAGGAGAGCCACGTGGCTTCTTCCCTGTAGGGATCAAGCTGTAGAGGGACCAGGAGAGCCACGTGACTTCTTCCCTGTAGGGATCAAGCTATAGAGGGACCAGGAGAGCCACGTAGCTCCTTCCCTGTGGGGATCAAGCTGTAGAGGGACCAGGAGAGCCACGTAACTTCTTCCCTGTAGGGATCAAGCTGTAGAGGGACCAGGAGAGCCACGTGGCTTCTTTCCTGTAGGGATTCAGGCTGTAGAGGGACCAGGAGAGCCACATGGCTTCTTCCCTGTAGGGATCAAGCTGTAGAGGGACCAGGAGAGCCACGTGGCTTCTTCCCTGTAGGGATCAAGCTGTAGAGGGACCAGGAGAGCCACGTGACTTCTTCCCTGTAGGGATCAAGCTATAGAGGGACCAGGAGAGCCACGTAGCTCCTTCCCTGTGGGGATCAAGCTGTAGAGGGACCAGGAGAGCCACGTAACTTCTTCCCTGTAGGGATCAAGCTGTAGAGGGACCAGGAGAGCCACGTGGCTTCTTTCCTGTAGGGATTCAGGCTGTAGAGGGACCAGGAGTCTGGTCTCCCATCAGCTCCAGCCACTGAACTGCTGTTCGCAGGGTGTTTAATTTTCAAGATGCAGAGTTCAAAGGGTAACCCCCTGAATGGCATAGAGAGGATATTAAAAAGCCCTGTGATTGTACCAATAAAAAAGAATGTCCAATCATATACCCGTTATTCTTTAAATGTAAGCAAATTTATCTACATGAGCCAAATAAGACTTAGTTCAGCGTTGGTCTTTTAATATAATAGACTGTCATGGTTAATGACTAGCTGTCATATAAAACAGATACTTTCAGATTTTATATACATGGAAGATCTTCAGTTTCTGAAAGTATTCCAGGGCCATCTGGCAAAAGGGTAGAAAGCAAAGCCTGGAGGGAAAGAAACCTTTGTAAATGCATCTCATCAGGAGAGGATGAACGAGCTGTGTGTGTGCATGCATACCTGACATATACATGTGTGTGTGCATGTATATTCCACATATACATTTGCCCATATATTCATACACACATGTACACACATCCATATATATGTATAGACACATGAAGACATGCACACATATACATGAGCACATGTAGATGCATACATGTATAAGGCTGCATACAGACAAACACACCCATATATGCACATGCATGCATGCACACATAATGTGGTAGTTAGGATGAGAATAGCCTCCATAGGCTCATATACTTGAACACTTGATCCCCAGTTGGTGGAACTGCTTGGAAAGGATTACAAAAGTGTGGCCTTGTTGGAGGAGGAGTGTCACTGGGGATAAATTCAAGTTCCCTTGATCACCCACTTATGGCCCTAATAGTAGCTGGGTGGCTCCACCTGGAATGGCTCAGTTAACCAAAGAATCCCAGAGGCAGCCATGCAGCATGGGGAGACTGACAGTGCTACCCTAGGTTCCACTCATGCAACTTACTCCCAAGGGACTCACAGACATTGAATGTGTCCTACCTCTACACCAAGACATGCCACAATGCACCTACCCCAGCCCACCAAAGAAGCACCATCCTATGTGGCCTGCAGAAACGGAACTGTCGGCTGTGCAGATATCAACACAGAAACATGAGAAGCATAAGAAAAGCAAAGGAACATGAAACCTCCAAAGAAGGTAGCAACAGACACAAAAGAAAAGGAAGCAGATAAGTTCCTTGTAATGTAATTAAAATTGATTTTTAGAACGAACCCAACAAGATACTAGACAATACAGACAGTTCAGTGAATTCTGGACAAACTTCACACACAGCGTAAAAAAAAATGCAGTGGAGACAGAGCACAGAAACAAATCAGTCTTAGAACTGGGCGAGGAAGATGGCTTGGTTGGTAAAGTGCCCACTGAACAAGCAGGAGGATCTCAGCACAACCCTAGGAACCCAGGTTAAAAAGCCAGGTGCAGCACTGAGTGTTTGTATTCACAGTGCTGGATAGGAGAGAGAGGTAGAGCCTGTGGTCTCAGGATATCAGATTCCTAAGACAGTGAGAGACCCTTTCTCAAAGCAAACAAAACCAGGCAGTGGTGGCCCGTGCTTTTTATTTCAGCACCCAGAAGGCAGAGGAAGGTGGGTCTCAGTGACTTTGAGGCCAGCTTGGTCTACAGAGTAAGTTCCAGGACATCCAGGGATACACAGAGAAAGTCTGTCTCAAAAACAAACAAACAAACAAGCAAAAACCAACAAAGTAGGTAGCAGCCCGAGCAATAATACATATGCAAGACTGACATTTGCACACACGCGTGCAGATAAACATGCACAGTCTCAAAACTGAAGAACTTGATGTTTTAAAAGCACAATGGGTGGCCTCCACAGCAGACAATATCTATCAGGCAAGGAGGAATAATTTATGAACTTCACTGCTGGTATTTTTAAATGAATCAGACCAAAACAGAACAAAAATTTTTAAATGAAAAATAAATTTAACTGGATAAAGGAAGTTTGTAAAATTTATGTTACATTGTTTCATGAGCAAGCTTTGATACTAAAGGAGGGAATGGCCATATAAATCTATAGTACTTTATTAAATAGTAAGTAGAACTTTTCAAAACACAGAAAAGATATATTTTTAATTGAGGAAGGTCCAAAGACTGATTCAAGCCAAATGGTGTCAACTTTGAGGTATATAATAACCAACAGTCAGAAGGCCAAAACAAAGAGAAAATTCTTAAAACAAGAGGAAAATATCAAGTCTTATATAAGAGCTATAAGGGAATCCTCATTAGAGCAACCAGCAGAAGTCTCACAGACCAGGAGGGAATGAAGAAACAGATTCAAACTCCTGAAATAAACAAAACTGAACACCAGAATACTACACTCAGTAAAGTTGTCGTTCAAAAATGAAATAAGAAAAAACAGTTTAAAGGATAAAGCAAAAGTGGCAGGAATTCAGCACCACCAGATAGTCTTACAATAAATACTTATGGAATGACACCTCAAGGCAAAATAGATAATAATTGCTATCATAAAAAACATTAAAATATAAAATTTACCAACAGATCAGATACACAAAAGAAAGTGAAACCTTACCAGTTCTGAGACCCTCTAAACCAAAAACATGAACAAGGGAAGAATGAAGGTGTACAAACGTCAGAAAAAGAAAACAAAATGGTTCCTTAACTATCAAAAATAACCTTAAAAGCAAACAGCTGAAGTCACCAACTAAAAGAATTAGACCAACTGAATGTACTGAGAGGGAGGGGCTCAATGATGTATTGCCAGCAAGAAACTCACTTCTCCTGGCAAAGACACACGAATAGAAAGTGAAAGGTAATTCTTTACAAAAGAAAGTCAACAGCAAGCCAGAGCAACGTTACTTATGTTAGGTAAAAATAGACAAAGTCTTAAAATAAACTATAAGAAGAAACAGAGTCACCATATAAAGATATCAGTCCAATAATAGAAACTCAAAGTCATAAACATACATGCTTCTAAGGTGGAGCACTCAACTAAAGAAAACAAGCATCATTGGATCGGAAGGAAAAGACAGACTGCAATACAAATTAGCTGAAGAGACAGAAACACGGATACAGGAAATATGATGTGTACATGCAATGGGATACTATTCTGCCACGGGAAACACAACCTTGCCACTTGTGGCAACATGGATGGAGTTACGTGAAGTAACCCAGGCTCAGAAAGGTTAATTCTGTGTGTTCTCAGACATATGTGGAAGCTGAAAAGCTGACGTCACATAAGTCAGGAGGAAAGTATTGGTCATTAGAGACTGGGATGATGGATAGAAGGAGGCTGGAGAGCAGGTCACAAAGTAGAGTCACATGGGAAAAATAAACTCCCATCTTCTACAGCGCAGCAGGTTGTGTTGTTTCCAATGCGGGTTATATACTGGGTGAACAAGGTGGGAAGAGGTCAAGGGTCCCAAAACAAAGAAAAAAAATCATCTTCAAAGAGATCAAAATGCTAGTGGTCCTGACTTGAGTGGATAAACTATCACGTCTAAAGCCAGGGGACAAACCATCTTTGAAAATAAATAATTTTGAATGGAAAATGCCTCCAAGACCACACTGTATGTGTCCCAGAGACTACATATCCTTTCTCCAGGTGCTGAAATTAGTCATGCTGCTTGCTTGCTTACATTCCAGGTTGCAATTCATTTAAAGTAGAAGACTCACAACCAAAACTAGTGAGTTCCCTTCTGTTATTATGGGAAAGCCTTATGACCAATAATGGGAAAGAGGGGATAAAGGGAAAAGGAACACGGAAAAGGAGGAACTGAAAAAGTCTTCAGTGGTTGTGGGTTGTTATCACTATACATGCATATATAGCAATGTATATATGCTTATATACACATGTGTGTATATATGTCACCATGTATCACCATATATACATATGTGTGCATATATACCTCTGTGTATACACATACATATATATGTATGTGTATAGGTATATGTGTATGTGTGTCCATATGTATATACAGTGATATATAGTCAATAAAGATATAAATATCTATTCATATAGTTTCATGATGGAACGTTTCGTTCAGAGTATGGTGTGGTTTCGCTCCAGGCTTGACTCTTGTTTTGTGTATGACAAACATTCTGTAGGGCAGTGAGCTAGATATCGGCTCACACTAGAATACCAGCAGGCTGGTTTAGGGTGATTGCTGAGACTTAAGGCCAGCTGGATCTACAGATTCAGACTCACTTAGAACAAATGAACAAAGGAAGAAAGAAATTCGTGAGGCTGAGGATGCACCCCACATAGGACCTATGGACTCTCCAGTGATCTCCTAAGTACAGTGTAGAGAAAGTCCTTCATTCCTATCCGGTGCCATTTCTTCCTGTGGGGAAAGGTGCACTTTGGCCTTCGATGGGGCGGTCTGCTGCCGTTGAGTACTGCCAGCCTGTCTGATGTCACATGTCTTAAACCCTCTTCCCAAGGGTCTTTCCATTTCCTCTAGATTTGGTGTTGGCCAACTAGTCAGTGTATTGATGCCTTTACTATTTCCTGCCTCCCCCCCCCCAGAAACCCTAACTAAGACACTCTCTCTGGGTTTCTGCCTTCTGCACAGACAGGAGATTGTCCTTGGGTAGAATATAGGGCACAGCTCAGTTCGTGAGCTGTCTTTCAGTGATCATGTGTGGGAGATGGTTGTCCCCTGCTGGGCATGGTGGCCATCCCCTGCTGGACATGGTGGCCTCCCACAACTTATGACTGCTCTTTGCAGTAGAGGGTATTTATGTCCAGCTCTCCAATGCAACAGTTATTCGTCGCTGCTCATACTCGCCTATCAACATACACACAGTGAGTATCCAAAACATTCTTGGCACTGAGGACACAGGCCAGAACAAGGACTGAGATCTTCACACCCATGAAGCTCACAGTCTAGGGGGTGGGGGGATCAAATGCTGACCAACCATAAAAATAAAGCTGTGGCTGGGACAGTAATGGACACTATTTGTCAAAAGCAGTGACAGTGAGAACCGAAGCCCCAGTACTGGCCGGGAGAATGGCTCTTCAGGGAGGTGATGTGGGAAATGAGGCCAGACCTAAAACCATTGCCCAGTAAAAGGGTCAAGGAGAATCTGTGGCAAGGCAGAGGGCAGGCTGGGAGAGAAGGCTCTGGGTAGGAGAGGCATGTCGAGGGCAGTGGGGCATCTACAGCAAAAGCCATGCATGGTGATAGAGGCCTGATTATGTCTGGCATTCCATCATTGAGGAGAGGAGCCAGACCACAGTGTCCCCAGCACCATGGGGTGTGAAAACCCATACTACTCAGCTGGGTGCCCAAATTCTAGCCTGTGCATCATCCATTCTGATGGAGCCTCCCCAAGAATCAGAGTAAATAAAACTTTTCAGAGCTCGTGGAAACCGGTTGAAGACCCAGGCCTTCCAAGAACCCATGCTCTGGGGGCCTCATCTGATTCTTCCGTTCCTTTCTAATGCCCAGATGAGGGGATCCTGCCTGCTGCCTTCACACTGCAAGTTCCTCTGCTCTGACAGACAAGATTTTCTATGGCTGTGCTTTGTTTCCTTGGNGGGGGGGGAGGATTCTAGAATGAACTGAGCTTGGCCAGTACTCAGAGGGAGTTAGGAGAGCTGATGTCAAAGATTAAAAATATTCTAGGGATGAGGACAGACCACAAGATGACACATACCAGCTGCCAGATGCTGTTTATCATTGTTCTCTTACTGGATATCGTTATAAGAAATGTCTATTAGACATGGCTCAGTGATGGAGTATGTACATATTGCCTGTGTGTGTTAGGTTCCTGGAGAGAGAGAGAGAGAGAGAGAGAGAGAGAGAGAGAGAGAGAGAGNNNNGAGAGAGAGAGAGAGAGAGAGAGAGAGAGAGAGAGAGAGAAGGAGAGGGAGAGATTTATCCTAGGTTTCACTCTGTAATTTGAGCTTAAACATTTTAAATTATTGAAGGAAAGGTTTCAAATACAGTATCCATAGCTCATGTTTGGGTCAGCCCTTCACACACTACCTAATTGCTTATTTCCAGGTACTCAAAATGGGAAATTTTTGTCCACTATAAACAAATATTGATTATGATGACCAGTTTCATCCTCAATTATTGGCAATTAAAACATTTTTCTCTTAGGCAAGAAGTAGTTAATATTCATCCTCACGTCACACTTTCTGGACTGTTTTAAATGGAATCAGAATTTCTAAGGAGCTGCTGCCGCAGTCAAGGCATGCATTTTTTCTGTGTAAGATGCGAGAGGGAAACAGAACCGTGCACACACCAGAAACAGTTACCCGCCCATCAGCATATGTCGATATAACCTAGCTGCTCAATGTCATGTCACATACGTTTTATTCAGCTAAATTACTGAAAATAAAATGTATAGTGTGGTATGGTGCACCCATATATTGTGTACAGTTTGTACATAAAAAAGAAAGAATGATTAAAAGTCGATGAGAGAGTGTTTATAAATCTTGATTGCTTCATAATTTTAACTTTGAGCAACATTTTTATCATAATTATAGGCTTTCTTAAAGCATTTATGCAGATTGTTGTTGCTCAAAAGGGGGTTTATTCCATTTTGGTATAAACTACACTTTTTTTTCTTTATGAAATCACTCTTTGAGTTCCTAATACCCAGGACTCTGCCAAAGCTGTAGAATTCAAGTAACAGGAGGCGCTTGCCCCACAGGGTGCAGCGTCCCTCTGTGCCATGGCCATTTAGTGCTCATGGACACAGGGTGAAATGGGACAGTCCCCACAGTGACAAGCACTGGACATGTGAGGTACTCCTGCCCTTTTCCCACATGTGTGAGGTTGGTCTATTTCTGTACCCAGTTCGCAGATTCACCCTGAAGGCTTAACTAATGACAGAATATTCCACTGGACATTATAACTGGAAAATGAACCTAGAAACAATCAACAATGTGATTTTGTTTTTCACCTTGAAAAGCTGGTTACTTAACCTGCCCAGCCAGTATCCTGTCAGAATATATACTATTGTTGAGCCCAGTGGCCCACAGTGTGATGAAGATTCAGGCTGAATCACTCAGAAGCCTCAGTAATTCATAGGCTCCCATCTGGGTGGAGTGGGGGTGGGAGTAAGGTTTTCCCTCCAAGAATTTTCATGATTGCCACATGGTCATCAGTTTATGAAAAAGCATCGGGGGGAGGTATCACCAGAAATGAAACACAAACTATGTAAAGAGGAAGCACATAGAGGACCTGTTCCAGAAAAATATCTAGTAGACTCCACCAAACCAATCTACAAATCTCTCCACATTCTCTGGGGACCAAGGCTGATCTTGCTCTCAGTTCCTCCATTTCATCTCAAGGCCTAGGATGATACCTGCCAAATAGCAGGTGATCCACAAATATTTATAAGGTGAATGAGTGAGTGGGTATGAGGATGGATGGATGGAAAAGATACATGGATGGAGAGAGAATGGAGGGGCTATGTAGAAGGATAGATAGATAGATAGATAGATAGATAGATAGATAGATAGATAG
>LOEQ01001692.1:182434-199769 GCA_001685075.1 Bramus lutescens | reverse complement strand
GGGCACCACACCCCTCCCTCTCCTACTGCCCTCCTCCTCCGCCCCCCTAGCCCTCCCCTGCCCCTGCTAGGCCCTTCACCTCCAGCTGCTCCCTGCAGGACCTGGCTTCACCCACCCCCAGAACCAAACAGCGGCCACTGACAGCGCCCTGCGACCCGGGTGTTGTGGCCAGGATCCCACGTGCTCGAGCCGGGACTTCCGCACTCTGCCTCCCGTGTCCCAAGTCATGCTTCTGTGGTTCTGCTAGCAGCTGCATCCCGCACCGAGATCGCTCTTCTCCCACGTCCTTCTCTACACCCTCTGGTCCACCGCTTCTTCCCTTCCCCTCCCTTCTCCTAGCCCTCTGTCTACAGCCTCTGCTCTCTCCCGGCTCTCCCTCGACGCGCTGACAGGCCCTCTCTTTGTCTTAATGCGCGGTCCGCTTCCCGCCTCCGAGGCCTCTCTCCTCTCCCCGCGTACACTCTCAGGCATAGCCGCGCCGTCGGAGGCCCAGGTTGAGAGCGATCCATCCTCTCTTCGAGTTCGCCCATCCTTGCGGGGGTAGCAAGTAAGGGCTTGGCACCCACCTTGCACATGTCCACGCTTGCCTGGAGGCCTTGGAAGAATTAAGAGAGGGAGGGTTTGCGCTAGATAGACTACAGGATTACAGTGGAGAAAGTTCTGACCTGCGGGTCAGGCTCAAGCCAAACCCTTTCACAATCAGTGGGGGAACCAAACAGGCGAGGCCGCAACAAGTGGGCGCAGAATGGGGGAGGGGAGTCAGGGTCTCCTGGAAAGCAGGGGGGCAAGGAAGAGGCAGGGTGGCCCTCTTCGCGGCCGAACTAGGCCCTGGGCAGGAGCGGTCACAGGCGGGATCATTTGGGCCTCGGTCTGGGCCTAGACAACGACGAGATGCCTTCAAAGGTATCGATGTCAGAGAAATGTCTGCTCTGGCCAAGTCTGGGGGTTCGCTTGCTTGCTGCTCTTTGGCATTCCAGTCTAAGGAAAGCTATGCAGGCCTCTGCCCTAGAAGCAGAGGCTTTATAAACACAGCTCAGCATACTTAAGCAGCAATAAATAAGTGAATACAAAATTAAGACCAAGTTCTTGAGAGCTGGGGTGAGCGGTCTGTTCGTGAACCCCGGCCTCAGTTTAGACTCTTCTCAACCCTTCGCTCCAGCTCTTTGGGAGCTGTGGGTGAGGTGCTGTTGAAAGGAATGCCTTAGGGCTGCGGTTTTTGTTGCTGGACCTGGTTCTCTACACGGGGTGAGGGAAATACCAATGGGCAAAATCCGCTGCTTGTTCAGACTGATGGAGGCCTGGAACATGGCACGGTGGAGCAGATGGAAGCTGGATGACAAGGAATGAAGCTGGCTCGTCTTCCTTAGAGCCCCAAGGACTCATTCTTACCGAGATGAGTCCGCTGGTAATGTTTGGCAAGTGTGGGAAATATATTAAGAGCTCAAGGAAGTAGTATAGTCATAGACAAAGAGCATATGTTTGGGTAGTAAAAATAAGAAGCACAAAAAGACCAGCTCTTCTAAATTTGCTCATGCACATAAACAAACACCACCCGCAAGGAGAGGGCAGAACCGGTTTTAGGTGTTTCTTTGTTATTTTGTTTTGTGTTTATTTTTCTTTGATACAACTCTTGGTGAACTCACACATCCTTACATAGTGGACACGGTGTGGCCTGTCACACAGAGGTAGAAAGTATGTTTCCAGCTCAAAGTTCAAACTGAAGACCAGGATGTAGTTAAATGACCTCTAGGGGAAAATTGTCTGTGGCAGAGACACTGGCCATCGAGTCTCCCCAAATGCCTCGCGGGCAGCTCCCTAGGGTTTAATTGCCCTCAGCCACTTCAAAACAGCCCTGTGGGCACATTAAAGACGCTGTTTGTGGAGAACAGCAGGTCACCACACGCAAAGCCTCGGAATAGTCAGCCAGTCAAATCAGTGGAAAAAAAATCAGCTTTTGTTAGATTTTGCAGTTTCGGGAATTAGGCATTCACTGCGGAGCCGCAGTTGTGAGAAATTGCAATGTCAGGCGTGTTCCCAGTGGGGAAATATTGTGAGTGTGGAGGATCGTGAGATGGGGCCTGACAATGGAGAAACTGACAAGAGCCATCACCCAGACGTTGTTTTCTCTCCCAGCACCCCGGAAATGCTAACAAGAGACTTGGCAGCGGTGGCACCAGAGTCGGGTCTGCACAGAGACATGCACAGTGCAAGACCCAAGTCCAGTTTCACACGAGTCAGGGAATCCACAGACAAATATGCCCTATAGATTTAAAAAAAGAAAAGTCACCTATACACCAGTTAGAAATAGCATCAAGATCTTCTAGAGAAAAAACAAAGTAGAGACCAGTGTCTTGCTTCTAAGCAGCGGAGCAGAGGACATCCAGGTGAGCATGTTTAACCAGGAAGAGGACCTAACAGTCACGCTTTAAAAAGCTAAACCCGCAAGCACATTCAGTAAATGGAGGGGCTCGAACCTGTGCTGGGTGGAGCTGGACCCTTTGTTTCTACACTGAACCCAAGAGAGAAGGTTAACCTGGACATTGGCTCTCTACACTTGAAAAATAGAGCACTCTCAACTGCGGGTCTGTAGCTCAGCTGTGAAACCAAAATTACCAAACACCTATGTGGGACATATGCTACCGGGGTTTCAGAGCCCAGCAAACAGGAGGCTTCCAGGAATGGTCAGGTAAAGTGGAGAACTGGGACTTTAGGAGGCAGGTATGGCAGAGGCGGGATGCAATGATTCTCTGCCCCCTCCCACCAGTGTGCAGGGGCTTCAGAGCTACTGGAGAGCTGTCACACTCCCTGCTGTTCAGCAGACGTCATCCATGCCTGTTACCAGGTGCCCATGATTCCAAGATCAACTGGACAGGGCTCATGTCTCCTGGGTGAGTCCCGTGTCACACAGGTAGGAGTGATGTTGCAGCCTTGTGCCAGAGGACACACCCTGAGCATCTGGCCTGGCCAGATGGAGTCAGAGGAAGCTTTCCAAAGAACATGAAGCCACTTGATTCCTGCACACCATAGGACCGTGATTGGTGGCAGTGCTGATGGGATCCTGAGGAGAGCTGGCTTTGTTATGGTTACTTTGCACCAGGCTTTCTGCACCGAACTCAGATTTGGAGCTTTTGCAAGGGTGGTGGTCTCTCAGCCTCCATGCTCTGACCAGGACCCATACAGGCTGACTGCAGGTGCCCCCAAGATTCTGCCCTGTGTCAGGCACAGTCAGAATGATGCTGATAGTGACCCTGGAGTACACTTGGAAAGTCTGTGTTTGCAGATGACACTGTGTATGTCTGTGTGTGTGTGTGTGTGTGTGTGTGTGTGTGTGTGTGTGTGTGTGTATCGTGGGCTACTACTGGGCTATGTCAAGATCATTAAGAGTAGCAATTTGTTATTTATAGAGTGCTCATTCAGTTCTTCAGGTGATGATTTTTTGGGGGGAGGGGGAGAAAAGCAAAACCAACAGTAGCAGAAGGGAGTTTTCTGGAGTTGCAATATTTGGATCTTGTGCCTGGTAAGGCAGCAATGGAGCCTAGTTTTGATTCCCTCTACTGGCTGACTCAGCCCACCTGAGCTCGCTCCCAAAGGCATTCAGGGTCTCCTGGAGGGTAGGTAGTCTAGCAGCCCAGGGGAGGGAGGCACACACATGTGTTTTCAGGACCGGACAGTCTTTCCCGACGCCTTCTTTTAACCAAGTGGGTTTGTATATGCATAAACTGGATCGACACCCCTCTGGTATGCACCAGAAACGTTCCTGCTATCCAGATGGCTAAGGCACCAGTTATCGGTGCCTACAAAATGACCACATTGCTCTCCTCAAATGTATCATAACTACGTCTATGAAATGGTTATGCCCTGTGAGAGAGTCTCTCAGGAAGAGCTGTGTACGTGAAAGTGTTATGTGCAGATTAACTGGCTTGTCCAGTAGGGCTCAATGTGACAGTGTCCTTCACTGTATTGATAAGTACAGCCACCGCCCATGGATGAACTCAGTACATGATTGGCAGGTAAACAGATTTGAAACCAGAGAGGATCGGAAGACTTTCATTTTCAATTTTTAAATGCTCTATTAAAATAATAAATCATTTATTTCAGTGTTCCAGGCTGGGGGGGAGGACTGCAAACATAGTGTTGATTTTTTAAAATACTACGAAATTTGAATAAATGGCATGATCTACTTGCTAAGGGAAATTATATGTAGCATAAAAAAGTAAGATGACGCCGTATTCTTCTAATGTAAATAGATCATGCACAGTCACCATTTCTAACAATGGAATGCCATCTAAAGTCACAGTTCAAATTAGATTATTCGGTTTCATCCATCAAGACATAATATAAAAAAATGGGCAAGTGTAAAGCCAATTCCCAGGCTACAAGTTTGATATCAATGTCAATAGCAGACATTCCGATGTGGAACAGTTATGAGGCTGTTTGAATAGATAGATCTGAGGAGAGCATTTATGATAGCGTTTCAGATGACTTCTTTATTTTAATTAGCTCCCAGAGGGTCACCTATGGGAAGGTGACTCGCTCTTGCAGTCCCGACTACTAGCACTGCCTGAGTGAAGTTCTTCCCGGGTGAATGTGCTCTGAGGAAGCAGATGTGCCCTGTGCAGAGGTCACATGGGGACAGACACCCCAACATCACCCAGCATCTGACAACAAATACATGCTGTGAGCCCCACAGCTATGCCCAATTTGGGGTTTCAGGAAGCTGTCATTCCCAACATGGCCAGGTTCTGTGCAGGTCACAGAGAGACGACGGGATTGTTGATGTGAGTTGAGTTCACAGGACAGATGCAGGAATGGCAGGGCCAGTGGAGAGAAGGCTGGCCTTGTTCCAGGGAACCCCTTTGGCCTTCTGAGTGCAGACGTGGGACAGGGGAACAGCACCCCTGTGGTGTTCTTCTGGAGTAGGTAAAGAGCAGCCAGTTCCTGACTGTGGATCTGGCCCCGTGATTATAGTAAGGAGCAGCGGTTGACTGACACAGGAGTGGACAGAGAGTGGGTTGGCTGCATTGCTGAGCAGGGGTGTGCCTCATTCCTTAAATGGCGGAACCAGAGAAGGGCTTGGATATGTCATTCACAAAAAGGGGACCCTAGGAACAAATAGAGACTATAACTCGGGCCAAGAGACACCTGTAGTGTCAAAGGGATTAGAAAGAAGAGGTTTTCTAGTAGCAAAGAGAAAACCAAAGGTAGAGAGGCAGAAGAAGCCAAGAATGCAGGCTAAAAAGGGAGAGTTGAGGCTGATAAAGCCAATCACTTTGGGCAGACCCTGGTCCTCAGATACCGCCCCTCAGCCTGGAAGGAGCAGAAGAAAGATTCCAAGCAGATTTGGAATTAGGATCCAGCTGTTCGAACTCCCACAACAGAGTACCATACTGGAAGTATGGGAGCCTTCAAGGACAAAACTCATACTCCATAGTTCTGGGGAGAAGTCTGGGCTCAAGATGGGAGCATGCTAGTTTCTTCTGACACGTGTGAAGATGTGTCTACACTTCCCAGGCCTCTGGTGTTGCCTTGGGACCTTGGCGTGGCTTGGCTTGTAGAGACAGCATCAACTTTCTGCCTCTGTCCTCATGTAGTAAAGGCCCTGTTAATGCCTGCTCTAGAGTCCCTTTCCTTTCTTTCTTTTCCCTGTTTTTTCTCTTCTGTGTGCTTGTATGTGTGTATATATGTCTGTATGCTGGAGAAGATGTGCCTGCGTCTGTATACACACATACATAGTGGGGGACCATCTAAGATGCCACTCCTCAGGCATTACCTACTCTTACTTTTGATTCGTTGGCCTGGAACTCACCAAGTAGGCTGTGCAAGCTGGGCAGTGAACTTCCGAGGTCTGTCTGTCACTCCCCAGCACCAAGACTGCACTTGCATGTCATTCCACCTGTCTTTGTTAAGGGGGTGTTCTAGTGACCAGGTCCTCATGCTTGTGTGCTAAGCATTTTACTGACCGAACTATCACATTTCCCCAAAAAAAACCCTTCTTTAAAGAACAGATGTCACTAGCCGAGCACCTCACAGATGACCCTGTCCTGACTTATCTGCCGGCAAAGACCTTGCTGGCCACCAAATGTCCTGGGTGAGGGTTTCCAGCTCTTTCTGGGAATTGCCACTCCAGCTATTGTGTTCACTGCTGACTGTGACCATCCCTCCTGGTAAACGCTGCATTCTGAGGTCCCATCTCCCCTCAACACGGCTACTCCAGTCTGCAGCTTTCACACAGTGCAGTGTCTCCCAGGTCTCTGCAACGGGCACTTCACACACTGGGCAGCTACCCTCTAGCTGATCTGAGTCACCCAGGTTAATAATCTGCTTCCTGTGTGGTGGGAATAGCAGGAGGCTGGAGGGGAAAGATGGCCAGGGCAACACCATATTTCACCATATGTGAAATTCTCCCCTCCGAGGCAGTCACAGAGGCAGGGAACTGCACAGCTCCAGGGTGCCAGATTTACCTCACCTTTTCTTCCTCTTAATCCATTCCTTTTGTGGAGTTCCATGTGCCGGTGAAAATCACCTTGACTCCCGTGCAGGAGCCTTGTGCGGAGACAATGCCACACAACTGTTGCCAGCTTTCCTTCATTTCTCCCACACTTCTGAGCAGTCAGTACGTACAGGAAGCCGGGTTGAACCAGGGGCCTCCAACCTCCTAAGTGTGCACCTTCTAACTTAGCTATGCCAGGCCCTCAAAAGAAACCAGGCATTAAGTCATCTACCAAAGGACGTGCCGTTAAGGAATCTAGAGCTGACAGGGTCTAGCATTTATGATTAATGTAATACGCATGAACATTGTACAGAAGGCCGACAGCACCGCCAGGCTCTCATGGCACCCAGCGGCTCCGAGCTCCACCTACCTCAGCCGCATTTCCTAGCAGCAGCTCCTCCATCTTTTGGTCATGTTCCCCACGTCATCGCAGCCATACTCCTGCATTCCACACCGGTGTTGCCTAGCGTGGACCTGCTCGCTTTAGCTGTTATCCAGTCAGACCTCTGTCGCAATCGAGTCTGCCCTGTTCTTTTCACTCCTCCCCACCCTTCCTTCTCACAGCAAGTGCACCCTGGTTTGTTCCATTGACATTTGGCTTGTTTTGAATAGACAGTGCGATTCGTGGCTGAGCCCGTGGTAAAGCCGGATAGGATTACCTCTGCTGTGGGGCTGGGCTCTCTAACGACAGTAAAGGTCTTGTTTTGTGAGATCGTCCACCTGCTTAGTTTCCTGTGTTACTTGCAGAGTAACACTGCTAAACAACGGTTACACCAACAGTCCAGTTTCTCCGTGCCAGCTCTTCCAGGCCACGGCATACCGATTTGCTTCAGGCTCGGCCACTGTCCTCACACGTTGGTTCATCTCTCTTCCATGTAGATCATGCATTTCTGGAATCCTTGCTGATATTGTTTGAGACAGGGTCTCCTACTCTGGCGTTGGTCTCCTACTCTCTCCTTAGCGGTAACGATCTTGAGGGAGTTTGTTCTTACGGCCTCTCCTTCCTGTGTGTTTGTATGACAGGCATGTATGACCACCTCTGAGCTATGTGGTGCTGGGGATGGCACCAGCTGAGCTACATCCCCAGACCCACTGGATCTCTTAGCTTTTGTCACTTTGCTTTCCACGCTTGTTTTGCGGGTCATGTCCTTCTAAATGATAGCAACACCAGAGTGGTATTTTAGCTGGGTATAAGATTCAAGGTGAAATGTTGGTATGAGATTATTCCCTCGAGATTTTGTCTTCTTACCTGTTGTGCTACTTGAGATAAGTCTGTACCATGTGTGTGTGTGTGTGTGTGTGTGTGTGTGTGTGTGCTGTTCAGGGATATTTGATTTGTGAGTAGGCTGTGCCTAAAATAGTTTGACAAAATGACAAGACCATAATCAAGACAATGAACACGTCCACCACCCCCAAGTTTTGTCTTATTCTCCTCGGCCCCCCTCAGTGCTTCCATCCATAGGCAACCACAGGTAGCCTTTCATCATTTTTGTTTTGCAATTTCTGGAAGTTTCTATGAATGGAATTTTATAAACTCTTTCACTTTTTTTTTTAAAAATCTGGCATCTTTCATTTACCATAATGATTTTGAGATTCACCCAAAATGAGTTCATTCATTCATTCCTTTAATTGTTGAGTAATAGGTTTCTGTATGGCTATACCTCAGTCTGTTTACTCACCAACTGTGAATGCTTGTTTTCAGTTTTGCATTATGATTTTGGATACAAGTTCATGTAAGGACAATGTGTTTCTTTTTTTTTTTCAGTTAACCCATAGGAGTGGAAAGGCAGATCCTGTGATATATTTGTTTAATTTAAATTACAAAAAAACTTTAAGTGTTTGTACTTCTGTTTTTAAGACAGGGTCTGACTCAGGCTGTCTTCAGGCTACCCATGAAGCTGAGGATGACCTTGAACTCCTGATCTTCCTGCCTCCACCTCCCAAGTGCTGAGATTTCAAGCATATACAGCCTCTTCTGTATCCTGGGAGTCAAACCCAAGGCTTTGTTTATACTCAGCAAGGACTCTACTGACTGATGCATGATGACATTGCCAGGTCTGAGGGTTCTGTGTGTCCACATCCATATCCACACTCATTTTTTTTGTCTTAGCTCTGTGACTGAATGTGTAGCTTTATCCCACTGGAGCTTTAATTTGCTTTTTCCTAATTACTACTTGCCCTGGTATCATCTTTCCAGATGCCCATTAGGCATCCCGACGTCTTCCTGGGGGAAATTTTCTGTTCTGTTTTAACTGTATTTGTGGGTTGCTTTTATATTATGAATTTTAAGAGTTACTTTTTTGTTGTTTGTTTGTTTTTGGAGACAGGGTTTCTCTGTGTAACTCTAGCTGTCCTGGAACTCACACTGTAGACCAGGCTGCCTGCCTGCCTCTGCTGGGATTTGCCGCCACCACCTGGCTAAGAATTATTTTGTTTGACTTTGTTGAGACAGGTCTACTGTATCTGAGGCTGACAATGAACTTGACCCCCCCCCCTTCCACTTCCCAATGCTGGGACTCCAGGTGTGAACCAGACCTTGCTAGAGATTTTATATATTCTGAACACAAGGCAGCTGGCTGGCAGATGTTGTACCTTTTGAAAAAGAGATATTTTAAAGCAGTTTTGATGAAGACCTTATTTACTGTTTTCCTTTTTACACTCCAAGCTTTTTTGTTTTATAATTAAGAAATCCTTACCAAACTCCAAGTTACTGTAGTTTTATTTGCCAAGTTCACCCCAAGATGTGTGGTCCAATTCAATAGCCAATGGTTATATGAAGCTATTCAAATTTAATGTGTAGGAAGTTGGAGCAATGGTTCAATGGTTAAGACAACCTATTACTCTTGCAGAAGACTGGGTTTGGTTCTCATCACAAATATCATGGCTCACAGCGTCTATAACTCCAGTTCTAGATCACCCACATCATGGCTCACAGCATCTGTAACTCCAATTCTAGATCACCATATCATGGCTCACCAGCATCTGTAACTCCAGTTCTAGATCACCCACATCATAGCTCACCAGCATCTGTAACTCCAGTTCTAGATCACCCACATCTGTAACTCCAGTTCTAAATCACCACACCATGGCTCATCAGCATCTGTAACTCCAGTTCTAGATCACCTACATCATAGCTCACTGGTATCTCTAACTCAACTCCAGTTCTAGATCACCCACATCATAGCTCACCAGCATCTGTAACTCCAGTTCTGGATCACCCATATCATGGCTCCCCAGAGTCTGTAACTCCAGTACTAGATCACCCACATCTGTAACTCCAGTTCTAAATCACCACACCATGGCTCCCCAGTACCTGTAACTCCGGTTCTAGGGGATCCAACTATCTTGCCTGGCCTCTGAGGGCCAGCATGCACCATTGTGCACAGAAATACCTACAGGCAAAACACCCGCACATAAAATAAAAAAATCTAAAACCAAAACACAAAAAATCTGATTTAGCAGCTATCCAGTTAAATAAGCAAAGCATAGTGGCCTACAACTGTAATCCCAAAGCATAAAAAGCTGAGGCAAGACAAGAGAATCACTATAAGGTGTAGACCAGCCTGTTCTCCACAGTGAATTCTGGATGAGCTGGTGCTGTCCAAAAACAAGCAAACAAATAAAATAAAGTAGCACTGCCTCATGGCAGCCATAATTTGAGTTCTCAGTATTCCATGGGCCATTGGTCTCTCCAGTGGTCAGGACAAAGGAAGTTGTCACCTCATAGGAACTTCTGTCAAATGATGTTCAGCACCAGGTAGTCCCTGCTCATGCAGAGGTCTGTCATGTGGGAGAAGGGGGCATCTTCTGCCCAGGATTACTTGTCCTAGCCTGGCGTTTTGAAGACATCATCCTTTCCCCATCCACTGCCTCAGCATCTGTCAAAAATAAATTAAACCATCGGCTTTGAGCACTTGCTGAGGATCCCGGTGAGATTTTTTTCTGTACCGACATAGCAGCTAAGAATCATCTCTAACTCCATTTCCAGGGGATCTGATGCCCTATCTGACCTCTTTGGGCACCAGACACTAATGGGTGCACAGATGTTAATACAGGGAAAGCACTCATATACATATCAAATAAAAGTAAATAAAAATATTTTTTAAAAATCTGTTGGATATGTGGTGACCCACAACCATAATCCCCACCTGTGAACTGAGGCATGAAGATGTTTTTGTCTTTTCAGACTAGCCTGGGCTTCATACTAAGATCCTGTCTTGAAAGAAAGAGAGAGAGAGAGAGAGAGAGAGAGAGAGAGAGAAACAACCCTTCCTCCAAATCAGTTGGCTATATGGACCCAGGTCTATTTTTAATCAGCCAGTTTGCAACATTGATCCATTGATCCGTCTTTGTGCCAACGTCACATAGTCCTGGTATGTGTGTGTTTGCAGTAATTTTCAACGTGTAGTGTAAATTACCCAATTTTGTACCCCCCAAGGTGTTTAAATTCTTCTACGTATTTTGAATTTCCTTTTAAAATTTGAAACTTTCCCCTCAAATAAATATAAGCAAAGAAATTCTTTCCATTGTCCAGGCATGGTGTTCACTTCCCTGCTTTCAGGTGTTCCAGAGGCTGAAGGAAGGAGGCACATGTGGCCAACCTACCAAGACCTTCTCCCCACTTCTCTTAAAGGAGGGGCTCATAGGTCAGTGGTGGGGTGTCTGTCTGGCACACACCAGGCTCCAAGTTCACTCCTTAGGGCTGAAAAGACAAAAACATCGCACATACTCTTTGCAACAGTGAGAGCTCCTATAATTTATAGATAACTTTTGGAGTGATTGCCACCTTCACAAAGTCCCTCTTTCAACCCCTTGTGTAAATACTCTTTGTTCTTAGGCAGCTTCTGCAGGTTTCGGTCACCAGTTTGTGCATCCTTTGTCCTATTTTTGCCAAGCTATTTCCTTTTGAACTTGAGGTAGAGGATACCACCCCACATTCTTTTTCTTGTGTTATCACGTGGGCTGGAGCGTGGAGGTCAGAGGGAGAGCACAGGCGGGAGTATGGTTCTCAGTGGAAGCCTGTTGGCCGGCTCTAAGCAGGCCACGCTGGCCCTTTGCATGTGACCTGCTTTATTTCTCTTGCTTGAGTTTAAAATCTGCTCCATGGCCTTTCTGGGTTTTTATTCCTTTAATTTCTGTTTTTTTAAATTGCACAGTGCTGTGAATGGACTTGAGCCTTTTCTTACCTGTCGTGCTGGGAATTTGGTGTGTTCTTTCAATCTTGAAAAACATACACTCTGATTCTGAGAAATCTGTGTAAATTATGTCTTTAAAGGCCATTTTCTCTGTTCTCTCTTTATCAGATTCTCATTAGGTTGTTAGCTCTGGACCATCTTCTGTTCTCATAGTTTTTTCTACTGTTTTTCCTCTTTCTCTTCTGGTTTCATTTTATTACAAAGTTCCTTGTTCCTTTCCCTTGTTCCATATTTATTTTAATTTGGTAATCATGATTTTATACTCCAGATCTTTTTCTCTGTCTTTTTTTTTGTTTTAAATATTGTACTGATTTTGTCTTATTACCTAGTCTACCTTCTCTGAATTTCCTTTGTTTGTTAGTTTTAGATATGGAGGCCTTCTGTGACTGTATAGCTACCTTTAACATGTCTTAATATTTTAAAGCAAGCAATTAAAAAGTCTGGGGGAGCCTCAGGTGTGGGCTACAAGACAATTGGAGGCTCTTCAGTAGCCTACGACTTACCTGTTTTGTTGCAAGAATACCCAATATCATCTATTTATGGTTATTCCTCCCTCATGAGTTCTTCTGCAAAAAATTCAGCATTCACCAACAGGCATTTCTGGTCCCGAGTGGCAGGGTGTTGAGGGACCTGCAGTCTGTGGGCTTTACTTAACCATCGTTTTCGTTCTGTTTTTGCCCTTTCGCCAGCCTGTGCCTGTGGCCTAGGCATCTACTGCCCATTTGGCCTAGTTTTATGCAGATAAACCTGCTGTGTTGGAGGTGGGATAGTTGCCAATACCAGGCTCGGGAGGGGCCTTCAGGACCAACAGTTCTCCATCTGGGCTTCAGGCAGTCATTTCAGAACCTAGTGTTGTCATCTGGGCCTCTCCCGGCTCTACAGTAGAACTGGTTTGTTTCTAAAGATTCTGTGTGTTTGTTCTTAAGTCTTCCCACCCCTTCTCACCCCTCATACCCACAGCATGTGTCATTCATAGGTCTCTCCCTCCTCCCCTCCCTCCTCTCTCCTTCCTTTTACCACCTAATTCTCATATTAAGATGTTTCTGAGAATGAAAAGGAAAGAAAAGAACCAAGTTTTCAAACCACTGAACTTGGCTAGGAGTTGCTCAGTTTCCAAGTTTTAAAGCAGGCATCTTCCAAGTCCTGCCCACAGCACCCTGGTGGGAGTCCAGAGCACATCTGTGCTGGTTTGGCTTCTTTGTCCTATAATCTGTCTTAAGGATTTGCACTGCTGGCTGCATTGTGGTTTTCTCTTTTACGGGGTCGTAGACATCTTCTCTCCTTTTCCCTTGGTCTCCCACGTTCTTGATTCCTCACGAGAAAGGCAAGCTGGTTCTAGTTTCTCTACCTCTGCATTTTCAAGCGTCAGTCTTCGCCATGTCACACCACACTGTCCTTCAGTCTAAACAACCCAAGTGAGGAGGGAAGCAATCTGAACTCCTCAAGGCTAAATTGTGAGGTGAGGTCCATCCCCCTGAAATGTTTGGAGCCACTGTATTCGGCGTGCACCTAGACTTGGTGAAGTGTCCTGGGTCTGCCACCCTTACTTGTTAATTCCCACCTCTAGATTGACAGCCTAAGGTCCATACATGTTCACTTTCAAGTCTCTGGATGGTAGGATTCTTGTTTTAGGAAAATGTCACAAATGTTTTCATGTCAGCCGTGATTGTCCTTGGTTTATACCCTGGTTTAAACCCCTGTTGTCAGACCTCTCCCCTTCAACGTGAGGAGACTTGACCCATGTGGCATGAGACAGGAAGGAAGGCATGTCAGCAGAGGCGTGGTGGCAGCCAGCACTCATGATAACACAGCCGCCAGGAACTGTCACTAACGCACAGTCTGTGATGGAGCGCTCTTCGGAGGACCTCTCCATGAGTTAGAAGAGATGAGACATGGGGACAGACACTACCATGGTGACAGCACCATGTGATAAGCAGCACTCTGGTGACAGAGCACGCCACCACCTTCACCAGCAGGAGCCATGAAAGGCAAGTGGGCAAGTGAGACTGAGGAGCAGGAGCCAGGTTTCCAAGCCAGCACACGGCCAAAAGACACGACCCAGCATGGCTGGTGGAGGACGACACACAAGCATTCCAGTTCATCCAGGACATGAGCCCACACTTCTCAGCCAGTGAGAGACAGCCAAGAGATCACCATGGAAAGATGTCTCAAAACCTTCCGTGACTCGCAAGTCACATTCTAACATCTTCAGAGTGGAAACTCATACAGCGTCTACACAGGGCTGATTCAGCATCCTCCATCACTGAGAAAAGGGCTGGCTCCGGAGCAAGCAAAGTCCAAAGAAACAACTGTGGCTAAAGACCTGCACAAATCTCCTGATCGTAACAAGGGACGGACTTAGGGATCTCAGCATCAAAATGAGTGCTTAAGAAGTCCTTTACGGCAAGACACTGTCCAAGGTTCAGAACTTGAATAGAGAACAGGAAAAGCCCTGTCCTCAAAATCCACAGGTGCAGGCACCCCAAAAGGTCACTATGCTCCTCTGCTCCCTAGGTTTGTCTTATTACAAAGATGACAAATGGAAGGACAGTCAGTTGTGTGAGTGTGTGTGGGGGGGGAACTGTGTGATCGACGCCCAACCGAGGGCATGTGTCAGAGCATGTGCGGATGGGCACGTCACGTTCCAAATATCATCTCTGCACACAAAGGCCAGAGCATGAGCGACTGTGGCTGGCTTGCGGACTCAGAAGTGGAGGTTAAGTAAGTAAGCGGACCACAGCTCCTGTTAAATATGAGATGAGAAAAACCTTCTGGAAATCATAGTCACATAATCTCCCACAAGGAGCCGCGTGGTGGCGGCGCACATCTTTAATCCCAGCCCTTGGTAGGCAGAGGCGGGAGGATCTCTCTGAGTTTGAGGCCAGCCTGGTCTATAGAGCGAGTTCCAGAACAGCCAGAAACCCTTTCTCAAAAAACCAAAAAGATAAAAAAAAAATCCCCCCACAAGGAGAGTTTCAGTTTGAAGTTCAGGCACTCAGTAGTTCAATGAGAAATTGATTAGATGAACTCATAGGATTAAGAGTTCGTTTGCTAAGTCAGCATGGAGCTCAGAGATCAAAGAAGGTTTGTGGCATTCTTTATAGGGCCTCCCAATCTGGTTCGGAAAAAAAAAAAAGAACTCCATGAGCAGGATCTGCTCACGGCATCTGTTTTTACGTGAAAGGGGGGCTCTTCGGTTACTCCACGGACTTGCTCTGGCGACCATGAGTAAAATCCCAACTGTATTATTTACAAGGATGGGAAGGCTGCAAACCCAGAATGTCTCTTCAGGACAGGTTTGCCATCCAGGAGCACTCAGCTGAGAACAGGTGTCCTGGTTCCTATGTCATTAATTTACCAGGGCACACAGCTTAAAGCTGGTGTCCCTCAGACACCTGCCACCTGTTCCCCTCACATACCAGTGAATGGTACCTACCATATCTAGGCTTTTAAAATGCAAGCAGGTTTTTTGTTTGTTTGTTTTCTTGTTTGTTTGAGTTTTTTTTATTTTTGCCAGGGTCTTACTATACAGCCCTAGCAGGCCTGGAACTTGTTGTATAGACCAGGCTGGATTCGTGCTCACAGAGATCTGCCTGCCTCTGTCTCTTGAGTGTTGGAATTAAAGGCATGCATCACCACACCCAGCCAAACATGACATTTGGAGCCATCTGGTGGTATAGTTTGCTTTCAGTAAAATAAAGAAAAATGGGATAGAGATGTTTTTGCATATCTAACAGGAACACAGCAGGTGGAGGCTGGGTCAGTACCAGGTCAGCAACAGCACAAACGGCGAAAGAAGTGTCCACTGTGCGGCAGCCATCCCACCAGGGTAATATTGGGCTGAGGTGTATGCTCCTCAAAGCTTTCTCAACAAGAGGAATGCACACTAGGTGCACTTGGGCTGCTTCCTGGAAAAACAGCTTCCTGCCCAGGAGCAGAGATATCCAGGCCTGGTCACCCAAGTAAGGAGTGGCCCACCCTCTACAGATATCCAGGCCTGGCCACCTGAGGAATGGCTGAGCCTGCCCCGCCCTCTGCAGATATCCAGGCCTGACCACCTGAGGAAGGAGTGGACATGTCCCACCCTCTGCAGATATAATAAAATGTCTCACCAATTCCTCGCTCTGGAAACTCCAGGAGCCTCTGTGCACAGGCACAACCCTCACACTGTCTATCGTCGTGTCTAATGAAGTGAAGGAGAAACTAAGTCCACCCAGCCCTCCACTGCTCCAGCTCTTCTGTCTTCAATCCCGAGCCATTGTCAACTCCAGAAGTTGAGTCAAATCTTTCAGGTAGACTAAAATAAAGTCAGATTTTTACAAAATTGACTACAAGACTACAAGCTATACTAAGACCATTCAAAATGTATTGATGGCCGCAGCTGAGGATATGAGGGGTAAACTTGATGGCTTCACATGGCTGCTAGCTCCTTTGCTAGGCAGTGATCTACCAGCAGGTCTCCGAGAGTGAACATATCATCAGTAGGTCGCTATGGCTGTGTCACTTGGTACCTGTATCAGTCGGCGTTCTGTAAAGAAACAGAACTTACAGAATGAATATATAGATTTAAAAGGCATCTATCAGATGGGTTTACAGGATGACATCTGGGAAGTCCAACAGTGATGGTATTTCCCAACAGGAAGGCTGAGAATCTAGTAGTCAGTCCGTCTGTGGGACCAGATGTCTCAGCAGTCCCAATCTAGGGTGGAAGGGCCTGAAGGCTTCCTGCAGAGCTGCTGATCTCCAGTCTACACTGGAAGCCTGAAGAAGTCAGTTCTAATGTCAGGAGAGGAAGGCAGAGCCGTGGCGGAGACATCAACAGTGGATGCTGAGAGCTGAACTCGGGTTCTCAGCAAATGCAGGGATCAGTGTGCACTCTTAACTGCTGAGCCTCCTCACTAGTCCCTTTCGTGCCCTATCTGCCACCAGAAAGTGCAGATCACTTTCAGCGTGTGTCTTCCTGTTTGAAATAGTCTAATTAAGAAACAGCACTTAGAAGCCAAGTGGTGTCAGCACACACCTTTAATCCCAGCACTCAAGAGGCAGAGGCAGGTGGATCTCTGTGAGTTCGAGGCAGCCTGGTCTACAAAGCGAGTTCCAGGGCAGTCAGGATTATACATGGAGAGAGAGAGAGAGAGAGAGAGAGAGAGAGAGAGAGAGAGATCAAGCAAGCACTTGGGAGGCAGAGATAGGCAGATCTCTGAGTTTGATCTACATAGCTACACAGAGAGAGACCCTGACTCAAAATAAAAAACAAAAATCCCTCAAAGGGTGCTAAGTAGCTTGTGTTTCAGTTGACGTCACATGCTGTCAAGTTGACAACCAAGACTAGCCATCCCAGGATCCACTTGGGAAGTTATGAGCTCCCTCGCAGGAAGGAGGCTGGAATACATGCAACACAACTGTCTCACACTTGTATTTACTGCCAGAACATGGCGAGCAGTGCATTTACAGATATTTGTTTCAGATGGGGATCACTCAGGTTTGAAATTTCATAGGGTTTCAGAGTCACTGTCTCTCCTTACAGCGGCGCTCACCCTGCTTACAGTGGTGCTCACCGTCCTTACAGTGGTCCTCACACTGCTTACAGTGGCGTTCACCCTGCTTACAGTGGTGCTCACCGTCCTTACAGTGGTCCTCACACTGCTTA
>LOEQ01001692.1:108011-121143 GCA_001685075.1 Bramus lutescens | reverse complement strand
CGTTGCTGTTAACGTGGGTGTGGCCAAGAGCAGCAGGAGGTGCTTCCTGTGAGAGGAAACAGGGAAGAGGGAGCAATGGAGAGAGACAGCATGAGAGATCTTTTCGTAGTATGTTGTTACACTCGTTCTGTTTTCTTATTAGTCTTTATTAATCTGCCACTGTGTCTGATTTATAAGTTGCACTTCAGCCTGAGGACACACAACTGGGAAAAGCCCAGTCTCCCCAGGAGTTCACACTGTTTCCCAGTCTAGGCATCGGCCTCTGGGGCTTTGGGAGAAATCTCCCAATGACGGCTAGACACTGGTTTACCTAAGCCAGTGCGAGTCTGCCCGTCCACACTGTACCTGCGCAGGGTTCTCTTTGGCAAACCCTAGGGACCACATGAGATGTGGGTGTCTCCAGCCCACCTAAAGATCCAGTCCTCCGGAGCCTTGTGGATGCAGAGGATGCTCAGATGTGCCTCACGCACTAGCAGCTCTCCATGCGACTTGCAAACAAGGAGGGGTCATGGAAAGTTCAGCAGGTGAGGAGGGGAGCACCTCTCCCAGTTGCCAGGTGAAGTGGGAACTGTTTGTATAATTATTTGAAATTAGTTCTCTAAGATCTGACTGAAAGGGCCTCTATGTGCTTCATATGTGGGGTTTTCTTTCTTCTGTGCTAGCGTGTAAATAAGGACACTAAAGGCTCACACTGCCAACATTTGTAAATGACTAGGTGTTTCAGGGGTGGCAGGGTTTGACCTCTACTGTGTGAGGCGGCAAAGGTCATGATGTGCACTTATCTATGCTGTCCCTTTACTATGCTTTATGATTGCGGTCCACCAGCCAGGATTTACTGAGGCACACAGGACCTTGTCAAGTTTCTTAGCATCTAGCAGGGCATCTTCCAGTCCTTACTTGCTCCTCTGGAACTCAAGTGACTTGAACCCAAGTTCATTGATATTGTCCTTTCTCTCAATCCCTATCGCCTTCTGTAATGATTTCAGCCACATAAGGTTGATACTTCCAGGTTCTAGGG
The DNA here is from genome assembly GCA_001685075.1 of Bramus lutescens. Classification (NCBI taxonomy): domain Eukaryota; kingdom Metazoa; phylum Chordata; class Mammalia; order Rodentia; family Cricetidae; genus Bramus; species Bramus lutescens. The sequence continues at coordinate 120,125 of LOEQ01001692.1, read as the reverse complement.
GTCATGCAGGTGCAAACAAGCCCTCAGGCAGAAGTGCCTAATAGCCCCCAGGGATGTTAAAGGACCCTGTATGACCCATGTGTGGCGTGGATTACATCATCCATGTATGACTCAGCTAAGCCCTTGTACGCATGCATGGTTGCATCATCCACATATGACTCAGCTAAGCCCTTATGCGCATGTGTGAACCCTGTCATCTGCGTATAACGTAGCCACGTCAACCCCTGTGCACATGCACTAGGCAGCTTTTAAAAGCTGGACATCATCTTCCTCCCTCTCTCTGCACACTGACTTCCCAGGCCCGCACAGCCCCCTCTAATAAACTCCTAAGCGGGTTTGTTGTGTGTTCCGTGTTTCCTTCTCGCTCATGCCAGGTAATTTCACCCTCTAGATTGTCCCAGAAGACTAATTTAATTCTGTTACCCAGTGATTCAAGGCGCTCATTTTAAAGTGGATGTTTGGGGCTAGAGGGGCGGCTCCGTTGATAAAGTGTTTATTGCCCAAGTAGGAGGACCTGAGTTGGAGCCCCGGCACCCATGTGAAAAGTAGGTTGTGGTGCCACGAATGTATCGCCTGAGCTGGGGAGGTGCAGACAAGCAGCAGGCAGACGCCTGGAGCTCCCTGGCCAGCCAGCCCAGCCTAATCTGTGGGCTTCAGGGTCAGTGAGAGACGCTGCCTCCAGAATTAAGGGAGGGTGATTGAGGAAGATACTTGGCTTCAACTCTGTCCTCTACATGTATGTACATGCCAAAAAAAAGTGGGTGGTCATTTGTATTATATTTACCCAAATTAACATATTTGGCCTCCTGAAGCCAAGGACTTGAGTGCCCAGGCTCAGAAAGTTGTTCCAACAATAATCTCCACTCTGGACTCTCCTATGCTAGCATCTGGCCTTACTAGGAGCATATAAGCCCCACCCCCACAGGGAAATCCCTCAACTGTAGAAGGCCACCTTCAGAAACTGTCTTGTGAGTCACGTCCCTTCGTTCTAGAACCTTCCCACAAGATTCCCAGACAATATGGTGGCTGGGAGGAGAAAGGTTCGGGTTGGACAAAGGCCAGGGCTGAGGTATGGCTTGAGGAAGGGGCAGAAAGGAGGGAACATAGGGGAAGACATGCCTCCATGGCCATCCCTCTGTAGACCACACACAGCATGAAAGACCAAGTCACCTGTCCAGAGTGTACAGGCCCAGGCCCTCGACCCCACTACCTGCAGACAGCTGTGTTGTGCTGTTGTTAGCATGGCTGAGGGAACTCCTGCAGCTGGGGTTCTAGAGCAGCTAAGGGCTTGCCCAGTGATTCACAGTGCGCAGTGCGGGTTCCTCTGCCGCAGCCAAACACTGAGGAATGGAGGCCCTGGTGTGAATCCAGCTGCTTAGATGACCTGGGGGGAAGAACAGAAAAGAACCCCCCCTAACACACACACCCAGGGCATTCATTCCTAGGAGGCGACAACCATAGTCCTTCAGCACTGCCCTGCTTGAGCATATGGGCCAGGCCTTCTGTTTTCTGAGCATCCCTGGCAGATCAAAGACTGTTAGAAAATGGGAAGACAGAGGAGGGGTCACCTGCCATGTTCTTTTAGCACAAAAGATGGAAGGGATCCTCTCTGAGACCCTCCCCCACCAAGCCCCAGCTGGAGCCCATTTGGAGTTCTAAAGACTTGGCAGGCGCTCCATCCTCAGGAAGAAAAATCCCTCAAATCCTGGAGCATGCCCCGCCAGGACAGGCACCTGGAGCGCAACTTTCCTTCTAGAAAGTTCCAATCAGGACAGCCAGGCTGCTGTAAATACTTACTTTGTCAGAGAAGGAGAAAATATTTCTGCAGAAGGTGTGGTCTGTGCAATTGGAGGAGTCGATGTGACGTACAGGGAAGTCAGGACCATGCCTGAGACAAGCAGGAGATTGTATAGCCTCTCTAGGGTAAAATGCAAAGGGACCAGCTCTCCCCTGCACCCTGCTCCTACCCACATCCTCAGCAACATCAAGGGGTTGGGGAGGAGCCACAGATATAACTGAGAACCCTTCCTTCCGTGTTTGGTGGGTTCTCTCCCTATTGGTACTTGCTTGCTCACCTAGTTCACATGTACAAGGACCAGTCAAAACCCATGGCCTCTTTTACAACCCACTTAGAAATCCCTAGACAAGGCCTCTTGCCAAGAACGCTGAGAACTTTCCCCTCTGCTTAATAAATCCTTGCCTGTCTCACTCTCTGCTTTCTGTGTATCATCCTACATCTTTGAGAGACAAGAACTCTACAGAAAAGAGAGTCAGCAACGCTCACAGGATGGAGAACTGAGGTGAGCATGAAGCAGGGTTTGTAAAAGAGCCCAGGAAATGACAATGGCCAGCAGGGCAGCAAAGGGGGCTGGGTGGAGAAGCAGGCGTGTGGGTCCCAGGTGGAAGGTGAGACGTCTAGCCTGGGCTCGAGTCTAGGAAATGAATCTACAGAAAGCTGATGGGAGCCACAGCAGAATCCAGGGGAAGACGAGCCCAGGCTGGCCTAAGATTTTAGACATTAATACTGGCACTGATACAAAGAAGTTGTCACTGAGGCCAGAGACAGGGAGGCCCTGGAAGATCAGAGACACCATGTGAAGGTAGATGAGTGACAGATAGTGAGCACTCAGATGGGAAAGTGACAAGGAGAGGGGGGCTGATGGTCCCAAGGTTGCCAGCTGGGCACTTGGGAGAGGAGTCTTCATGGCAGCCATGGCGAGTGGGTGCAGTGAGATCCACAGGACACAGGAGGGAATTCTGCGTCTCTCGAAGTGAAGGGAAGTCCCTCTTCCTACAGTCTGCTTAGTCTGTCTTGCTTGGATCCACGTCCTGGCGCTTCCTTCTGCACAGTGCCCTATGTGGCCTTAAGACCTGAGAAGAAGCCCAAGGGTGGTACAGTCAGGACTCTCTCTGCTTGAGGGGATCTGGCCTGGGCCTGTCCAGATCTGAAATCCGAACCTCGGCCTCTGTCATCTGCCTCGATTGTCTCCTCCCTCTCTTTGCTTCCCCCCCATCTCTGCCTCCCTCTTTCTCATCTTTACCTGTGTCCCTGTGCCCCAGCCTGCATCCAGACTCCATGCATTCTTAGGGACCCAGTTATGATAGATGAACCCCCCCCCACACATACTCCAATGTGACCTCGTTTCAGCTTTACCAGTCACATCTGTATTGAGTGACCTCATCACCAAATAAGGTCACTTGCTTGAGGAGTTGGGGTTGTAGGACTTCAGCCTACTTTGGAGCGGGGCATGGTCCAATCTGCTTTTTAGAGGCTTATTCAAACAGGAGACAAAGCTCCCAATTTCTCTCTGCCAGGACCGCAGAGCAGATGCTCTCGCTGAGCCCTCTCCAAGGCTCGCTCAGGCTGCAGAGCCCTTGTTTGGGCCCATTGTGAGGTCCATGAAAAACTGTTTACTTCCTCGGCTGCCCCAATCAGCCAGCGTTCTGGACTTTGGACATCTTGGGCTACAGTTGAGGTTTGGAGCATTTCCCGGGCAGACAGACAATAAAAGGACCACACAGAGAGATAGCCACGGCTTTGCCAGCTCACATGGTCAGAAAAGCTACCACCCCTGCCAGGCAACTCAAGGGCAAAGGGACAGACCAGACGTGCGAGGTGCATCTATGGCGTGGCTCCTGAGAGAACCCACACACCGCTGGCTTCTTATGTAAGTGGCAAAGAGCTGCCCTGTCTCCTTTACCCTGGTCCTGCCCCACTCAGGTTCATATGAGGTCAGTGTGGTTGGGGTATTCCAGCCACCAGTCTGTCCTTGTGAAGGAGAGGGCTGACTGAGGGGTGGGTGTTGGGGAGAACCACCGGCCGCCAAGACTTCACAGTCCTTAGGGCAGAGAGGTGGAACCAACAGTCAAGGCTGCCAGGCAATGCTCCCTCCCTCTCCTGTCTTAAGGAATGCCCTCACTACAAGGACCATGGACAGGTGGCTCTAGAGCGCTCCACCCCCTGAAGTCCTGGATAAACGTGATGAGAAGCAAGCAATTAACTGAGAAAAAAAATACCCAAGGAGCTACTGGGAACTCGTTAAAACAAAAACACAAGCCAGATAATTGCTCAAAAAATGCATCCACCGGCTCAGCACGAAGGAAACAGAACAGCTGGATCGGCATTCTCCACCCAGCCAGCAATGCGGAGATGTGGCAGGAATGGGTGTCCTTTACGACGGAAATGACTCTCAGCCTTTTGGGGGAGGTACTGCTAACACTGCCAGCATTTAACAGAGGGCCCAGCCCTGCAGATTGAGGTTGAACTGGGAGGGCTTTTACTTAGCCACTTCCCCATCACTCATGCTGAGAAGAAAAGGGTTCTTGCAGACATGGCTGCCAGGACAAGGACAGCATAATTTGCTAAAGAGCCACTTCCTTCTCTTAATTCTCCCCAAAGCAGACTGGGTTTCTGATTATAGTCCGGGTTATACTAGACATGACCAGCAGTGCAGACCTTGCAGAGACAAAGTCATCCACATGGACTATCTCAGTCAGTTGGATGTTGGATGGGCCCCCTCTCCGGATGCTGAAGACAGGAGAAAATGACAATATTGGAGGCGAAGAGGTGACAGGAGAGGAGATAGGGACAGATCGGACTCCAGGGAAAGAGTTCACAGCTTTGGTTTCTTCCCTTCCTCATGTCACTGTGAGTGACCACAGTATCCTAGAAGCCACCCAAAGATTCATCAAGGCACCCTGGGTTTGACCAACAGCTAAAACCTGTTTGTGTGTCTTTAAAAAAGTGAAAAACAAACAAACCCAAAAGCAAAAAAAAACAACCCGACAGTGACAAGAACATGAAGCAGCTCTCCAGGACAGAAGGAAAATGAAAGTGTGTTCTGTGGGCGTCTGGGTATGATCGTGACCAGTGTGACCAGAGTGCTCAGACGGACCCAGAATGGCAATGTCACCGCTATGAGATGCTTCCACTATTGTCCCCTGTGCTTCCCTGAGCGAGGCAGTGAAGGAGGCATAGGATCCCAAGAACAGACTCCCCAAGGAGCAGAGAGCATTCAGACCAAGGCATCTGCAGTAGCAGGTGTGAGCACCTGCAACCTGAAACCAGAGAAAATGAGCCTGTGTAACCCAAGCTGTATGCACAGTAGGTAGGAGCGGAACAGTGAGGAAATGGGGTGGAGAAGCCAAAACTTAGGGACACTGGCTTCTGGGGGAAGGGGTTTCAAGACAAGGATTCTCTCTGTAGCCTTTGCTGTCTTGGAACTCACTCTGTAAACCAGGCTGGCCTCAAACTCAGAGATCCACCTGCCTCTGCCTCCCAAGTGCTAGGATTAATGGCGTGTGCCACCACCGCCCAGCTGTGTTGGCTTAAATTTGGGGTTCCAGCTCAGTGAGTAGAGGGCTGGCCTAGGATACCAGAGGCTCTGGGTTTAGTTTCAGCACAGCCTGAAATGAGATAACAAAAGCCACATGGGCCTGCAGTGTGGTCCCGTCCACCCCTGAGGGATGGACTGTGGCCTCAGCCAGCTTGAGACCCACCTGGCTGTATTAGACCCAGTGTCCAAACTGTCTCTTGGAGTCTCCACAGAATTAATATCCTGAATTTTACCTTTTCCTTTAAAAATGGTCATTTTTATTTTTTGAATTACTTATATGTGTGTGTGTGTGTGTCTGTATATATGCACATGTGAGTGCATGTCCCCATAGGTTCCAGAGGAAGACACCATATCCCTTGGAGCTGAAGTCCTAGGTAGTTACAAGCTGCCCAGTATGTGTGATGGGAACCGAACTTGAGTCTTCAGCAAGCGCGTTATGTTTCTATTATGTGATAACGCACCATAGGAAAAGTAAATTGAGGAGGAAAGGTTTTATTTCAGCATATAGTTACCAGATCACAGTTCATCACTGAGAAAAGACAGGGTTGGGATTCAAACAGGGCAGGAGCCTGAAGGCAGGGCCTGATGCAGAAGCCATGGGGAGGAGCTACTTAAGGCTTATTCCTCTTTGCTTTCTCAGCCTGCGCTCTTTGTTTTTAAAGTTCTATGTATTTTATTTTACGTATGTGAGTGTTCTGCCTTGATGTATGTGTACCACATGCTATCCTGGCACCCGAAGGGATAAGAAGGGGACATCGTGAAGCTAGAACTGCAGATGGTTGTGAGCCATCACGCAGGTGCTGGAAGTTGAACCTGGGTCCTCTGCAAGAGCACCAGGTCCTCTTAATGGCTGAGCCATCTATCTCTCCACTCCTATTAATTTGCTGTCATATAGCACTCAAAACCACCAGCTCAGCGGTGATACTGCCCACTGTGAGTTGAGCCCTCCCACATCAATTGTCAATCAAGAAAATGCCCCACACACTTGCATTTTAGCACTTTCTCAAAGGGAAAAAAAGTGTTCTGTCTTCCCCAACAATAGCTTGTGTGAAGTTAATCTCAAGGAGCCAGCACCAGAACACCACAGCCCCACTTCCTAGTTTCCTACTGGATTGCTTTACTGTTTTTAACCCAAGTCCCCACTCTGAGCACTAGTGAATATGACCTTGTGTGGCGCATAAGGCAGGAAGTGTAGTTTGGACCTGAAGGCAAGTGTACACTGAGGGCTTGGCTCAGAGCTGATAAACTCTGGGAAGAGATTGGCTCAAAAGCCCGACCTCATCAGTAGCTTGGTCCGTTGTTGACAGGTTCACAATGTGAGGAACTATTAAGAAGAGCAGGCACCAGGACATGGCACTCGAGTGGAAGAAGCTGGTGACATGCTCCAGGAGGGTCTCTCCTGTCCTTGTTCCTTGACACAGTGCCAACTTCCTGTGCCATAGGGTAAGCAGACTTCCTGTCATGCCTTTCTGTTGCAACCTGCTGCCTCCCCATAGGTCTGCATCCATAGAACCCAGGGATTTTTTAGACCAAAACCTCCGAATTCAGGAGCCAAAATTCGGTCTTCCCTGAATTAAGCTGATGCAGCAGTGTTAACAGCCAACCTGACAGACTCTAGAATCACATGGGGGATGGGCCTCTGAGCATGCCTGTGGGAAATTATCTCAGTTGTGGCATAACTTAGGTGCGATGACGATCTGCTGTGGGTGCCGCTGTTCCCCAGCTGGGATCCTGGCCTGTATAAGTGGAGAAGGGAGGGGAGCAGCAGCATGCATTCATGCTCTCTGTTACTAGCTGTGGATGTCATGTGACCAACTGCTTCACTCTTGGGTTTCCGTGACTCCCCACCCGCCTTGACTGACTGCGCCTGCCCGCTGTGTACTGTGAGCTGAGTAAACCCCTTTGTCATGGCAGTCTATTGTTATGGAATATTCCTTTACCACGTGTGAAGATGTGTCACTGTGATTGGTTTAAGGCAGGGCGTCTGGGGACAGAGAGGATTCTGGGAAGAAGGAAGGCAGAGTCACCAGCCAGATGCAGAAGAAGCAGGATGGGCAGTCCAGAGTAAAGGTATTCGAGCCACATAAAAGAATGCAGATTAAAAAATACAGGCTAATTTAAGTTATAAAAACTAGTTAGGAACAAGCTTAAGCTAAGGCTAAGCTTTCAGAATAATAAAAAGTCTCTGTATCATTCTCTGAGAGCTGGCAACCCAAAGAAGTTCAACTACATTCTATCACAGCAACAGGGACAGAAACTAAGGCAGGTGGGTTGCTCAGATGTTGTCACAGGCCTAGTTAATGTGAGGTCACACTGGACTGGCCACCCCCAAATATCTTAGAAACTGGTTACCCTGTATGTCCCCAGGGACCAATCACCTCCAGATGAGACAAGTCACCCCTAAGTATACCCAGGAAGCAGTCATCCCTGAGTGCCTGGGGATGAGATACCCCTGCATGTCCCAGGAACCAGTCTCCCCCTGTGCACACAGGGACTGGCCCTTCCCATGAATCCCCAGGTCTGGTCTCTGGTGGATGGAGCTATGGATTCCCTCTTCTCTGTTTTGACAGCTCAGGGCCAGAGCGGCCTCCTCTGCCCACAATGCATGTTGTACAACTGTCCTGTCCTGTCAACCATGGTGTGTCAAAAATGGAACACACATTTGAAGTCACTGCTCTGAGACCATCTTACGAGAGTCTTTTACTGTGTGAAGTGTCTTCTTAAGGTTTATGCTGGCAGTATATCTTGATTATCACTACTTAAACATGTTCATTTTGTCTATAAGCTTTGCAGGCATTGAAGGTCTACAAAACAATGAATAGTGGGGATGAATCAGTGTGAATGAGTGAATGAACTGATGAGTGAAGAAATGAATGAACAGAATGAGAACAAACCATTGAATACAAGCAGTGATGAGTGAGTGCTGATGAATGAATGAGTGACTGGGTGAATCAATGAATGAATATAAGCGAGTGAACCGTGAGATGCCTGGAAGTTCTACTCATTCTGTGTACTGGATGCCGTGCCTCATAGTGCAGCAGCAAGCATACCTGGCCAGCTAGTTCCTTATGCTTTGTTCTGAGAATGCTTGTTGGGGTCCCCTAGGTCCCAGGCACATTGCTGGGCTAGACCATGAATATGAAATGTTGGATAAAAATGGGTCCCTTGTAGCTGTATACATGCCAGGTTTCCTGTAGAGGGAAGGGCTCTGTTCTTAGCCAGGGTCTCCATAGAGGGGGCTCCATGCCTAGCTGTGAGCATGCCAGGTTCTTGGTAAAAGGAACAACTCTATATTCAGAATTTCAGAAGGAACAAGAATCAACATTATTGATATAAAGAGTGCCTCCGCTCTTCCTGAGTCCTGCTCATTTTATCAGATTATAAATAACTTTTTGGGCCAACAGCCAAGGGGAAGCAGCCCTGAGAGTGAAGCTGACTCCACACGAGGAGCCCGCTTCATGAGACTCTTCTGCTCCCATGTGTTGGGCTGGAGCTTCCACACACAGGTTTAAGAATTAAAAGTGTAAGCTTTGGTGATGTGAAGGTAGCTAGCAGGGAAGGGGTGACTGGGTCATGGATGACAGGATGGGGGTGTGAATGGGGCATGCTGTAAACGAGTGGAGTATGAACAGGGCACACTGTAAATGAGGCTGGTGTGAATGGGGTCTTGATGTGAATGGTGATAGAGTATGAAAGCGGTGGGGTGTGGATGGGCTAAAGTGTGAGCAAGGGTAGGTGTGAACAGCAGTGGCATGTGAATGGGCTGAAGTGTGAGCAGGGGTAGGGTGTGAATGGCAGTGGAGTGTGAATGGGATGAAGTGTGAGCAGAGGTAGGGTGTGAATGGCTGTGGAGTATGAATGGCTGTGAGGTGTAAACAGGAGTGGGGTGTGAATGAGAGTATGATGTGGGATTCCCCTCTGTATGCTGTGAATGTCATTGGTTAATAAAGAAACTGTCTTAGGCCTGTGATAGGGTAGAGTAGAGCTANGTGGGGAAACCTAAACTAAATACTGGAAGAAAGGAGTTGGAGTCAGGGAGAAGCCATGGAGCCACCACCAGAAACAGACATGTTAAAACCTTACCAGTAGGCCACAACCCTCGTGATAAAATATAAAATAATGGAGATGGATTAATACTAGATGTAAGAGCCAGATAGCAATACACTTAAGTAATTGGCCAAACAGTGGTTTAATTAATACAGCTTCTGTGTGGTTATTTCGGGAGTCTGGACAGCCAGGAAACAAATAAGCAGCCTCCTTACAACAAATTGGCATTCCAACGTGGTTGACTAAATCCACATTAAACCTGAGACAGCTTGGAAGGGAACTCTAGACACACTCACACACACACACACACACAAAATTTAGCCACATTTTTTTTTCAGCTGGCGGCTTACCACAGCTCCTTTAAGAGAGTTCTTCCTGATTCAGCAGTAGCAGAAAAAAAATCACATGGATTCAAAACTGCAGTTTCAAAACTATGGCTTCCTGGTTCACCAGCATAAATGGCTCTGGCTCTTGTGGGAGGGAGGTTAAGCTATGTAGCTTTAAATGGGGTTTGTGAGCAGAGTGCTACAACTTGCTTAATGACAACATAGACTGACTATGTGCCTAAAAATGGGACTGTGATCATGGCTCTCAGAGGGAGCAAACAGCTCCACCATGCTGGGCTGGATAGAGCAAGCAGGCAGGGCCTTGTTTGCCCCAGCAAGGCTGCCGCTTAGTTTTTAAAGAAGGGCTTAGCATTTTAAGAAACCGTTCTGGTTAGAAAAGGATTATAAATATGCAATAAAGACAAATCCAGATAGAAATGAGTCACAGTGTTGGATACAAGTACGTAGGCCTCCTTACAACAAGGGTAGGGTATGAATGGAGAGGTGTGAAGAGAGATGAGTATGAATAGTGGTGAGGTGTGACCAGGGATGAGGTATGTAAATGGAAGTAGGGTGTTAATGGGGCATGTGTGAAGGGGAGAATGGTGTGAGCAGGAATTATGAGAAAGGGTGGTATGTGGACATGAATGAGGTGTGAATTAGGTGTGAATGGAGGCTATAGTGTGATCAGGGGTGCTGCAAACAGATTTAATGGTGAGAAAAGGACCAGCAAGATGACTCAACAGGTAAAGGCAGCCTGAGTTGAGTCCTTAGAACCCATATAAAAGATAAAAGGAAAGAACTAATTCCACACAATTGGCCTCTAAGTTCTACATCCAAGCTTGGCATGTATACCCACACACATTTGTCACACATACACACAATTATAATGGCATAACATGTTTCCAAGATGAGAGATTTTCCACACAGGGGCCAAACCTTCCAGAAAAGACCCTCTCTCCACCTGTCTCAAGCTCTTTCTNGGCTATAGTGTGATCAGGGGTGCTGCAAACAGATTTAATGGTGAGAAAAGGACCAGCAAGATGACTCAACAGGTAAAGGCAGCCTGAGTTGAGTCCTTAGAACCCATATAAAAGATAAAAGGAAAGAACTAATTCCACACAATTGGCCTCTAAGTTCTACATCCAAGCTTGGCATGTATACCCACACACATTTGTCACACATACACACAATTATAATGGCATAACATGTTTCCAAGATGAGAGATTTTCCACACAGGGGCCAAACCTTCCAGAAAAGACCCTCTCTCCACCTGTCTCAAGCTCTTTCTRTCTGCCATTTATCCCCTGAAACCCCATGCTCAGTGGTGGARACTTGGAAGAAGGGAGGGTGAGYGACATGATCTTAACTGCCCCTGCCTCCTCTGGCCTCCACTCCAGTCCTCTCATCACTAGGGTAACCACATCTCTGTGGGCACTTGGGGATGGGCAGAGTTAGTGAGGTAAACGCAGAAACCCACATGTCACTGGGGGATTGGTTCTAGAGTTCTTCATACCAAGATCTCCAAAGCTAGAATCTCGTGTAGCTAGTGTGTCAGCATATAGCTCAGCCCACCAAAGCTAATGAGAGTTCTCTTGTCTCAGATCCCAGGGCAGGATAAGATTTCCTGAACGGTCCTCACCCAGGATCATCCGGGAATGAAGAGAAGAACTGTCCCACACGGTCCTATTTATTCCGTATACTGTATGTGCTTACTGTACAGTTGTAGAACCCTCCCTGTGGGCAGCTGATGGGAACAAAGATCCAAAGTTTTAAGTGTCATCTTCTTACTGTCTTTTACTTTTAGCTTGTATCTTCAACCAAGAAACTTGCTTCAGAGCTGAAGAGATGAGGCAGGAACCACAGAGAAGGCGGCTTGCTGGGTGGCAGGCAGGCTTGTACCTGCTTTTTAATACAGTTCAGGATTACCTGCCTAAGGAATAGTGCTACCTACAGTGGGCTTGCCCCTCTCATATCAAACAACAACCAAGACAACCCCCTACGTGTGAGCAGAGACTGCTCTTTTGCTCCTGGCAGCTCAGACCTGAATAATCACACAGAAACTATATTAATTACAACACCGTTTGGCCTATTAGCTCAGGCTTCTTATTAACTAACTCTTACATCTTAAATTAACCCATTTCTATTAATCTATGTATTGCCATGAGGCTGTGGCCTACCGGTAAGGTTCTGGCATCTTCCTTTGGCAGCTACATGGGTATCTCTTTCACTCAGCCTACTCTCTATATATATCTCTTCTAGCCTGGCTATATTCTGCCCTACCATAGGCCAAAGCAGTTTTATTCATTAACCAATAAAAGCAACATGTATACAGAAGGACATCCAACATCACCTATATGCCCACAGGCCAACCAATCTAGAATCTGTACTGAGATTCTTTTTTT
>LOEQ01001692.1:63826-80420 GCA_001685075.1 Bramus lutescens | reverse complement strand
CTTTTTTTTGATGATTTATTTATTTTTACTTTATGTGCATTGATATTTTGTGAGGGTGTCAGATCCCCTGGAGGTAGAGTTACAGGCAGTTGTGAGCTGCCATGTGGGTGCTGGGAATTGAACCCAGGTCCTCTGGAAGAACTGTCAGTGCGCCTAACCACTGAGCCATCTCTCCAGCCCTTCTTTGTTTTTCTTATTTGTTTGTTTTGAGACAGGGTCACTTCCAAATCTCTACCATCATGCCCAGTTTACAGAATTTTGTTTTGTTTTTCGAAGTGATCAAGTATCATCTTGGCATTTTCATTATTTTTATTTCCATGTGACTAACTATAATGTTAGTTGCTGACAAGAATTCCATTTTGAATTACAGAATAGTGTTTTAATGTTTGGCATGAAAAAATCACATGAGGTAATTTTACTTAATTACCTCTGACCTCAAAATATCCTATCTTTTTAAAAGCAGATTTGAATGAACTCTATCACTGAACTGAACTATATGAAAGATTCTGAAAGAAAACAGTAACACATTTGCTAGTTTGTTACTTCCTGTCTTTGTTTATTTGATTTGAGACAAGATCTTACTGTAGCCTAGGTTGACCTCCAACTAGCTATGTGACCAAGGGTCACATAACTTTAACTCAAAATCTTCCCATTTTTACCTTCCAAGTCCCAAGATTGCAGGCATGAGCCATCACACCAGTCCAGGCATTAAAAAAAAAAAAAGTCAAATAAAAAACACAGACAGATTCCCAACCTCGAATAGAAGCGAGAAAAGTTCACCTTCCAGGGTGCAGAAAAAAAAAAAAAAAACATGGAACCAATCTCAGAATGTGCCTGCTCTCTTTTGCTGGAAATGGATTTGGTCTTTGACATTGAATTCCTCTTACTGAGAGGCTCACAAAATCGGAATAAAACCTGGTTGCAAGTGAGACTGAGGTCCTAAGGAATTTAGATTCTTCTTTATTCATGACCAAACATGGAGAACTCTACTGAAAGGCTAGCGCGGGGAGAACTGGTAGAGGTGTAAAAGGCCAGTCTCACAGGCGCACACGCGCGTCTCCATCCGTTTTATTTTGGAAGGTTTTTCCCTGCCCGCACAGACTTACAACTTACAACCCTCAGGCACTCCCGGACATTGGGCACCATAAACATTATCTCTCCTACTTTCCTCTCACAAGCTACCCTACAGCACAAGTCTTCAGTAGAGAGAAACGGGTGCAGAGATTGGCGATTTCTCCTGGACACAGAGCTCTTGCCTGAGCGGGAGCGAAGTCACAGCACCCTCTTCAGAGAGGAGCCCCGTTGCCAAGAGGGGCTGGGCTCCTCTCCTCCATCAGTTTCCACTCTCCCTGACACACTTCACTATCAGAAAACAGCTTTGTTTTCTTTTCCTTAGAAAAGAAAGAAAAAGGAAAAGAAAACAGGCACTCTTTCTTTTCCTTATAAAAGGAATCCACTCCCTGCGCTACTCGTTCAGAATTTTCTCTCCCTCTCTGCTTCATCGCGCATCGCTGGTCAGCACTAGACCAGATCAGGAGCGATCACAACAAGCTGGGGATAAATTAATTACACCCTGCATAATTCCTTCTGGCAAAGCCAAGTCTAAATTCCGCGAAAATTTCTGATTTCTAAGTCTCTCTAGCGTCTATACTCCAATTAGTGGACACGACAAGAAAGAATGGTTTCACCAATCTAGGTGGGTTTGTTGCTGTTGTGCTGAGGTTTTGGTTTTAGGAGAGAAGGCAATTGGTTGTTGTAGTTTTCTTTCTTTCTTCTTTCCTTAAACAGTCGTTGAAGTGCATTTAAGAGTCTGGGTTCTGTGTTCCAAACACACAATAAAGATTTAAAATTACTTGGTGACCTAGTCTGTTAGGGATAGTCCAAAGGGAGCCTTTGATTATGAAATGGAAATCCAGGGATTTCTAAATCTGGAGGACAGGGCTGATTGTCTGCTCCCAAGGTTTGTAGAACCAGGAAAGAAAGGACATGGAGACAGGAGGGAAAGGGGACAAGGAGAGGCGTGGTGAGGGTGGAGGGTAGAGGGTAGGGGTGGGGGTGATACACAAGGAAGCTCTGCTAATCACGGGGAAAGGCAGATCAGTACCATGCTCATTTATTTTAAGCAATGAAACTGATGTTTCCCCTTACGGCACAATAATCTTTTTGTCATGTTTCCAAAGATTAAACAAACATCCCAGGTCACACAAAACAGATTCACTTTTTTGCAAACTGGGCATTTGCGGTGTTTTAAACTGCTGAGCTTAGTGTATTGATCGAATCACGATGCTACGCACTTCATAATTTCATGTTGTGGGAAGCATCTGTATTTATGTCTTATTTTTTTGTTGTTGTTGATATTGTCTTGATTTGTGTGTCTTTAACTGACCCTAAGACTGTTGCCCTGGCTGTCTCTGGGGAGGCAGCCAGATTGTTTCCACTGCAATCTGTTGACAGTTCTACTTTGTAAAAAATAAATAAATAAATAAATTACTAGAAAAATGAGATGCAGACATATATTAAGAGCAAGCTACAATCCGAGGAAAAATGAATGATATATGAAATCAGGAAAAACGCTTCCGAGCTTTGAACCACTGGGGACCGCCAGGGTACCTCGTGGTTGTTTCCATTTTCAAGGGATGTGCAACCCTGTTTGCCCCAGGAACAAGCAGTCTGCTGCAATGTACCGCGGCTCACTGTTCCAGACCTCCATTCCTCTGGTGACATGTTTTCAAAAAGCTGGCCTTGCAGCACTTGCTTTGATAAAAGCCAACTACAGCCAGCCCCGGGCATTCAAGGGGGACGTTCCAGGCACGTGCCAGGGCGCACAGATGTCCTTTATCCACAGTGTGCAGCGTTTGCACCCTCTCCCATGTGCTTTGCTTCATCTCTACAATACTTACGATCACTGGTGTGTGATGGGTGCTATATGGATTGGGTTCTCTACTCATTAAGGAATAATGAGGGAAAAAAAGCCTGTCGTCAGTAAGACATGAACATACATGAACAATGCAATATAGTTTTCCACCTGTAGGTAGCTGGGCTCTGTAGTCGTGTAGCTTGTAGGAGCAGAGGGCCAACTCTCATGTGAGAACTTGGCCTTGGACAGCTCAGAGCCTCCCTACTCTCACCCCAGCACCCAGCACCCCGGGGTTCTAATTCCCAGACAGATCCATGTGTGCCATTCTAAAGAAAGTGTAGAATTTGGAAATGAAACTGAAGTCCTTTTTGTTTTCTTCTAGTTTCACAAATACTTACAATTTGGACCCAGGTAGTAAGTGGACTTTGTGAACAGGCCGCTGGGACACTGAGGTCATCCCAAGAGCTCATGTCTTCGCCCCCCCCCGCTGCATTCTCAGAGAGCTAATGAGTAAGTGAGGAGAGGACAGCGTGTTCCTCAGCAGGTGGAGCACCTGCCTGCTGAAGCCAGAGGAGTGTGAGTACTCAGATTCTCCCGTTTTCTACTTCACATCCGTTTCCAAATAGAAAAGTTTAAGCCCTCTACGTTCTTGTCTAGACCTTTCTGAGCCCATTGATATCGCAAACATTTTCAGACACTATTTTTGCGTTAGCAGGGGATTCCAGCAGGACAGAGAGCCGAGAATGCGGACCGTGACACCTTTTGGGGGGGTCTGGGGGGAGGACTTTCCCTGGGTGTACTGATTTGAGCTTGGGGGGCACTTTTGTGGCAGAGAACGGATCACAGGTACCGCAGGGCACAAGAGCGTCTGTTCTAGGGACAGAATAATTAACACCAGAATGTTTGAAGCTTTTTGGATTTTTTTTCTTCTCTAAACTTGTCAATCCTGGATGCTTTAGCTAATGTTTTCTTCCTCTGACATTTGGACCCACTAGACTTGTAAAAAGTCACAAATTATCCCTAATAACTGCACAAATTATGGAGGCTGTTGACTGAGCGTTTCTTAGCAATGCTACAAAGCAATCGTTTTCATTACCATTCCTCATATCCAAACAAGGTGGCAGTTCAGCGTAATAATAAAGCAACTTCCTGTCCTGTTGGCAGGGAAGCAACACTTCATGGCTAAAGACACAGAGCAGAGAAGGGCTGAGGCCTGGGAAGAAAGCAAACCCAAGGACCGTGGCCTGGTGACCACTCTGAGCCCACCCCACCTGTCCCATACTACAGCCCCTGGGCAGCAGTCAGTCATGGCTCACTGGCTCCGCAAGGCCAGCAGAGATTCAGGCACAGAGTCTTTCCCAGTGCCCTGGTGGAAAAGAGTTGGAGACCACTGCATAGTGAAATCAAGGGAGAAGTATCTTATTGGGGCAGAGGGGGAAGGAGGGAGGAGGGAGGTCAGAGGGATGGGGGAGGGAGGGCAGCAATCCAGAAGGAAGCAGAAATCTGTGGAAACCAGTCCTTCTGTGCCTCGTGAGTTACGCTGCCAAAAGTGCCAATTCGCACTCACCAAGACCAGGCTGCCAGCACCATCCTTACCATGGCTGTCCCATAGCAAGATTGAGTAGTACCTGCTACCGGCACACACTCACCCACCTAGTGCTGAGCCCAGACTTGATCTGCTGCCACCTCATTTCCCACCCCACTCCCCCATCTTTAGTCAATTGCTGGGCCACCTGTCACCTCACTGCAGACAGGCAGTCATCTGCCTGGGAACCTACTGTGAAGCTGACATCTAAGAAGACATCCAGCGAGGTAGGAATCCCTCCTGAGCAGTTGACACTCCCGGGCCTAACTGGCTCTCCTCCTCCTTCATCTTCTCTTTCTCATCTCCTTCTCCCTTCTCCAGGCTAATGGGTGCACTTCAGGCTCCGGTGGATCCGACAGTGTCCACCCCAGNCCAGCCGGACCGGTGAGCACAAAGGTTCATGGCTTCTGCCGAGGGCTGTGAGGAGGACCACAGATGAGGGAAGATCTTCATAATCCCCAGGTGACAGTCCCCAAGCCTTGGGGCCTTGGCTGTGTGGATCCCTTCCCCAGGGGCCATGTCTTTTTCCTTTAACTTCTCCAGGCTCTAATGCTACAAGACCGGGGAAGACAGAAAGGAAAGGAAGGCAAGCTTTGCTCCATGTTCACAGCAGACCTGAGAGGAAGCTGGGTAGGAACAGTGACCTGGCAGAGCACTGGCGACTCCGTGACCCCTCTCCTGTTGTTCTTGTTCCTAGTTTCCACAGGTGACAGCCTGGCTGTGCTGGCTGGAGGAGAGCTATGTGGTCAACAAGCCCGTGGATGTAGACAATTCCAAGTTATCCCCAGCTGCTGCCCTTCCTGGTGGGCCTCTCTTTCCTCCAAGTTCTTGCTCCTAGTGCTTCCCACGTCTCTCCTCTAGACAACAGCAACTTGCTTCTGCCCCTCAGATGGGACTTGGCCACTCTTAATTCTCTGGTGTCCTGGCATGGAAGGTGACCTCACCGGCAACACCCTGCCACTGCGTCTGATGGCTCTCGCCTGGTTCTGAAGCCACACCATGGCTAACCAAAGCTCCAAGAAATTCTCGCTTAATGCCACAGTTGCGTTCCCTATGCTAAGGGCAGACGCGCAGCCAATCAAGTTGAAAGAGGCCGTACACAGCCTCAACAAAGAAAACATTTTCCTTTTCTTTTGACTTTTTTTCCCTCCCATTTTTTAAATCGGTTCGATCTTGTTGAATTCTTTCTAAACAGTTAATTTTTTTTGTTTTTTTTTGTGTGTGTGTATGTGTCTGTGTGAGTGTATGTCATGTGTGTGCAGGAGCCCAAAGGGGTCACAGGGCATTAAATTCCCTGGAACTAGAGTTAGAGGCAGTTGTGAAGCACCCAAAGGGAGCTCTGGGAACCAAATCTCAGTCCTCTGGGAGAACAGAAAGTGTTCTTGGCTGCCAAGCCATCTGCTGCTCAACTCTTGAGCCATCTCTCCAAACTCACCTTTTCTTTTTCATATTTTTTCCACACTTTGCAATTCATGACAGTTAACCTCAAAGAGAGAAAATATTTTCTGAGCTCTTTTATAAGTGTGCTCCTCGCCATAATTTAATTTTAGACTTTATGTCACAACACCACGGCGATCCTTATAGAATATGCACACGTTGTCAAAACTCCACGTGCCCACTTGCGTACCTTCAGAGTGACGTGTGACTTTGACTGCCGAGCTACCCCCTTCAATGCAGGTCTCATCAGACGTTCTAAGCGTGAGAATAAAATACCCAGGCTGGCCCAGGACCACACCCACCAGGCATCTTCTTTGCTCCACACACTTTCTCTCTGCCTGCCTTTAATATTCAATGCTGAACCCTCTACTGTATGGTGTTGTTCTGTAAAAGCGGTAGTGGTGAACACAGGAAAGGAGAAATTAAACCTTGCGGTGAACAGGGCTCTCCAGTAGCAACCACAAGGGCTACTTTGTTGGCTTGCTTAGTTCTACAGCCCATGGGGTTATGTTGGGCCTGTGGGGCTGATGTCCACAGGCTGCTAGCTCCGCCCAGAAGCCATGCTTCAGGCTGAAGGTAGATTGCCTTCCTTTTTAGGAACTGCTTTTAGGCTCAGAGATGGGACCACCCGCTTCACAAAATGCTGGATGGCATCCATGCTTGTAAAGACTATGAGAAAATTTATAGCACCTGGTGCTTATTGAGACCACAGAGGCCTGAGCCTGGGTACACTGAGTACCAATGGTTCTGCCCATGTATCGCCCAGTTCAGGCAGCAGATCCTGGATGGGTTGGCCTGTGTTACCGGGGGAGTAAGGCCGGAGGATATGCTCACCAAACCCTGGCCTCTCAGTCTCCAACATTCCACACAGAGGTCGTAGGAGCACTCGGGTATGCCATTCTGAGCATCTCAGTGACCAGGCAAAACCCTGGACGTGCAAATAACTGAACCAGAAAAGCTGGAAATTTATGAGGCTCATGAGAACCTGAAGTGGGGGGGTCACCGAGCAGCAGCTAGGCCATTCCACAGTGTCCATTGGCTAATACAAAACCCACTAAGTGGGCCAATGACATGTTAAATAGGTGTGGTGACTCATGCCTGGAATGCCAGCAGCACGCGGAAGGCTGAGGCAGGAGGTTTCCATGAGTTTGGATATGGTGTGAGTTCCTATCTTAGAGAAACCTGTAGGAGGGGCTTGAAGGAGAAAGTCAAGCATCAAAGCTAGTGAAAGAAAACAAAGATCTCCTTAGAACTTTAGAACGACTCTGTTGAAAATAAGGAAGATATCTCAGCAGGAGTCTGAGTTGGCGGCTTGTCTAGCAAAGTGTGATGTCCTTTAAATTATGTCCTGGTGTGTTCACATCATTTTCTACGTCCTAATTTCAGGACCCACAGGAGTTGCTGAATAAGCGAGATACTAGGGACTTGGGGGTTTCTGTCAAAGAGAGATGGGCATTCTAGCAGCTGGCTAAAGATCTCCCGGCAGTGACTGGAGAGATGAGTGGGGGTGGGGGAATTAAGGGCCTTTGTTGCTCTTGCAGAGGACCCAAGTTTGGTTCCCAGAACCCACATCAGCTCATCACTTAGCTCAGTCTCACCTGTAACTCCAGCTCTGGAGGATCTGATGCCCTCTTCTGGCCCCTATGCGAACCTGCATGCACAAACTGTCACAAAATACTAAAACAATGTCCCCTGGTCAATGGCTTGAGGGCACCAGGGGTCACTGCATCAGAGCCAGGGGACCTCTAGGCTGGGGAACCTGGGAGTGGGGTCCTTCAGAGAAACAGGTTTCAACAGCCCCTGGCTGGTCATCAGAGAGGCTAACACATGAGAGGCTGAGGAGCAGTTCTCACTACCTTCTCCGAGGGATAGTTGTTCCAAGCTTCCTAATGACCTGGCTCTGGCTCCCAATCTCCCTTCTTGAGAGCAAGGCCAGAGGAACCACCCAAATCCCACATGGTGACAAATATTGATCTTCCAAGTGTCCTTGCGAATGCTAGGGTCGCATAGTTGGAGCCATAAGCTAGTCTTCTCCACCTCAGAAACCATCAGGGTGTTGGGACACTGCTCCAAGCCTCTTGTAGTGTTTGTCTGCCAGAAATAGGCATTTTTGGTTTTTTCTTTTTCTCCTTCCCTTCTCTTACTTTTTTTTTTTAATGGAAACTTTAAAACAGCCAGGAACTTAGGGAAACTCAAAAGGATAACGGTCTTAATGATTTACATAATGCAGGGGTTGAGGAAGAGGACGAAAGCCATCCTTTCAAACTGCGTGACACAGTTGAAAACAGTGAACCTTGGCTGGCACAAAGCTGCGGTACTCCCTCCCAGCACAATTAGTCTGCACTTAAGACTGCTCGGCCAATCAGAGGCCTTGATTAGCTGAGCATCCCTAACCTGTAATCTCTCTCCTCCCAGGCCAGACAACTAAGGCTGGTGGAGCTGCTCCATCAGTGTTTGTCAGGTTGTGACTAATGCTCACCCACCCATCCCCACTTCTACTCTCATCAGTATCCCCTCTGACTCCTCAGGCTGTTGTCAAGGGTGTCAAAGGCTCATTTCAGAAATATCACTGTGGCTTTGGTCTGTTCTCCCACAATGCTAACTCTGAACAAGGGGCTTTCATTCCCATTAATAGCACTGGCCACTATGGAGGCTACTGGCTACAAGTGAGGCTGTTATCTGAATACTGGGCCTACCCCAGAGATGTCCTGACCCATCACCATTCTGTGGGGACATCTCACGGGGAAGCAGGGCTGATGTCATACTAGCCAGGCTTCAGCTACTTACAAAAGGACTCAGTCCCAGTGACGCTTCTGTTTAATCCTTCACCCATCCAACCAACACCTACTTGTACTGGTGCAGAATCAACCCCTGACTTCCAGGTCTGGCTTCCAGTCTTCACACCAGGCTCATTGTCTTGTGTGGCAGGCACACTTACGGAAGCATGAAATGTGTAATATCCAACACATGATATCAGGCGTCACTGGCAAATATGCAGTTAGAACACATGTGTGCCATAAAGTCTCCTGGGAAGGCAGAAGTGGGTAAAGCTATAGCTCGACTGCATCCTCCATGGGTGACCTTAAAGTCTCTCCCCACGCCCTCCTTTGCCAGCCTCTGACAGCTGTGGTGGAGACTGAGTGGCCTTGCACGAGCAGTGTCCCGGGAATGCTGCAGGGCCTTCCTATGCACCAGCACATGGGAACTCAGGGTCATTCCAGGGACATCTGTGAGAAGCCAGCACTGCCGTTTGGCCCTAGGTGCCATCATTTGCAAGCACAGGTTCGAGGTGTGCTGCTCAGGAAGAATGGAGGACAGTCCTGTCTGTGATGTATCTGCCTGGAGGAGGGTTTCTATGAACAGTGTGTGTGTGTGTGTCTATGTGTGAGTCTGTGTGTGTCTGTATGTGTTTCTGTGTGTGTGTCTCTGTGTGTGTGTATCTATGTGTGTGTCTGTATGTGTCTCTGTGTATGTGTCTATGTGTGTGTCTGTGTGTGTTTGTGTGTGCCTGTATGTGTGTCTGTGTGTGTCTGTGTGTGTGTGTCTGTCTGTCTGTGTGTCTGTCTGTGTGTCTGTGTGCTCACACGCTGGGGCAGGGGACAGGGAGGCTGTGCCAGCTGTAGATCCTATAGGAACACAGGGCTACCATGGTCCATACGATTGACAGAATACAGAACAGAGAGACAGAGAAGTGTCAACTGGGGTTCCACCAGGTTTGGGGGTTCAGTAGAAAAGGGCTAGGTTGGGGGAGTTGGCCCACAGAGGAGACCCAGCTGACTATACAGTGCTCAGGAAGAAGAGAAGCCTGGTGTCTTCCAGCAGACAGCTGGAGATGAAGGGTTCGGAGGACAGCCTCCATAGGTCAGTCCCTCTGCAAAACCAAGCAAAACTCAGGCAAGGCAGGATCCAAGGGCAGATAAGCAGCGTTCACAAGGTACTTTGAGTTGGATCCTGGCTAGAGGAAACCTATCACAACATACATGTGTGCTACTGTAACCTGGTCTACACAGTGAGTTTCTATGTCATAGCTACATACTGAGACCCTGTCTCAGAGGAAAGAAGAATAAGAAAAAGAAAATGCTGGGCATGGTGGTACACGCCTTTAATCCTAGCACTTGGGAGGCAG
Organism: Bramus lutescens; assembly: GCA_001685075.1. Classification (NCBI taxonomy): domain Eukaryota; kingdom Metazoa; phylum Chordata; class Mammalia; order Rodentia; family Cricetidae; genus Bramus; species Bramus lutescens. The sequence continues at coordinate 70,415 of LOEQ01001692.1, read as the reverse complement.
GTGGATCTCTGTGAGTATGAGGCCAGCCTGGTCTACAGAGTGAGTTCTAGGACAGTTGGGGCTACATAGTGAGACTCTGTCTAAAACAAAACAAGAGGCCATATATGCTGCTGCTACATACATTCACATAGCACACACTGAAAACACATACCATGTACACATGGGTATGTGTACATATGCACAAAATACACACTGAAAACATATGTGCACATGTGTACACAAAAGTAGGTGCACAGGCACACAGTATACTCTGAGGACATATGCACACATATGTACACACACAGGCAGGAACACACATACACACACACTCACACACACATACACAGATACAGTGCCACGTCTCTTTCCTACGCAAAGATGATCTTTCGTGACCTTTTCATACTATCATGAATGAAAGTCGTTGTGGCACACTGGCTCAAGAGTTCTCCTTTGTGCCTCCAGTGTCTGGATACTCGCTCCCTTCAGTTTAAGGCTGGTAAGTATGAACAGGTTTGTCCCAAACAGCCTCATGATGCTCACGCTCACTGTGCCACACGCTATAATGGAATAGACACAGCACTTAGCCGCCAGAGATCAGAAGCGTTCTCCTTCTGCATTGACATGTGATTTCAGGTGCCATGTTGCTGCATGCTAATGTCTATATATTGCAAAAATACAGCATAAACCGAGCTTAAACACCTCTGTGCACAGAGTCCCAGCAAGCAGCTCTGAATCCATGTCAACAGTGAGCACTTTGCAGAGAAGCCTGACACATCTGTTACGGCTCCAGAGAGAAGCTACCGTGATGTCAGAGGGGAAAGGGAAATGGCTTGTCTGGCTTTGCAGAGCTGGCTCCCAGTACTGTGACAGCATCTGGACGCTGGATAGGGAGTCACTGTGTGTGTGACACCAGTGATCCCAGAGATCAAGCTGGCTTTACCAGCTCCCTCTTCCATCCCTTCCACTGAAATCTCAACAGACTACACATAGTGACTGAAATCAATTCAGTAAGCCACAAGCAGAATTTAGGGGGAATTTTTTAAAATTAAAAATGACAGCTTTATGTGTGTCTATATGGGGAGATGAGTGTGTGTGTGTGAGTGGTGTGTGTGTGCATCACTGGAGGTCAGAGGTCAATGTGTAGAAATCTGATCTCTCCTTCCACCACATGTAAGCCAAGGGGTGGAACTCAGGCATTAGGGTGGTAGCAGGAATCTCTACAAACCAAGCCATCTCAGCAGCTCCAGAGGGGAAGCCTTTTGCCGTGGAACCCAAATCGTCCCCACATATGGGCTCACACCTTGAGACTTTGCTCTTCTTGGTGAGTGGTGTCATTTTGAGAGGCTGTGGGAGCCTTTGGGAGGCAGGGCTTAGCTGGTGGAAGTGGGTCATGAGGGGCAGGCGTTTGCCGCTTGTAACCTGGTCTTGGCTTCCAGAACCTTCTCTGACTCCTTAGTGGGTGCCGCATGCATAATCCCTCAGCTACAACCTCCATGTGCCTTCTCTGTAGGGATGAACCACAGCCCCCTGAAACTGAGCCAAACAAAAGATCTCTCCCTCCAGTCATTAGGTGTTCTTGTCACAGAGATGCAGTGGATGGCACGGGTAAAAAGAACCATGGAAAGTAAAGTCCTGAAACTTCCACTGGGAGTTGGGATGTGTGGGGTGGTTACTCGGTTTTGATAGAAAATGCCTTTCTTGCTGGCTAGTAGTAGCCCAAGTCTTTAATCACAGCACTTGAGAGGCAAAGGCAGGCAGATCTATGTGAGTTCAAGGCCAGCCTGGGCTAGAACAGGCTTCAAAGTTACAAAGAAACCCTGTCTCGAAAACCCAAAAAGTAAACAACCAAACAAACAGAAGCCTTTCTTACAGCAAGTTACAGACACATTGGTAGAAGATGCTGGCCAGTTCTCTCTCACACATGGATTAGCACAAGGGAAGCGGGAGCTGTCTCACTTGGTTCACGGTTCCATTCTCACACAAGCAGATCCGTCAGTATGACAGGCTGCAGATGGGAGATGTCGGCAGCTGGAGTGGCAGGTGTCCAACACTCAGGTCAGGATTGATGGGACATTCATCAGCAAGGCTCCTTCACAGTCAACATCTGCCCTGGGTCGCCAGACCCCCAAATAGCTACCCGCTTTGGTATCCCTGGTCCCTGATGCCCATCCTGGTCCCTGATACCCTGATGGTGTCATCCTGCCATGGAATCTCCAATAGGTAAAAACCAGACCTGTGAGCGGCAAGGGCAGCCGGGCAGTGGTGGCATACACCTTTAATCCCAGCACTCGGGAGGCAGAGATGGGCGGATCTCTATGAGTTCCAGGCCAGCCTGGTCTGCAAGAGCTAGTTCCAGGACAGGCTCCAAAGATACAGAGAAACCCAGTAAAAAAAAAAAAAATAAAAAAAAAAATAAACAAAAAAGAGTGGCAAGAGTGGCAAGGGCTACTTCCTTGTGGACATGGCTGCTCCCAGCCCAGGGCATGCTCCTAGGGGACTAGGTGTAAGAATTCAGTTGTCTCCTGATACCTGGAGATACTGAGGTTGCTGTGTCTTGTGGATTCTTAAAAATATGAGAGGCCGTGAGGCAGAACAGAACTTGCTCTCCATAGTATAGGCTAGGCTCCAGGCAAAATACCCCTGAGTTGCAGTAGGACCTATATTCTGAAAATCACGGTGGGAAGTTGCCCAGTAACTCTAAGTGACAATCTCAGTGAAGTCATGTTTATTGAGTTTTGTGGTTTAAAAAAAAAAAAGGTGTGCATTATGTGAATATCCACTTAAGGTCCAAACAGTGCTACAGCGCTCCACAGAAACAGAACCAGTAGGAATTATTTGTAATTTTAGAGGGACCTACTAAATAGGTCCACACGACCCAGAGGCTGACTGGTCCCCACAGTGGCCATCTATAGGTTGGAGAGCAAGGGACCCAGCGGCTACTTTGTGGGTAGATCTGGAAACCTCAGGACAAGATTTATCAAGGACACAGCCTCAGTCAGAGGCCGAAAAGGCCTTTGGAGAGCATCTGTTATGGATTTGTGTTGAAAGCTGGCGAGGTTGGAGTCTGCTGTCTATAGCAATAGACAAGAGCCTCCAAGAAAAGTGGGGCCTTCATGCTGGTTAGCTCCCCCTCAGCCACTTTTAGTACCTTCTGGGTTCCCCACCCTCTTGGCGTGTGCTACCCACATTCAGGACGGGCCTCTGCTCTGTGATTCATGTGCCAATCCTCTCTGGAAACACCTTGCAGACACACCATCTGGGTGTCTCTCAGCTCTCCTTTGAGATAAGGAGCAATCAGTTAGATCATCATAAAATCTATGGGTCTAGGATAGATATGTTTGGATGGCTCAGTTTCTAAAGTGGTTACTGAGTGTGCTTTCTAATATTGGTTGTCAACTTGATTACATCTGGAATCAACCTAACCCCAAGCTATTGGGCACCCCTGTGGGGGACTGATTTAATTAATCAGATTATTTGAAGAGGGAAGACCGACCCCTAGGCCACACTTTCTGGTGGCAGCCCATACGAAAAGATGCAAGAGAAGAAAGTTTAGCTTTTTGCCTGCCTGCCTCCACTCCTGCTGGAGAGTCTGCCTACCCNTGCGGCAGGTACTAAGTCTAACTTCTCCAGGACTCCAGTGTAGGCTGAAAACCAGCCTCTTTCCAGGCATCCAGGTCTCTGGCACCAGACTGGGACTGCAGAGACATCTATCCTTGAGGACTGAACAACAACGGATTCTCGGCTTCCGAGCACAAAGCAGCCATTGTTGCAACCCCTGGACTGCAGCCTGTAAGCCAATCTAGTAAACCTCCATCTAATGTATATGAATTCTATCAACTCTGTTCATTTTGGGAACTCTGATTAATTCGCTGAATGAATACGAGGTCCCCAGAGCGGTGTGGTGTGGTGGCATGCATCTGTGACCCCAGCGTTAGGAAGACAGAGACAGGTAGATCCTACAGATTCATCTAAGGAGAAACTTCAAATTCAGTGAGAGACCCTGTCTCCCGAAGTAAAAAATGATAGAAGACAAAGTCACCCTCTGCCTCCACAGGGGAACAGGCAAGCACACCTGCACTCCTACACATACACACATACACACACACACACATGCACAAACATGCACGGGTATGCATGCGCGCACACACACACACACATAGGAAAAACAGAAAGATGCAGAGACAGAGAAACACACACATACACACACACACGCACAAACATGCACGGGTACGCATGTGCGCGCGCGCACACACACACACACAGGAAAAACAGAAAGATGCAGAAACAGAGAAACACACACACATGCTGAGAACATGCACATGTATAAAGGCTTTCCCCAAAACTGTTTATGAAAGTGAAAACTGAGTTTTAATATGAACTTAGCATAAAACATAAAAATGTAATTTTAAAGAAACAGTAAACCTTACAGTCAATGACGCAACCCAGGGTTTCATCCAGATTTGTCGGGCTTTACTTGTTTCAGACTGGAGGCTTGCTTTAGGGTTTCTGTTGTTGCAGTGACGCACCGTGACCAGAAAGAACTTGGGGAGAAAGGGGTTTACTTGGCTGACATGTGCTGAGTCATAGTCCTTTGAGGGAAAGCAAGGCAAGAACTCCAACCGGGAAGACCCGGAGCCAGGTGCTGCTTCCTGGCTTGTTCCTCAAGGCTTGCTCGGCCTGCTTTCTTATAGAACCCAGGACCAGCAGCCCTGGGATGGCACCATCACAATGGGCTGGATCCCCCCCCCCATCAATCACTAANAATCACTAATTAAGAGAATGTCCTACAGGCTTGTCTACAGCCTGATCTTAAAGAGACATTTGCTCAATTGCGGTTCTCTCCTCTCTGACAGCTCCACTTTGTGTCAACTTGACGTAGAACGAGCCATACTAGGCTTCAGTTAGTGCCCGTTGTTTAATACTGACCTCAGATAGGCTCCAACTGACTTCTAAATTAAACCCTCCACAAGGCAGTGGGCAGAACTTCAGCTTTGTTGACTGACATGTATTACTCAACAAATATAAACACTTTCTGGATTCCAAAGCATTTCCCCAGTGTTTACGGTTCGGGGAGGGCTCTTCATAACCTACTCATCCAAATAATGACAGGGTTTGGTTGCTCTGTTTCTGTCCTTACACACCTTAACAACTCTTTTTTTTTATTAACTCTTTTTTAAAAATTGAAAGCAGTTTCTTTTCTCATACAGTATATTCTGATTATAGTTTTACCTCCCTCTACTCCTCCCCATTCTCCCAGCCTCCCCTCCCCTCCCCTCCCCTCCAGATCCATTCCCCTTCTGTCTCGCATTAGAAAAGAACAGGCTTCTAAGAGATAACAACCAAGCATGGTAAAGTATAATAAGATAAAGCAAAAACTTTCCTATTGAAGTTGGACACAGCAACCTAACAGGAGGGAAAGAGTCCCAAGAGCAGGCATTAGAGTAGAGACCCACTCCTTCTCACAGTCAGGAATCCCATAAAAACATTAAGTTAATAACTATAGCAAATTCTCAGAGGACCTGGTGCAGACACATGAAGGTCCTGTGCTTGCTGCTTCAGTCTCTGTGAGTTCACATGTGCCTTGCTTAGTTGATCCAGAGGGCCTTGTCTTGGTGTCCTCCATGGTCTCTGGCTCTTAGAATCTTTCTACCTTCTCTTCCTGGGAGTTTCCTGAACTCGGAGGGGAGGAAAGTGATGGAGACTTCCCACTTAGACTCTCTCTCCATGTAATGCCTGGCTGTGGGTCTCTGCATCTATTCCCATTTGCCGCTAGAGGAAGCCTTTCTGATGATAAATAAGGCACCCATCTATGAATACAGCAGAATATCATTAGGGATTATTTTGTCAATTTTTTTAGACCAATCATGTTTGGTTTTACCCTATGTCTCTGGGCTATCTAGTCCCTGTATTTTGGTCACCCAAAGGGCGTCAGGCATGGGTTTCTTCTTGTGTGGCCCTTAAGTCACATCAGACATTGGTTGGCCATGCCCAAAGTTCTGAGCCACCAATGCTCTACTGTATTTTGCAGGAAGAACAAATTGTAGGTCAAAGGTTTTGTGACTGGGTTGGTGTACATATTTCTATTTCAGCAGCCTGCAGAGTACCTTCCTGCACGAAGAGACTGGAACTTAGGGACGAAGGCTCCATGTGGGCACCAGCTTGACTTCTCCATGTTCAATGAGCTGTGTGGATGTTGTCTTTGATAATGGTGCCTCTACTGTCAGTTTGTGGAGAGCAACCCTTTGTCTCATCATCAGTCTGGGTTGTTTGGGATTTCCATGGGAACCCCTTGGCAAAAACTCAATGGAATGCAGCCCAGTCCTCCCACCGGAAACCTTTCTTGGCTGCAAGACATGGCCAGTTGGCCAGTTGAGGGTATGCCCCATTACCACAAGTCCTCTTAGGATCACCTTCATTGATTCCAGGAGGTTTCCATTGTATTAGGTTGCCACACCGCCCACCAAATGCCCCCTGATTCCAGGCACCTCTCCACACCACCCACCAAATGCCCCCCGATTCCAGCCACCTCTCCACGCCACCCACCAAATGCCCCCTGATTCCAGCCACCTCTCCACACCACCCACCAAATGCCCCCTGATTCCAGCCACCT
>LOEQ01001692.1:39746-62615 GCA_001685075.1 Bramus lutescens | reverse complement strand
TCAAACTCACAGAGATACGCCTGCCTCTGCCTCCCAAGTGCTAGGATTAAAGGCGTGCACCACTGGCACCCGGCTTTGTTGAGGTTTTTTGATCCACTTGGACTTGAGTTTTGTGCAGGGTGATAAATATGGATCTATTTGCATTTTTTCCACGTGCAGACATCCAGCTAGACCAGCACCATTTGTTAAAGATGCTTTTTTTTTCCATTGTGTATTTCTGGCTTCTTTATCAAAAATCAGGTGTCCATATGTGCTGGGATTTATGTCTGGGTCTTCAATTCAATTCCACCAATCAATGTGTCTGCTTGTATACAGTACTGTGTGGTTGTTATTGCTGTAGCTCTGCACAGCTTGAAATCAGGGATGGTGATACCTCCAACAATTCTTTTATTGTTCTGTTGTTTAGGATTGTTTTAGCTATCCTGGGTTTATTGGGGGGGGTTTTCATATGAAGTTGAGAATTATTTTTTCAAGATTTATAAAGAATTTTGTTGGAATTTTTAATGGGTATTGTATTGAATCTATAGATTGCTTTTGATAGGATGCCATTTTGACTATGCTAATCCTACTGACCCATGAGCATGGATGATCTTTCCATCTTCTGATATCTCCTTCCGTTTCTTTCTTCAGAGACCTGAAGTTTTTATCATGCACATCCTTCACTTGCTTGGTCAGAGTTATCCAAAAGATATTTTATATTTTTTGAGGCTATTGCGAAAGGTATTTTTTTCTCTGATTTCTTTCTCAGCCAGTCCATGCGTCATTTGTATATAGGAGGGTTACTGATTTCTTTTAAGTTAATCTTGTATCCTGCCACTTTGCTAAACAAGGTTATCAGCTGTAGGAGTCTCCTGGTGGAATTTTTAGAGTCACTTATTTATAGCATCATCTGCAAATAATGATACTTTGACTTCTTCCTTTCCAATTTGTATCCATTCAATCTCCTTTTGTTGTCATATTGCTCTAGAACCTCAAGTACTACATTGAATAGCTATGGAGAGAGTGGACGGCCTTGTCTTGTTCCTGAGTTTAGTGAAATTGCCTTGAGTTGCTCTCCATTTCACTTGATGTTGGCTGTAGGCTTGCTGTAAATTGCCTTCATTATGTCTAGGTGCGGCCCTTGTATCCCTACTCTCTCCAAGACTTCTCTCATGAAGGGGTGTTGGGTTTTGTCAACGGCCCTTTCTGCATCTAGTGAGATGATCACCACATCTAAAATTTCACATTTGGCTTATTCAGTGTTGAGCAAGATGCTGGGAGTCCACATTTCTATTGACAAAGAAATTTACCACGTTGGGTTTCTTCCCCTTTGCTTTGGTTTTTGTTTGTTGTCATTTTAATCTTTTCAGGAGAAAAAAAGTTCCTCTGTTCTTATTTTAACGAGACATCAAGAATATGTGCTCGCATATATTCTGCGAGTTTTGAGAAGAGCATAGGGTTCTTTTCTTCCTTCCATCTGTGAGGAGGGTAAACATTTACAATTCTCTGGCATTGGACCAACATCCATGCATAGATGAGTCACTGGGTTGCCTGGCTGGCGTTTTTGTGGGAACTGTGCACTTACGCAAATGTGTGATGTTGGCATGCATTGCTCATGGAGTTCTCTGCTCTCACGGCCTTGAAGTATGTGGCCGAGTCTGTCCATATTTGTAAAGTCCTGCTCACAACCACACTTGAAGTTGTCCCTTCTGCCTTTTGGTGATCAACCGCATCTGGCCAGTGTCTGTTTGCACTAGAACAAGTGGACACACTGGAACAGAATGGAAAGGTAAGGAAGGGGTGGCGTGGCCGTGGCAGAGGCAGCAAGGCAAGAACGAAGAGCAGGCAGTATGTGAGAACCCAAGAGTCAGTGGAGGCACCAGAGGAAGTTGGTCCTTGAAGACAGAGGCACAGAGGCAGGAAGTTCCCATGAGCATGCGAGAGCCAGACTGCTTCTGCTGTCTTACTCTGCCTCCTCCGGCACAAAACCTGTATACTGTATATCAGATGAACTCACACGCATTTCAGGAGTTTCCTGTGCTGTAAATGCTTTGTGTATTTCTTCCACAGCCCCTGCAGGCTAGGTGACACAGCAGATGTTCCAAAGGCGCCCACTGCGACGGGTTCCAGCCCCTGCCCAGCTCCCTCTGTGGGGAGCCTGGGTAGCATAGGCCTTCCTGCAGCTTCGGCTTCCTTATCTCACCCATGCAGACTCACCAGGTCCTCCATGCCCCACACTAATCTCCTCTTAAGCTGGTGTGTGCTGGGATCTGTCTGCCCTGTGCCAGGGACCTGGCTGCCATCTGTATGGAATTGTTGGCCTCTCGATAGTGATGACTGAACATCCAGGCTGAGCCCCACATCTCTATCAGTTACTAAAGAGGCTTTGCTCGCCCCTAATAAGCTTGGAAGGATAGAGAATGCTTCCTGTTGGCTCTGTCAGTTCCCTACCACGTTCCGTCTTCCTCTGAGTCCTGATTTCTGGTCAAAGGTCAATATGTGATGATAATAATCATAATATCCTGTAATGTCAGCAAGGAAAGGTGGGATTTGTGTAGGAACTCTTTCATAACCTCCAGTTTTCCCTGGAGAGGCCAGCTTTACAGATGGGGAAGCTGAACCCTAACTGGCTGAGAATTGTGAGGTGCTAAGTACTCCTACATGCCTACTTCTCTGCCTCCAGGTCTGCCTGCACTGGCCCAGGGCCCCAAGTCCAGTCAGGTCAACACATGTCATTACTCTGATGGAGGAAGACAGACGTCTGGAGAAGGTCACCACACCACCACACCGTCCTCACTGGGACGGCTGGGGCTGCTGAGAAACATAGGTTCTGGGGGAGTTGAATTCAGGTCATCAGGCTTGTATCTCTGGGTGGCAAACTCTTTTTGTCCAGCACCTGCCAGAATCCTTGCTTCTTAGCTGATGAGTGACTCTTTCCCCTTCCTGTATCTCTACAGTTCCCTCCAACTCTCTCTGCTACTTCAAAGAGGGGAGCAGAACAGGCAGAGGGCCAGGAGGCTGTGACAACCGCACGAGTTCTGACGGGGATGACCTCGCAGACACTCTCTGAATAAGGGAAGGCGATCGAGCTGAACGTTGCCTCAGCTTCCCCTGGAGGACACGGTGGAGAGGCAGCTCTATCTAACACAGACTTAGCCTGGGATGGACAGGGTAAGCATTGCACACCACATCCCTGGAGGAACCTGAGCAGCAGGGGCTACCGTGGGTGGGGTAAGCAGCTAAAGGAGGTAGGATTTATATTGCCTCATGGTTCAAGGGAACACAGGCTGTCTCATGGAGCGGGAAGGAACAGTGCAGGAAGCTCCATGGTAGCAGAAGTATGTAGCTAGGACCCTCACATCCTCCACTAGGTGGGACAGGAAGCAGAGGTGAACAGGAAGTAGGGAAAGCTATAAAATCTCAAGGCTCACCCTAAGGGACCCACTTCCTTATGTCAGATTTCATCTAAAGACTTTGGAGCCTGTTAAAACAGACCAATAGCCAGGGATCAAGTGTTCAAACATGGAACCCACGGCGGGGGATCGGAGGGAGGGGCGTGGACAGTCCCTCTCCAAAAGACAACACTGTCTTCTTTCTTCTTATGGCAGCTGCCCTCACTAGCAGTTTATCCGTTTTGTCTTTTCAAAGAACCAGCTCTTGGATTCATTGATTTTTTCCCCCTGTTGTTTTCCTGCTCTCAACTTAACTTGGTTCCTTGTCTTGATTGTTTTCTCTCTCACCTACTTGGAGTTGACATACGCTTTGCTCGGTTCCCAGATGCAAAAGATCAGATTTTTATTTGCAAGTTTTATTGCTTTCTAACAAAATATTTCATGCTACCGATCTCTCTGTTTATGTCTTGAATGAATCTCCTCTCCTCTTTGGTTAAACACTTCCCACAAACTTTAATATAGCAAACTTTCGTTTTAATTCAGCTCATAATATTCCCGCTTAATTCTTATTCTTGTTTTTTTCTGTAAAATATTTGTTTTTGTTTTTAATTGTATCTGTGCATATGTATATCTGTGTGTGGAGTTAACTCCCCTGGAGTTAAAGTTATAGATGGCTGTGAGCCACCTGATATGGGTGCTAGAAACTGAATTTGGGTCCTCTGCAAGAGCGAAAAACATTTTAACCCCTGAACCATCTCTCCAACAGTTCCCCCCTTAACAAAATTACAAGTATCTTATTCAACTTTTAAGTATTTGTAGATTGTTTCAGTGTTACTTTGTTGTCATTCTATTTTATTATGTACAGAGAACATGCTTTGAATAAGTCATATGAAAAAAAACTCAAAACTTTGTTCTAGGCAGTAAAATGTGTTTTATCTTAGTGGATATTCCACATTCACTTGGAAAGAAGATAGACCCTGCTGGTTAGGGACATGGTCAGATGTATCAATCAAATATGCCTGTCCAATTGCACCCCTTAGGTCATCTCTGTCCTTGTTGTCTGTGCTGCCAACTGAACCCGAGTTATAGTCATCTGAGGGGAGGGAACCTCAATTGAGAAAATGCCTCCAGAATATTGGGCTGTGAGCAATCCTGTAGGGCATTTTATTAATTAATGATTGATGGGGGATGGCCTAGTCCATTGTGGGTGCCATCCCTGAGCTGGTGGTCCTGGATTCTATAAGAAAGCAGGTTGAGCAAGTCGGGGAGGAAGCCAGTAAGCAGCACCCCTCCATGGCCTCTGCCATCAGCTCCTGCCTTCAGGTTCCTGCCCTGTTTGAGTTCCTGCCCTGACTTCCTTTGACGATGAAAGGTAATATGGAAGCTAAGACAAATGAACCCTTCCCTTCCCAAGTTGCTTTTGGCCTTGGTGTTTTACCGCAGCATCAGTGACTAAAGACACTGTCTCTGTTAATTTACTCTATCCGTTATAGAGGAGGGCCAAGAAAAATCCACTTACGGCTGTGGGTTTGATTATTGGCCTTTTTCAGGCATGTGTTTTGCTTTGTAAATTCTGGAGTTCTTCTTTTAAATTCATGTGTTTTTTATTGTGCCATCTGGATGACCAGCTGCTTCTCCATCCTTGGTCTTCACGCTTGTTATGTAGTCTACTTCATTTGATATTGCACAAGCAATCAAAGGAATAGGAAAATTCCTTTCTTATCACATTTGAATCTTTTTGATATTGTGTATATGCATGTGTGTGTATGGAGGTGTGCACACATGCCACGGTCCATGTGTGGAGGTCAGAGGACAGCCTGAGAATTGGTTCTTTCCCTCCACCATGCTGGCTGTGGGGATTGAACTCAGGCTTGGTCACAGGTGCCTTTATAGGTAAGCCATCTCTCTGGCCCCCAATTTGCATCTAATCTGTTCTGATCCTTTTGCTTTGGGCTTGTTTATTCACCTTAAAGTGGGTTTCTTGTTGACAGCATATAGTTGAGTTCCTGCGGCTACCCCAATCTGACATACTGGTAAGTTTGGACTGATCGTAGTTAATGCACCATTGATATGTTTGTTTATTATACTACTATCACAATTTTGATTTTTGCTTATCTATGCTCTCTTGATATCCCTAATTTGTTTTTTTAATTACTTGAAATTTTCTGTATTCTATGCCCCTTTCATGTTTTGTTTTTCTTTGTTTTTAGTAATTGGGACCCCAGCTCTCCGGGGTCTCCATCCAACTGGCTTTCAGACTTGAGTTACTTTATTGACTCTGAGACTATGGCTGCGCCATTTGCCATTCTCCTGCCTGCCTGTACTCAGTGCATATTATAGGGCTTCGCTGGTCTTCATAATTATGTATAGTAATTCCTTAAAATAAAAATTCTCTGTAAGAACATGGACTGCTCTTTCAGAGGACCCAGGCTCCAGTCCTCACCCTCACTTGGCAGCTCACAAGCAGGGGTTCCAAGACCATCTTTTAGCCTCCATGGGCACCAGATACATGTGTTACATAGATATACATATAGGTAAAACACACATAAAACATATTTAAGTCTATCTCTCCCCATGTGTGTGTATATAACACATACACAGCATATAAATATGTATCTGTATATATATTATGTATTTATATATCAGTTTACCCTATATGCATTCTATTGATTCTGTTCCCAGGTGATACTGGATATATATATATATATATATTGGTTCCTTGCTAGAATCTAATTGTCTACTGTAGAAACCTTGGTCATGAAGTATAGACATGCATACATGTGTTAAAACACACATGTGCTACCACACACACCCTCAACCATGCCATAGCCACATGCATTACTTCTGTCAGAAACTCAGCAAAGTGAAGACAATTGTCTCCAGAGGAGTGACCAAACAGCACCTTCAATGGGCCTGGGCCCCTTCTTCAGATGCTCCTGTCAAACGTTTAAACCTCTCAAGACCCACAACCCACCCTGAAGTACTCTGTTAGCATGGTGGCATCCAATAAAAGGAGAAAGTGTTTATCTTTTAATAGGGCCGCTTCCAGCTTAGCATCAAGACCAGAGACAGTGCGAAGCTGTACTTCCTGACCAGCACTGTCTCCTAAATCAGATTTCCTTAGAGGAGCTCACACGCCTGTGCCAACGGCTCAGCACCTCCTCAGTTGGCGCTCTGCTCCTTTACTGAGGAATGTGCCACAGAACCAGCGCCTATAGGAGTTCAAAACCAGTGACATTCGAAGGCCAGGCATCCTAGAGATGTAACCACCAAGAACAGGGAAGTCTCCAGGCAAGGCCCACAGTGAGGGCCAGAAAGCTGCTACTGAGGTCCAGAAAACAGACCTGACAGTGGTGCCACTTCCAAGATAGTGTGTGACAGACTGCCACAAAATGAGCATTTTTGAATTTCTAACAAAAAATCGCATTTTTGTTCTTTATTTTTATGTATTTTGGTGGGTTAACATAGTTATAGAAGTAATTAGCATCTTTGTGTACTTATTGAAAACCAGCAGTAAGTCTGTATTTTTACAGAAAAATGCTGTAGACATAGATAATAGCACAATTCCATGTTTGTGAACTGACAGTTCCCTCTAAACACAGAGTGGAAATCCAGCAATTATCACTACAGCTGTTTGTTAAAGTTGACAATAGATAAATAATGACCAGAAATCAATCTTTTCATTAGAATTCAAGAAACAAAAGATATCTAAAGGAATTTCATTATTTCTTTAAGAAGTTCAGGATGTTCCGCAAGGAGGCGGCTGTACATACAGTTTCCGCTGCTGTGGTTCAAAATGGCCTCTTTCCACAGTTGTGTGTCAAAATAAAAATGGTATGTTCTCGTCAGGGTGGGAAGGCTGTCCCTCTCCTGCCACAGCTCGCTGCTCACCTTTCTCCGCTTGCTTTTCATGATTAGGGGTCATGTGTGCACGTGCACACACACACAGGCATGCACATGCAGATCTATATATCACACCAAAAGATGCACTCACACACACACTCACACACATGTGCACAAACATTTGCACACATGCACACAGTTGCATTCATAGTCTCACACACATGCTCACATACACACATGTCCACAAACATTTGCACGCATGCACACAGCTGCATTCATACAGTCTCACACCCATGCTCACACACACACATGTCCACATACATTTGCACACATGTACACAGCTTCATTCATACAGTCTTACACTCATACATATCTTTGCTCATTCACAGAGAAGATGTACTATAGTCTCAGGGACTCTGATCCAAGTGCACACAGGGTTTATTTTCTCTACCCACAGGAGCAACAAGTTTGCCCTTGTCCTGGGTAACCCTACCCTTTCAAGAGTAAAAGCAAAAGGCAAAACACAGACTTGTGTTTCAGATCTTAACTCCCTGAGCACACTGGGCTGTTATCTGCACAACTGTGTTGTGGATTTTTACAACAGCCCCAAGGGCAAGAATCACAAACGAAGGCAGATCACAACCCAGCAAGGCAAAGCAGGCCTGACATCCCATCCTTTAGAAAGAAAAGCAGAGTATACCTCTCTCAAAAGCCACAGCAGGGGACTGCCACTGCCTGGGACACACATCTCCAGAATGGATGATGTCTCTGGGGCCCCCTTTTTTCCCATGCTTATGCCTGTGCTGGGCACATCCAGAGCCAGCTGTGCTCAGGAAGAGCTTGCTCAGAAACAATCTGGCTTCCAGACCCTTTATGGAAAACACAGGTTACAAACCAGTCTGCACCTGCGGCCCACAGCCAGTGCGGCCCATTGCTCCCCAGCACCTCAGACCTCTCCCTCCCCTCAGACACCCATGTGACTCTGCCAGCTTGAGATGATGCCCACCTCTGACCACAGACTTGTAGCAAGGCAGTCACTCAGGCTGGAGGGACAGTATCATCCTCACAGCTCATTCCTTAAAGGACACGTAGGACTGCCCGTTTTGAAACTGGAGACCCTTTCTTCCCTTTCTCCTCTCTCTTTAAATGGCGTGTTTTCAATTAACCACACCCCATACACGATAAAGGCCATTTAGGAATTATGACCCTAGTGACCAGCAGGACTGGAAGCATCTGAGCGTCCCCAGACAGGCTGATTCACACAGTCCCTGAAGAAGGCCTTCATGGTACTAGACACTGCTAGACACTCCAGGTGAGTTGCATCCTGGGAAGGCCCATTATTGAGGGGCAGCCCAGGCTGTGCTGTGAGGATGAAAATACAGAGAAAGGGACCAGGGGGCATGGGACAGGTGGCATCTGTTAGAATTTAGCAGCAGAGGTAGGGATAAGCCCTTGGCCTGATCTTGGTGTGTATCCAGGTTGGATGTGGGTGGGAGGAGCTACTGCCCTTCTTGGTCCAGCTGGCAGGCAGCATCCTTTCCGGATGCTGGATCTGTGGATGCAGCAGCTCAGAGAGACACATCCTCAGCTGTAGCTTAGGGAGGAAGGAAGCAGCAAGCAGAGGCTTAAGCTGAAGCTTCACCTGCTCATCTCCACCCCACTTCTGCTCTGCCGGCGATGCCTGGAGCCCAATTCCTAGTCTGCAGGACTCCATTGTACCCCAGTTTCAGGTAGCTCGACAAAGTCAAACTAGGAGCATAGTTGGACCCAAGTACTTTACAACAACGGCATCTTCAGTTGTCCAGACAGGATAGACGTAGAGATGTCCTTACAGTGTCTCCAGGGCTACTGAATGCCTGTCTCTTAGATGGTTCAGGAGAAGTGTATGCTTCTGTGTTTGCATATATGTATTATGTGCTCAATTGTACACTTATGCCATGTTCAAGTGTGTGCACATTGTATGTCCCATATATATGTGTGTGTACAAAACAAATGTGCATTTGATATGAATGTATATTATATAAATGCATATGTGCACAATATGTGTTATGCACACATGCATATATTTATGTATATACATGTGTATGCTATGAGTGCGTATTTATCCATTACATGTTGTAGATATATTGTCTGGATGTTTTCTATATGTGTATTTGTGTGCTCGAATACATACATATATGAATGCCCATTATAACTATACCTATCTGTATGGACATGTATCTATATCATATATTATATATGTATAGATATCTCATATATGTATATTATACATTTATAGATAAACTACCACACTTGTATTTATATGGGTATTAGATGTTATATTTTACTATGTGTATTTTATATGTAGATTATAACAATTTTTAAAAAATCTTTCTTCCATTTAAATCCTAGAGGAAAGACAGGTATTTAACTCACCATCTAGCTAGTAAATTTCCTAGAAGATTAATCACAAATTCAGAACAAATATATTCTTTTGGGGGGTGACTCTTACAGACCAACTGAAGTTTCGTGACCAGCAGTGGACACACACAGGACACATGCCTGGCCCTGCTTCAGCTGTTACCCTGTGGACACTGGCTATAAGTACCCTGGTCCTTCATCTTCACATTGCTAGAAGCTCCCAGTTCATCCACACTCCAGCTTTACTGTGGAAAAACCCTCCACTAGCCCTCCTGGGCAGGTTTTAGATGGAAACAATGTGGAACCATGGAAACGGTGTTCAGCCCGAGTTCCCACTCTGCATCTGGGCCTCTGAGGCACATGGGTCAGAAGCAGCAAGCCCTGTGCCCAGTGTGGTGGGTTCTCTTGGGTCTGAGCAACTGTTGGCAACTGTTCTCCTGAGGTAAACTGAGTCCCTGAAAGACACGCCTGCATCCAGGCCCGAAATACCTGTGAGTACATCTGCTGATGTCACTAGATGGAGTGACCCTGACCTCAGGAAGAAAAACCGCCTGGTAAACAGGGAATCTGGGTGGAGAAGCACACCAGCAAGGGTCCTGTATTTGCAGGGCTGTCTGCACCCTGTGCAAGCCGAGCAGGAGGAAAGAAGCTCAGTGCTGCCCTCGGCCTTCGCACCAGCCTCTGCTTGCCAGACCGATGGGGACAGCCGCTGTGAGACCTCAAATCATCCATGGCCTCATGGCGCAGAGGTGGGTGCGGCTGGTGAGACCTGGATGGAACTGTTTTGAAGGAAAATAACTTGCTATTTGCTTACAAAAATACCTATTAATAAAAATAACCCCAGCCGCCTGGGGCGCCTTATACAAATGTCCGCTTACACCTGCCAGTTATCTGTTGGGAATCTAGTCTGCTTCCATGGATGTGGATGAATGGGAAAGCAAACTTGCGTGATACAGGCGACTTTAGACCATCTGCAGCGGCGTCAGAATGCTTAGGGCCCAGAGGCTGGAAGAGAGAAAAGCAGGACAGAAACGGAACCATGTCCTTTTATTTTTGAAGCGCAAACCCCCATGACCCAGGCAGCAGCATCTTCACAGTCCCATCTGTGCGGCCGTAACTTCAGGACGACATATTAACTTTCTCCTGCTCTGGAACCCAGACAACTCAGAATTTAACGCCACTCTGGAACAAGGGCTTCATGAAGTTCAATGTTCTGGTTCAGACAGAGCCACATTTCCCTGTTTAAAAAAAAAAAAGATATTTTTCAATTACTGAATTTGTTAAAAAATCATCTTCATGCCACAAGATGCAAAGTCCAAAATATTTCTGTTCCTGATTGCCAGTCTCCCTTTTCAGAGCTGGGGGAGAGAAGACAGAATAGGCAAGTCGTTCTATTGAATCAATACAGTGTATTATCACAGCAAGATCATAATTCAGGGCACAATACCTGTGTTCTCAGAGCACAGCAAGGAAGTCCGCTTGGAGACAGTCCACAGTATAGAGAGGCGCCGCGGGTGATGGATGGCAACAGTCGCCAGGCTTGTCTTCAGGCAGCAGAGCAGGGGCTGAAGTCAGCACAGAAAACTGAGGTAAGCCTAAGCCACCCTTGTAGCTCAAGGACAAACTTCCCGGGTGGGTGTGGAGTGCAGCCCTCACCTCTGTCAGCAGCACCGTAGCTTAGTGACCACTGAGGTACTGAAGAAAGCCAGGCTTCCCTTGGGACAAGAGCAAGCTGGCTAACAGTGGCACAGTGGGAGTCACTTAGGAGGTCACTGGCAGGATCTCTCTCTCTCTCTCTCTCCCCACCTCCTTCCCTCTCTCCCTTCTTCCCTCTCTGTCTCCTTCTCCCCTTCTCCCTTCCCTGCTCCTCTGCCTCCCCCTCCATCTCTTTCCCTTTCTTCTCCCTCACCCCTTTTCTCTCCTCTTCCTCCTTCTATCCTTCCTCTCTTTCCCTCTCTCTGGGCTCCTCTCTCTGCATACCTCCCCTGCAGCTGGTGCTGGCCAGTATGCCTCCTCTGCCCTCACCTGTGGTCTCAGCCTTTAATGGTCTCTTTCCCAGAAACGGTTTTATGACCTAAGAGACCTTGGCCACATAGGAAGGCAATGCTTCATACTGTGTGCACAGAAAAGACACAGAATTCATATGTCCTTTAATGTAATCTTTGGGTGTATTTTGCCCTCCAGATAACCCATCTTTAGAACTTAACCTACATGGTCACTCTGCATGAGTCAAGTGCCCACTAAGGCCAGTGAAATGGCTCCGCCTAAAAGTCCTTGCTGCCAAGCTTTATGACGTAAGTTTTATAACTGGGACCCACATGGTGGAAAGAGAGAAACCATTCTCAAGAGCTGTCCTCTGACCTCCATGTATCCAAACACCTACTCAAATGAATAAATGTAATAATTTTACTATTATCATTATTAGCAATCATTATTACTTTGTTTATTTATTTATTTAGTTATTTATTTATTTATTTATTTATTTATTTTGAGGCAAGGTCTTTCTTTGTAGTCCTGGCTGTCCTGGAATGGGCTGTGTAGAACAGGCTGGCCTTGAACTCACAGATTTGCCTGCCTCAGCCTCCCAAGTACTGGGATTCAGGCATGTGTCAGCAAACGCTGTGTAATAATTTTTTTAAAAGCAGACACAAGACCCAGAACAATGTGCTGTTTGCCTGCTAGCCAAGACTTCACATACACCCAAATTATGTTTGCCCATGTGCCAGCAGGTCTCCCTTGTACTGTTAGCGAGAGCCTTCAGCCTGCTGCCATACCAGGACCTGCCACAGACAAAGGGGCCACAGTCAGCTGCCTTGCTCATTAGTGTCTTCAAATAGGGGCCATTACGATGTCTCTGGGGGGAACCAGCTTTTCTAGCACCTAGAAAGAATGGTGATGCTGGGGAAAACCAAGGCTTCTAGCTGCTGTCCAGGCCCTGTGAGATCCAGGTACCCAGCGTCCTCCAAGGCCGGGCTACCTACTGAAGAGCAGAACACAGCACACACAACCTGGGGGCGGGCAGAGGGACTTAGGGTCTGCACAGGTCCCTAGATCCCCAGTTCAGTAGAAGAGCAGAAGATAGGCTGTGGGCAGAAATAGGGACAGGGTTCTATACAGCCACTCATGTGAGTGGAACCTGGTGTTCACCCACAACGCTGTGGACAGGAATCAGGAAGTCATAGGACAGGGTTCTATACAGCCACTCATGTGAGTGGAACCTGGTGTTCACCCACGATGCTGTGGACAGGAAGCAGGAAGTCATAGGACAGGGTTCTATACAGCCACTCATGTGAGTGGAACCTGGTGTTCACCCACGACGCTGTGGACAGGAAGCAGGAAGTCAACAGGTGGAGCAGGGAAGACATGGGTAATTTTTAATCACAAGTTTCTGGGTCATGGACTCCATATCTGGGTGATGACTCACTTTCACACTTACCTGGTCAACCTCCTATGTGTCCTCATAATCTGTCTCGTGCCTGTGAACCTACAGAACCCAACACCTGGGCCTAACTGGCCTCCTGCCTCTCCCTACCCACCTTTTAGTCAGAGCCCCGTTCTCACTATGTTCACACCAGAAGCTCCCCAGGCTCTCGGCCCAGTGGCTAGGCCCTCTGAGAGCCTCACAGCCCTCAGGGGATCATGGGAACCCGACGTGGGACACTGCTGTAGTCAACGAAGGCTTCTGAGGCACAGGCTATGGCAGAATCTAATCTCGGGGACACAGAGTTGTCTGCATGGTCCTCAGGGAGCTGTTAATTTTAATTAAAGCTGCTAAACGCAGGGCCAGAGAAACCAAGGTTAAGGCATGCCTCCTGCATGCCACTGGTGTGGGGCCAGCTGTGGGTCAAGGGCCTTCTGGAAGGGTTTTCAGCCCAGGTCATCTTCCCCCAGAAGGAAGAGGCACCATTGAAAACAAGGTCTTCACTCTTGTTCTCAGCCCCTTGCCTCCGTGTAGCTGCCCTCCCTCCATCTCTCCTCAGGATCCACTGTGCTCTTTGCTCCAGATGTCCACCTCTGTCCACCTCCCAACTTAGCAGCTAAACTGCTCCCAAAGCAAGTCCCGCAGGAGAAACTGGGACCTTGAGATCAGCCAGGGCTGTGTGTTTCCACCACCTCTTCCTTGTCCTCCTCTATTCTCTCCCTCTCTCCTACCCTCCCTCCCTCCCTCCTTCCTTTCCTCCTCATCTTCCATCCCCTTCTCTCCCTTCCTCCTTCTTCTCCTCTGCCCGCCCCCGCCCGCCGCAAACCCTCACCCCCAGAATTGCCAAGCTTCTGGCCCTGGGAAGCATTTACTTAACTAAAATAAATACTTGTGCTGGTTGGATGTAAGTGAGACCCATTTGGAGAAACTGAGGCTGTGCCCTGGGGTCAGGACAAAATCAGGAATCCTGTGATACCCCAAAAGTCAGGTTCAAACTAGCACACTGGGAAGTCTTGGGGCTGCCACCCAAGACAGCGAAGAGAAGGCTTCCAGGGCCACCACGGTTGCAGGCACAGGGGAGCACACTGCTTACCAGAGGTTAATCTCTGCTCTTGGAGCTGTGTTCACGTTCATCCGTAAGAGGCATGTTACTGGAAACCTGGTATCTGGAGCGGAAGATCCCCGACCCATCTCTGGCGGTTTCGGGGGCTTTAATTTAATTAACTTTAAAAGGGCCAGAGCATATTGGTAAAAGGCACTCCCTGGTTGCAGCCACAGGACTATTAAGAACCTGCCCAATTATGGGGGAGGGGCGACCCCTCGCACCTGGTAATTAAAATTGCTAATCACCAGCAATTATCCAGCTGAGCCTGGGCAGGGGAGAGACCATTTGACCCTTTACCCACCGAGGGAACAATGTTTGCAGTCCATTGCCAGGCGCTCGGCAAAGCTGTCCCCAGCCCCTGCCTATTAAGTGCCTCTAATAGGAAATCAACAAAAGAGCCTCGACATCTGCAGGACGACCCGGGCCCCAGGTCTGAGAGCACAGGTGCCGGCCATGGGGCTGCCAGAGAGCGGAGAGCAGGGAAATGTGTGTGTAATTAAAGGAGCTGTACTCTGCAGAGCTGGCAGCCCAGGCCCAGCCCGCCAGGACCGCTGGTAATTAGGTCCCACCATTGGGGAGAGCCAAACAGGGAGGTGCCCTTTGTCATCAAGCCTGGGATGGGGGCTTTTTTTTTTTATCTTTTTCTTTTTAATGAATCTTCTCCCTGCTCCCGCATAAATGAGAGATGTCTTTTTAAAAAGAAGTCTGCTGAGAGGACCTTAAGTGTGCAGCCTTTTGTGTGCAGTGAGGTAGGGTGAGTTCCTGGGAGGGGAGGGAGGTGGCAGGGGGGTTCACAGAAGGGACAACCACAACCTGTTCCCAGGACAAGTTGTATGACAGTCCAGGTTCCCACAGGGCTGCTTTCTGGGAACTCCCAGGTCTAGCATGCTGTCAGCCCTGTCAGGACTGCTCACACCTCTAACCCCAGCACACGGAGCAATAGAGGCTAAACGGTCAGCTTCAGCTACCTAGGAAGTTGGAGACCAAGCTGTACCATGAGACTCAGTTTCGACGAACAAATGAATGAATGAATGAATGAATGAATGCATAAAATGACTCCCTTGACCCATTCCTCAGATTCATAGACTTTCCTGACTTTGAAGGATGGGATGGTCTAAGTTTAGAAGCACACCCTGGGTTATTAACTTCTTTGCATCCAAAAACAATGCCAAGGAATTGATTGAAGTAGAAAGAAGGACACCTATGTACATGGCCTGCAGAACAGCCAAGGTAGCTGGGTCAAGGGTCAGATGGAGCCAGGAAAACTCCACTCTGACCTAGTGGGACCACCATTCCTGGTCCTGGGTGTTTTATGGAAAGCAAAAAGGCCTGAGTTTTTGTTGTTGTTTTTAAGCATGCGTTCTAGGCCCGGAGATGTAGCTCAGTAGATAAGACTACCTACTCAGCGTGCGTGCACAAAGCCCTAGGTTCCAGCCCCAACACCACATAAGCCTGGCATAGTGGTCCATGCCTGCCATCCTAGTAGTCAAGAGGTGGAGGCAGGAGAATTCGAAGTTCAAGGTCATCCTCAGCTACATAGTGAGTTGGAGGCCAGCCTGAGATACAAGAGAACCTGTCTCAAAAATAAATCGATAGAAACTGGGCATGCAAAAGAACCTGTCTCCTAGGAGCTGGGCATGGTAGCACATGGCACTAGACTCAGTACTTGGAAGGCAGAGAGAGGAGCATCAGATTGAGGAAGGCAAACACATTATGGTTCTTCTCAAGCATGGTTTCAAGATTTAACATAGATACATAAAACCATGTGTGCATATATAACACAGAATAGTCTAAGGGGCCATGGGAACTGACGTGGAGGAGGAACAAGAAAAGGCTTGTAGGAGGTTATTGGTGGGAATGTGTTCAGCATATAATATACACTGGTAGGGCAATTTAGAGATAAAATTGGGGCTGGAGAGATGACTGAGCAGTTAAGAGGACTTGCTGCTCTTTCAGAGGACCAAGAGGGAGGAAGAGGAGAAGGAGAATCAGGGTGGCAAAACAGTAAAAGTTCCAAGTTTCATTCCCAGCCTGTGAGTCTTGGCAGAACAGGATCTCTGGGCATAGGCTGTGCCCTCATGCTCATCTGGGCTGCCTTGGTGAAGGTTCCGCTGGCAGAAGTTCAGAGTCTTCATCGTATCTTGCTAGGGTATGCTGCGTTTCCCCCTCAGACCGGCTCCACCTACCTAGGCAGGTGTCATAAGCCAGATGGTTCATTTTCAGAGGCGCTTTGACCCGGCTTAGGTCAGATACAAATGGAGAGAAAATATGAGAGCCCTGCTAACACTTGCTCGTCTAGCTGTCCCTCCAGATGATCAAGCTCCCCAAAGGACACCCAAACTAGAAATGTGGAGTATGAAATTACCAAATAGCCAAGCTGGCCTGCAAGGTCATGCAGCTGATGGGCTATGGAATAGTCATGAAAAATCCACACAGGGTTTTGGGTGAGAAAAACAAACCTAAGCTGCAGGGACTGAGATAAGACCTAGATGGCATGGGAAATTATTCCCTCAAATGGAGGGTCACGTGCTAGCATTCTTAAATTGTTCTCTGCGCTCAATCAGTTTGCTTGCTGTTCAGGTCAATGTCTGGCTTTGCAAAGTCATGAAGCAAGTGGCCTCATTTTGACTACTCTCAGTCTACAGCGTTCCCATTATCAAATGAGAATGTTCATATGATATAGTATAGATCTGTGTTCCTTAGGAAAAAAAATGACATTGGTAATCTCTATATATTCCCCCAGGTTTGGGATGTAGCTGATCGGCATAGCACTTGCGTAGTCTGCCCAAGACCCCAGCTTCCACCCCAGTACCACATAAAAAAAGAAAAACACCTCCACTACATAGTCAAGTATGACTATGTCCGTGGTGAGGGAAGGAGACCAGGGGTGAGTTACCAGCTAAACTGGCCACATTTTCATAGATAGGCTTCAGACACAGACAGTAGAGTTTCTCCCGAGATGATAGCGTCGGTCTTTCCCATAAGAGCAATTGCAACAGGAATTGCTGTCAGTGCTGAAACTGGAACTTTCAAGGTCACAAACAAAATGTGGATCTATTACCCAAAACTTGGCAAACTAATTCCTATAGGCTTTCTCAACAAGGCCAGGGTGATGTCAATGGATGACTTTTAGTATTGCATAGCAGAACACACCAATATTTGGAAACCCTGCGTAGCCCAGCATGCTGGCAAAGGTGCTTCTCCATATCTAAGATGGCAACAATAACAAGGTAAGAAATTATCTCAGATACAGTGTTAGATTCTGTCCTAGTTGGGGTTTTACTGCTGTGAAGAGACACCGTGACCATAGCAACTCTTAAAAAGGAAAACATTTAATTGGGGTTGGCCTACAGTTCAGAGATTCAGTCCATTTTCTCCATGGTGGGACATGGTGGCATGCAGGCAGACATGGTGCTGGAGAAGGAGCTGAGGGTTCTACATCTTGATCTGCGGGCCGCAGGCTATGAACTGAGACACACTGGCCAGGCTCCAGATTCTGAGGACTTAAAGCCTTCCCCCTAGTGACACACTTCCTCCAAAAAGGCCACACCTCCTAATAGTGCCGCTCCCTATGGGCCTATGGGGGCTGTTTTCACTCAAACCACCACAGACTCCGCAGTAGCTGTCCTCTCAGAAGTCAGCACTATGACACTTTGGCATGGCACCGAGGAAATGCTTCTCTAAATGAAGCGAAAGCCATGAGTCGGCTCACATTCTTCCACCAGAAGAGGGCACAGACTCTGTCTGACTTCTACAAAGCCATGCAACTCGGAAACGAAGGAAACTTGACAGAGCTTAGAAGCTTAAAAGATACACGAGGCTCCTTCCTGAAATCATATAGGACCTTAGCAATTTCAGAGTTCCAGGGAGCAGACTGAAAGTTCTGCAAGAGACCCCAGGGAGGCATCTTGTGTGAGTCACAGCATTCCTGCAAGTAATCCCGCGAACTCACTGATTCTCTAAGCGAGACACAGGTGGGGTCACCTTTTGGTCTGTTATTGTTGCCCTATCTGAGGGAAATGGACATTTATTCACTTTTCACCAGGAAAAGCCACACAACAGAGAACCATGATGAAGACCACCCAGCCGCTGTGCCATGGGGCCTCAAGACCCACAATAAAAGAGCTGTCCCAGGCTGACTTCCCTACACAGTATGGCCACAAACCTTGGCCAGGACCCCATACCTCTGTGCTCTTCTTTGCATCTTCAGCGGAGCAAATCTTTTGCAGGATTGCTGTAATAATTATAAAGCCAGCATGTAAGGGAGTTAACACAGCGGTTTGCTTTCTAGGATGTTCAGCAAGCAATGGTTAGAGATAGTCTACCAGCTGGCCAGATAGCTCCTGGCACAAGAGTCGAAATAACTGTCTGCCCAAGTCCTTTCAACCTTACTTTCTTCCACCTATGTATCTGTTCCCCAACTATCTGTCATTTACATGTCTGCATTTATATAACTATCACCTGTCATCTATTAACTGCCATCTATGTATATACCATCTATTATCTAGAGACTTCTTATCAACTACCTGCCCCTTTCTGTAAGGGTAACCTCTGAGCTACTGGGTTAAAAGCAGGGAACTTTCTAGAGGGTTAGCTCCTTTGTACTACGCCATAGTTTTCTTCCCAGGCAGGTGTCCATTCCTTTATGTTTTGCACATTTTATTGAGAACTTCTCTAGTTTACCATTCGGAAAGAATGGGACCTTTGCTGCTCTGTAAGTGTCCTTGAGAACATTCCTTCCTTGGGGGCCAGAGAGATGGCTCCATCGTTAAGAGCACTGACTGCTTTTATAAAGGACTCCGGTTCAGTTCCCAGCATGCACATTGTGGTCCATAACTCTCTGTAACTTTGGTTCCAGGGGATCCAATGTCCACTTCTGGCTTCAGCAGGTACTACATGATGTTTGCATGCATGCATGCAGACAAAACACTCATACACATAAAATAAAAATAACTTAAAAATCATTCCTTTCTCTTTTTTTTCAGATGCAGCTTCCAAGCCGCGACCTAGAATAAGTCATGCATGCATCCTTATGTCTAAAGAGCAAATCATGCCCTTAAACTTCCCCAACATCCATCTTTAACCATTATTTCTCGCTTCTCTGCAAAGCAGTTCAGGGCGACCAGAGACCCATCTCAAATTCACGGTAGAAAAGCACAAGGTGAGGCACCTGCGTGTATCCTGGGTTCTGACAAACAGCAGCGCACACAGCTGTGTCTTCAGGGATGGGCTCCTGACTCAGAGGGCTCAGGGCTCTCATCAGCTGCCTTCCAGAACAGGGTCCTCAGAGTACAGATGCCTCAGGTGTGTCCTCCACAAAGGACCTGGTCCCCAAAGGGTGTACACAGGTTTGTCACTGTTGTGAGAAGGGGTCTCCAGATTGGTTCAGAGAGTAATGAGTATGCATGGGCCAGATATGACTGCCTCAGACCAGAGATATTGGCTGTTGCCAATGCCAGGCCTTGTGCCCTCCTCTTCCCCAGACCCTGTGAGTGTGAGGGAAGAGCCATGTCATGCCCCGGCTTGTCCCCCTACCCTCAGTAGTGATGGCTAATTAGAAAATCCCCTACAGTCTACCAACTTTTGAAAAACAATTTGAAAAAGGAATGATGTTCACAGCCCTTGCCAGTTGCCCAGGGCATATAGCCCTCTCCATTCCCAACTTGGGCCCTTGACCAACACCCTTGTCTATTCCTGGGGAGGCTCCCCAGGCCAATTGTGAACCAACAGTATATCATTTCCAACTCACTGGCTGGTGATTGCCCTCTATTGCTCTGGGATCTACTGAGCTGGCTGGCCATTGCCCTCTATTGCTCTGGGATCTACTGAGCTGACTGGCCCTTGTCTTCTATTGCTCTGGGATCCGCAGGGCCTGCTGTGAGCTGATCATCTAATCTTCAGGAATTTTTAATTGTGGTAAAACCCACTAACAAAACTTAGCACTGTGCCTGTTTTTAGACACCTTGCTCAGGTTGTCTGTCACCTCCAGACCTGATCTTGCAGAAGTGAAGTTGTCCCCATTAAACATTGTCTTACCACTAAGCCTGGTAGCCACATTGGGCTTCGAGTTTGTAAATATCAGTTATACGTTGTTAGAAATAAATAACTCTTAAAACCATTCCTTTATTTTTCCTTCTCTTCTGATGCAGACTTCTAAACTATGATCTAGAACAAGACATGCGCACATCTTTATGCCTAATGACCAAATCTTGGAGCTCCCCCAGCAGCACGCTTGTCTATTCTTGGTGAGGCTCCTCAGGCTAATTGTGAACCAACAGTGTAATTCCAGATCACTGTTGGACACAGAAAGACAAAATCATGACACAAGGAATCAGTGCTATAATGAAGAACAAGTTCCCATGTGCCCCACGTTTAAGGGACATACACATCCATGTGTACCACCATGGCCAGCTTCAAAAGCCATCCTTGGAGGATTCTATTTTTCCATGACCATTGCTGCTGATCTCCTGTTCAGAAGGAAAGAATAGTTAGGACAACATGTTTTCCCCTTGTTCTGTTGCGGTCCCCTAGATGGTGTCAAATACCACCAGGGTTGCTGGCTTCTGCTCTTTGGATTCATTCAAAAACTTGGATGTCAGTGTAGACACTGATATTGGGCTGTTCAGTAGTCCAAACCTCTCCCAGTGTGGAACCCCCAGTCGCATCAAAAAATAGTACAAGAATTCAGAGTACAGGCCTGGCCAGCCGCTCACTTGAGCAGTCCTCAGGTTTAGTCACCTGCCTCTCACTGCAGCTTTGAAGGCTCACAGTGGTTCTGTGTTCTCTCCATACGTCAAGCACCAAACCGCCACATCGTCTTATGATGTGGGATGCCCTTCTGTATATGTGTTGCTTTTATTGGTTGATGAATAAAGCTGTTTCAGCCAGCGGCTTAGCCGAGTAAAGCCAGGCAGGAAATCCGAATAGAGATATATAGAAAGAGTAGGAAAAGTCAAAGAGATGCCATGTAGCCACCCAAAAAATCAAGAACAAACCATGAGCCTCGTGGTAAAATATAAAATAATAGAAATGGGTTAACTTAAGATGTAGGAGTTAGTTAATAAGAAGCCTGAGCTAATAGGCCAAAGGTTGCATAATTAGTATTAAGCCTCAGAGTGGTTATTTCATAAACAACTTCAGGAACAGGCAGGTAGAGAAAACCTGGTCTGGGGGAGCATTGGGACGGAGAATATTTGTAACTTCAATCTTATGCTTCTCATGTTGAGTAGTTGGTATTTTTCATCAAAAAAAAACACAAAGTATGAGCTGGTGAGATGACACGGTTCAAAGGGCTTGCCTTGTGAGAATGGGAAGCTGACCTCAGCACCCAGAACCTGTGTGAAAATCCAGGTGTGATGTCACCTGCTTGTAATCCCAGTGCCGAGGAGATAGAGACAGGGGGATGTGTTCCTGGGACCTTCTGGCTAGCCAGCCTAACCTACCCACTGAATTCTAGACCAATGAGATACCCTGGCTCAAAAGACAAGCAGGAAGGCTCCTGAAGACCAACTCCTCCATATATGTGTGCATATCTACATGCACATGCACACATACATACATGTGCACACACACACATGCACTCACACATGCTCACACATGGTCAAAGCAGGCAGTAAGGTCACTTCCTTAGGAAAATGAGGTCAGTTAGGTAGCCTGCTTTGTTCTGGGCAGGTAGCCCAGCCCTCAGTTTTGACTGTGCATCCCCAGCAGAGGCTTGGCAAGCAGCGCCAAGTCTTCAGGGCATGGTCACACACACCAAAATCCCACAGTCGCACTGCCCCAGGCCCTTCTCACAGCTGGGATCTAGAAAGAGTTTGGGAGGTCCATGGGACAGCTCTACGCAGACAGGGGAAGGTTGGTCAAGCCAGGCATTCAGAGTGTGCCAGGAGTTGTTACATTGGATGACACCTGGCCACATCCACCAGATCCCAGACAGGACCCCAGTAACAGCATCCTTTCTTCCCCCCACAGAAACCATGGTAAGCGACAGGGAAGCCTTGAGTCCCTGGTGACTGCATTTCTGCTGGGTTACATGGTGAGTTCCAAGGCCACAGAAATAGGCCCCTTCTGGGGAGGCTGGGGCATGGCGCCCTCCTCTGGCGGTGTATCCCTGCCATCTGTCATCAAGGGCTACAGAGAAGCCACCCTCCACCCTTAGCTGGGGGAGCTGGAGGCAATTACCTGTGATTGATAACGCTAAATATGAAACCACATGTACCTCATCCGGGAAGCATGGAATCAGAGGTACATTGTTAGTGGAGGAGATGAATGGAACCCAAGATAACCTTGGCAAATTAGACACATGTTAGCATGGAGCTTTGTCAGTAAGCAGGCTATAAATTACAGACATATTGTAAGTCCATAAACTCTTCTAATGAGTTGAATGGCAGTGGTAATCCAGAGCGGAACATACCGTTTAACCTTCCACAGAAGTTAGCCCTGGGGCCTCTAGCAGGCAGCCAGCTGATGCTTTGTGGGAGCGTCATTAATGCTTTCTCAGAGAGCTTGCGCCGCAAGACAAAATAGGCAACTTCTTGGTGCTTTCTGCGTTTTTGGAAGCAAAGAGCCCTTGTGCACTGCTATTATTTCGTAGTTAATTTTTGAGGGTCTCCCCAGGACGCAACCATCATTATCCTTCTCTTTTCTCCGCATTGACCCTGTTGACCCTGCATGGAAGCCCTGAGCTTCTCTGGGTCGTGCATTTCTGGACAGTTACTGGACATAGTGGG
>LOEQ01001692.1:21782-33472 GCA_001685075.1 Bramus lutescens | reverse complement strand
AGCCACTTGCAGTAGTTACCAAAGCTGAGACAAGACGTCACCTAGAGGTCTGAGGTCTGCGCCCCGGCGGTGGGAAGAATGGCCATGGGGACAGCAAAGCTCCATTTGTAGATGTCAGGGTATATGGGGAGCAGCCCTGGCTCACCACTGTACAGCCAGAACAGCATCTTTCAAGTGGCGGTGACCAGGGCCCCACCTTCTGGGGACCCCACCTTCTGTGGCCCTCTCCCAGGTCCTCTCCCAAGGTCTCCCAAAGACTGGAGGAGGAAGGCATTCAGTTCCTCCTATGAGTTTGGCTCTGGATAAAAACCCACTCCGACTTCAACATCAACAGCCACCTCCAGCCCTGCTGACATTCCCTGGACTACTCCGTAGAACCATAAAGCAGCAAGTTTCACTACCTTCCCTTAACCTTCCTTACCCCATCTCCTTTGAGGGCCTCGTTTCTGCACGCCTCCATCTTCTGAGGGTTCTACTGCCTCATCAGACAAGAGGGGGCCCATTCAAAGATGCTATGAAGGTATAGACTGGTGGTTCTCACCATGCAGGCAGGGACCCTTTCAGGGTCACCCAAGATCATCAGAAAACACAGACACATTAAAATTCATGACAGTAGCAAAATGACAGTTTTGAAGTAGCAGTGGAAATAATATTATGGTTGGGGTCAGCACAGCACAAAGATCTGTGTTAAAGGGTCGCAGCATTAGGAAGGTAGAGAAACACTGCCCTACAGGTACTGGATTCCTGGAATGGCATCATCATCATCATGATAAATTTGCATGGCAGAGAAAAACATCTGAAAAGAGCCCAGAACAAACTGTGATGGCATTTAATTCTTTTTAAAGCAAAATAAGATTTGAAAACTTTGGGGTTTTTTTTAATCATTTACACCAGTTTGGGTTTCAGCAAGTTTATCTCCTTATGCTATTTCTCTCCCCAAGGACAGGACTGTACAGCACAGAACCACGCCGGCCATTTGCAGAGGACACACACCTTCCTTCTGAACAAAGGCAAGCAACACATGCACTTTGAACACTTGCCCTGCCCGGGCCAGAGCTGCATTCACCCTGGTTCTAACGTGAAGAAGGGTAACACTTTGAAAACCAAAATTAATTTTTAAAATTGCGTGCAATTAGTCTAAATCAAGGTGAACAAGGACATGCAAAGCTTCCTGGGCCTCTCCACTGTTAGATGAGGACAGCACACAAGTCCCATGGCCTTGGGTTTCCTGTAGCCTTAGCATCCCAGGTCCTGCCCAAGTAGGCTCAGGAGCAAGAGGAAGGCCTGCATCCCAGGCTCTTTGCAAGCGCTGACACTTGGCCTTGGTCTGTATCTTGCTAAGCTTTGGGCACTGATGAGATCTTGAAATGAAATTAACCTGGTGTTCCCCATCCCACTGGGATAGGGGCAGCTCTACCACGCCTGTCTTAATGGCTTCCTCTCTACAAAGCTCCAATTGAATAGCCATATCCAAGAGAGAATTAAATCTGCTAGTGTAAATCGATGGAATGGAAATCAAAACCCCAAGGCTGGCTTGTTTTTACAAATCACCCTGGGCAAGACAAGTTTGCATGGAGCCTGTTGCCCACCTGGAGACTTCCAGCTCCACGTGGCAAGGTCAGGTGCACTAATGGATGAAGCAGCCTTTCAGAGCAGAGGTCAAAGGTAAGGTTTATTATGATAGAATTGCAGTCTGGCCTGCTCCCCTCCCAGGGTACCCAGATATCAGAATGAAGAAACAGCCTCATTGACTGTCCAATTTCAAATGACGATGCTAGGGATGTGATTGTCCCCAGGTCCCCTTGCCTCATACCTTTGTCTGTGTGAGGTTTAACTACACAGAGCCTTTAGCCCCACCGAGACAGTGAGACAGCCCAAAGGAAACTGTACAGGCGTGGTGTGGCACTGGTTGCAACAACATTAGGAGCTGGCTTCTGTGTGCGCAGCAGGGTGCAGTAAGCCTGTGGGACCCTCGGCGTCTTGTGTTACACTCTCTCCTTCCCCATTCTTTCAGACCTGCCCATCACACACACGCGCGCACACACACACACAAGCGCGCATGCACGCACACATGCATGCACACATTACAATGGAAACCCATTTCCTAAATTAATTCATCCTTTAACATCAAAACTGACCCATTATTGATTGCTAGCTTTTCCCAAAGCGTGTAATTTCTTTTTTGTGTATTTGTGTGCCTGTGTGTATAGATGTTCAAATGTGTGCAGGCACAAGTGTGCAGGTACGTGTGTGTATAGAGATCCAAAGTTGCTCTCAATTGCCTTCTTCAGTTTTTCTCCACTTTTTAAAAACTTGAGTAAGGTATCTCACTGAACCCAAGAGTGCACTGATTCCAGCTGGTCTAGCTAGCCAGCTTGTACCAACCCAACCGCTGTCTATCAAGTGTCCCACCTGGGCAGGTTCTACCTGGGTTCTGGGGTTCCAAACTGCAGCCCTCTCACTGGCAAGACAATGTTCTATCCACTGAGCATGTGGCTTTCAAGTGGCCCCACACAAACAACTATTTCAAGCAAAGGAAAAAGTCTAATTAATGGTGAAACTTCAGCCACCTGAGCCAATGAAAAAGGCCAGGTCTCAAAGAGCTGCGTACTGTGTCGACATCTATGGTTGGTTCTGTGAACTGCAGAGTCCCAGCTGAGTTTGCTGTCAGGTCAGCAGGAGCCAGGGCAGACAATTCTAAACACATTGCTGGCACCTTCCAGGCAGCCCTCTAGTTCTAAGGCTGCAGGCTCATGTTCTTCTGCACTGTTGTAGGAATAGGTTCTCTGGATGCTCAAGGATGAGTGGGTGGTACTGGGTGTGGTTTCAGGAGGAAGGGAGCACAGAACCACCCTGTCATCCTGCGAGGTTAACCTCTGCTTACCATGAGACTCTCCCAAGCACCTCTAGGGACCATTTGAGTCACTGGGAACAACCTTTGACCTAGAGAGGAAAAGAGCAGATTCTACCTCTTCCCTGAAGCCCTGGAGTTGGATGATGTCACCCAAGGAGAGGGAAAGAGCTGGGAGGGGAGATGAAAGGAACTGAGATGCCAGGCAAGAAAGAAAGGGCGTGTGTGTGCACATATGTATATGTATTATGGGTGTATTTGCACATGCATACCCATGCATGTATGAATGCACATGTGTGTATATGTATGGAAAAGTCCGTGCGCATGCACATGTGTATACATATTGAGTATCTATGCCTGTGTATGTATGAATGAACATGTGTGTTTGTATCTCTGTGTATGTGACAAATGACTGGCTCTCTGTGTGTGACATAAAACTTTAGTCCCAGTTGGCATACCTTAGTCCAAGTTCCCTTCCGCCTGTGAGGCTCGCCTGCGGGCGCACACAGCTCGGCCTCTTCTTCGCCCCACACGCTTCCAGCACCTTTGTTCTAAGTTTTAAAGAGCCTTGACTAATTCACTTTAGCGGAAAGCTAATCCTACACTGTAAGGCTAAGTATAAAACAAGTGACGTTCTCAAGGGGTGACAAAATGAGCAGGGAGGGAACATTAAGTCTCATTAGCTGCGTGTTGTCACGTTAACTATGGGGTGCAATACCAATTTTCTCTTCTTTGTCATTTGCCAACACTATCCCCCTTCACAGAGCAGTCTGGCAATGAGAGGCCCTCGGCAGCTGCTCACCCTACTCTGCCCTGTGGGGGCCCCTGAGCTTCGCTTCCGTGGCCATGAGCCCCAGTCAGGGTAGCCACTCTGAACCAGCCACTGCCAGATCTGCTTTTGTCCAGGAAACAGTCACACGTTGTGTGGGGAAAGAAAACCTACTGTAAGGTGTGGGTTTAAATTTAAAATGTTCTTCAGGGGCTGGAGAGGTGGCTTAGCAGCTAACTGCTTGCTGAGCTCACAGAGGACCCAGGTTTGGTTTTCAACATCTATGTTGGATAGCTCGTAACCACCTATATCTATTGACCCCCTCTTCTGGCCTTCTTGGGCTTCTGATGTACACAAACTCATTCAGGCTCACACACATACAGATAAATAAAAAACAAACCTTAAAATGTCACACATTGAGTATACGTGTATTCTTGTGTGTGCAAGGGCACATACGTGTATGCATGTGCATGTGCGTGTGGAGATCAGATTCTGCATCAGGTATAGGGCTTTAGGCAACCTTCACTTTTGTTGCTGTTATTATTGTCTTAAGACAGGGTCTTTAAACTAGGACCTTGGGTTCACCAGTTACAGTAGACTGGCTGACCAGCAAGCCCCAGTGATCTGCCTGTCCCTAATCTCACAAACCTTGAGATTACAAGCACATATCACATGCCCAGCTTTCTAAACGTGGGCTCTGGTGGACTAAATTTAGGCCCCTTTGCTGGCATGGCCCCTTTGTGTGCATGGACTGAGCTGTCTCCCCAGCATCCAGTCTTGCCCTCAGTCACTACTAGCCCCAATAACTGGAGGCCTGACACTGGGAGCAGATGCTGCACCCCACAAAGGACATCTGAGGAGCTTAAGTCCTGTGCCCCTCATTTGCAGGGCTGTGGAGCGATGCTGACGCTCTCTCAGCTGGAGCAAGCGCTTTGCCATCGGTCTCTTGAACTCTGTCCTTCCAGTTAATGATGCTCTTTAAAGAAAGCTGGGGACTGGCTCGGTCAGCTAAGTGCTCACAGCGAAAGAGTGAGGATGTGAGTTCAGATCTCCACAGTAAAAGGCTCCACGGCACTCGTCTGTAATCTCAGCAGTTACAGGCTCTATGCTCTCCTCTATAATCATCTCAGCCTGGGGGAGATGGGGATAAGAGATTGCTGGGGTTCTCTGGTCTGCCTGGCCCAAGCAGTGAGGTTCGGTTTCTGTCAGAGACCCTGCTGCATGAAAGGAAGGTAGAGAATAACCGAGAACATGTGGTGCCGGTCTCTGGCCTCCATATACGCAGGTGTGCACATGTGTGCACATGCATGCACACACATGCTTGCACACACACATGCACACATGCAAGGCATGCACACACGCACATATATACATACATACAAGAAAACTGAATTTAAGCTCTGCTAACAGATGCCTTCTCTAAAGTAGCATTTTGCAAATAACCGGTTGTCTGAGAAAACGTGTGCCGGTGCATGTGTATTGTAAGCTGGAGCACAACCCTGGCTGCTGGTGTCATTTCTCAGGCCCCAGCCACTGTTTGTTTGTTTGTTGTTTTTTTGAGTCAGTACCTCTCACTGGAAGGGTCAGGATGACTGGTCAGTAAACGCCAGTGACCCACCTGTCTCTACCTCCTTCCTAGTGCTGGGATTTACAGGTATGAGCCAACATGGGGTTTTGGTTGTTGTTTTCAAGATGGGTTCTGGGGGATGGAACTCAGCCTCTCTTGCAAAGCAAGCAGTTTAGCAAATGAGCCACGCCCCCAGTCCCTGAGTGATTGTCTCTGACAGCTCTTCATCTCTCTCCTCCCTCCCTCCCAGCTTCCCGGTTATCACTCGGTTCTCTCGGCGATGTCTTCCCTTCCAGCAGAACCGCTCTTGCACAACTGCTTCATTGTGCATTGCACACCTATGAGTCATGCTCTGTGTTTTGGTCAAGGACAGGCTGTGGATAT
Source organism: Bramus lutescens (assembly GCA_001685075.1). Lineage (NCBI taxonomy): Eukaryota > Metazoa > Chordata > Mammalia > Rodentia > Cricetidae > Bramus > Bramus lutescens. The sequence goes on along the minus strand of LOEQ01001692.1, from coordinate 27,901 downwards.
GACAGAGGTGGCAGGAGGCTATGTGGCCTTAGGATCCATAGCTTGTATAAGGACTCTCTAATGGCCACACTGCAGTGCTATTCTCTATTTCACTTCACCCAAGAGATGTCTTCGGGGAGTGACTTCATTTGATTTTGCGGAAGTTCCTTCTTACGGGACTATTGGATTCCTTTGACTTCAAAAGGCTGGCACACCCAGCACTGGAGACCATACCTGCCAGGTTGCAGGCCCCTATGTTTGGAGTGCTAACATAGTAGTGGCCCTGACTGTCGGCTCCAGCACATGTTGGGGGTGTTGAACTGGGGAAACTGACCAGTAATCTAATGTCCAGGAATGTCAGTGTGGAGCCCTGAGACTGCCAGGAAGCATGCTCCATGAGAGGGAGAGAAGAAGAGGAAAACCAGTGAATGAATGAAGAATGAATGAATGAATGAATGAATGAATGAATGAATGAATGAATGAATCAATCAATCAATCAATCAATCAATCAATCAATCAATGCCCAGAGAAGGCAAGCTCCCTTGGTGTTTCTGCCACTAACCCCTCAGTCCAAGAATCCTTGGAACAGAGAGCGATCATGGTGGACTGAGGTCAAACCCTCACTACAAAGGCTGGTCTGCAGGGATTCTCCTGTGACCCTCACTAGAGGGAACAGGCTATTGGTGACCCTATGAGATGGAAGTGGTCCTTTCTGCTAGCTGCAGTATCTCTGCCACAGCTCCACAGCTCTAGGGTTCTTCTGTGAGGCTCCAGAATGCTCCCTCTGATACCACACATCATCCAGGGAGCTCTATTTAAAGCTTCCTAAAGACAAAAGTGAGGAAGACAATTATATAGATTGCAGGGGCCAGAGGAAGGAGCTCCAGAGAAAGAGAAACTCAGAGCCAGTAACAATGTAACACAAACAGCTCAGCAAATAGCAGAGCAATTTCCAGCTAATAGGACGGAACACCTGAATCCATTCACATGCCTGATTAGACACCAACAACGCACACCCATAGAGGAAGATTATAACTTGTACTATGTCTTCCCAGAGGCAGCGTCTTAACCACTGTTTGTATGCTTCTCCAATTACATTCCTTTAATTCTTTCATTTAGAAAACAGTTTACATTATAATAGCCGGCATCACTTCTGTTTTTAAAACAATTGGTTGTATGTATATTGCCAAATTATGGGTCTGTGGGATATTTTCATAAGTGAAAACAACACAAAAGGGCTTTGGGAAGGATCTTCAGCTGGGAGTCTCTGACCTGAAGGCCTGCGGGGTAAAGGGCACCCCACCCCTCCCATGCTCAGCTGCCTGGCAGTCACCAAGGGGCACCGGGAAGGCAGAGAGACCCTGCTGGGCTTTCGGCCTGGCTTACCCTTTAATCCTCTTCTGGCAAGATCATGAGAATATACCAGAACCAGCCTTGAGAAACAGGTCATCCATGTCACCCCGGCTGAGAGAGGACAATGGCCAGAGTGCTTGAGAATAGCTGGGTCCAGCCCAGATTCAGACTGTTCCACTGAGCCCCACAGAGGGAGAGCCCACGAGTTGAAGAGATGCCAGCCATTCTCAACACTGAGCTTCTCGGAAATCTTAGCCTGTTAGGAGGAAGCCATGGCTCACCCAAAGAAACCGTGGAGGTTGGACAAAGAGGACACTGAGGCTCAGAACAAATGACATGTCCAGACCACTAATTGGCTCGTGGCTGGGCCAGTAAGTAAATCATGCAATCTGACCACTCAGGAGCCTTGATCACAGTGAGCATGGCCCGTGCAGAATGCCACTAGACTTGAGACATTTATCCAGGAGCATCGTAAGCAGGAAGGGATTTCTACAGGAGGGATACTACTTTGCTCTTCTCCCATAAGTCCTGTGCACAAAATGAGCCTAATCAAGCTTCAGAACCCAGAGAGAGGCAGGAAGCAGCTGGGGTCCCCAGGAACATTCTGCAGGATGCTGGTTCCACAGCCACAGATCACGACCTGCAGCAGGAATTGAGATATTTTCTTAACAGTTACCCTCTTGTATTTCTATCACTTGAATTCTCCATGGTAAGTATGAGTTATGGTATTTACTCTAACAATGGAATGTTCCAAGATGCCATGAGTGCTAAACTCCAGAAATGAGGATGACTGCAACAGTCCATAACTCCAGTTCTAGGGAATTTGACACCCTCTTCTGTGGTGCACCTACATACATGTATTCAAAACACCCATACAAATCATTCTTTAAAAAAAATAATAACATGTGCATGACATGGCAGTCCATGCTTGTGATTCCATCACTTGGGAGGTAGAAGCAGGAGGATCAGGAACTCAGCCATTCTTGGCTACACACTGAGTTCAGGGTCAAGACAGCATATATGAGACCCTGTCTCTAAATTTCTACTTATTTTTATTTTATGTGCATTGGTGTTTTGCCTGAATGCATGTCTGTGTGAGGCTGTTGGGTTCCCTGGAACTGGAGTTACAGACAGTTGTGAGCTGCCATGTGGGCACTGGGAAGCGAACCCAGGTCCTCTGGAAGAACAGTCAGTGTTCTTAACTGCTGAGCCATCTCTCCAGCCCCCACCAATATTTTTTAAATTAAAGTTATTTAAACAACAACCGTATTTGCCTCTTTCTCCTAGAACCTTCTCAGAAGATGCAGGGACCAAATGCCTGGGACTCATGCCAGTCCCTCCACTGAGGGTGCAGCAAGGGTGGGTATCTACTTGTCCTGAGCCAGGTATGCCAATGAGTTAAAGTCTGCTTTCAATAAAATGGCTGTCACTAAATCAACATTCTGAATTCCCTCCTTATTTTAATACTTTTAAAAAATCCATACAAAGGGGCAGTTGTATATAATTCTTGTTAATGGGTAGCAAAGACCAGAGGAAAATTTGGGAGACTATCTAGAAACTGGAATCCCGGGAAGCAACTGGTACCCTGATACCCCATTGCCTCCACCCAGGTAAACCCAGTGTCTCTGCAAACAAGCAACAAGAGCTCTGTGGTTGAGCAGCTCAGATACCTTCTCTGTGCAGCTCTCTTGAGTCTGGCCAGTGGGTTAGCAAATGTGATACAGGAAGGGCTTGTCTCTAGTGGTGTGCTGTCTCCCCAGTAGTGACCAAGCTCAGTGAACCACAACAGGGCAAGAAGCAGGACACAGCAGGTTAGAGGCATGAAGTCACACTGGACGAATCGGCCCTGCAGAGCTAATCCACAGTTACAGATGACAGTACACACTGGTTACTTTAGGAGACCAGGTTTGGGGATGACCATACAGATTGTCTTTTGAGGTGAATCTTCTCCATTTGCCTCGGTCCTACATCCTGCTGGGCCAGCATAGAGGGGTTCACTACCACACCAGGGCCTGGGCATGTCCCTTTGCCTTCATTCAACTGAGTAACACCTGGAGAGCTGTGGCTACATGCCTGGGTCCTATTCAGGCCCCTTATTAGCTCAGAGGGCTCAAATCATGACACCTGGGTAGTCCACAGTGCTCTGTGTCTTTGTGGCTACCACAAAACCTAAATTCCTCACTCTCATTCTGTGAGGTTGATTGGTTACATCTACCAAGAAAGCCTCACACACCAACTCCCTACACCAACAATAAAGAGCCGAGGGTTACTGGTGGCAGCTGTCCTAGGGTCCACACTGAATCTGGAAGGTACTGTTGGCCTTATGTGACCAGGTCAGCTCCTGCCCCTTGATTCTAGCTGCTGAGCTATGGCCATGTGGAGGCTCCTGGGAAGTCACAAGTAAGAGCTACTAAGGCTTGTTAAAGCAGACCCACAGGGAGGGCCCATGAGGGGTGTTTAGGAGTGTGAATGGGTCAACAGCATCACACAGGGAAATGAACCCCACGCAGGACAGGACCTCAGTTCACTTCCTAACCACTTTGTCACAAGTCCATGACATAGCACATACTCTGTAATGGGGAAAGAACCCAGATCCCTTCTTGGTGGTGATGTCACAGGTCCTGGACATTCTGCGTATCCAGAAGACCAAGGCTGACAAAGCTGAAGATTTTGCAGGGAAGGGCATCCTCCGGTGACTGGAGGGACCATGGCAGTGAATAGGGGAGTAGAGACCTTCTTATCTGTCTTCCTGCTGTGCTGCTGGTATGGAACTGATCTACAGCCGATCAACTCAACTTCAGGTAGGGCCGCATGGAGATGGGTGGACAGAACTTCGGCCTGGGTGCCTGGGTGCCGTGGGAGCAGCCTTCTCCTTTGTGCCCTCTTCTTTCATGGGAACTTGGGGAACAGAGAGAACCAGAAGGCTTTCCATCTTCGAATGTCTTTCAAACAGGAATGCCAGGGAGCCGCTAAATATTAACTTTTAATGGGAATGGTCTAACATATCCCAAGATAGAGGAATAATGTCACAAACTGCCATGTGTCCATCCTCAGCTTTAATAACTGCACATTTCCCAACCGTTTTTATACACACATGTGCATGCACCATAAAATACATATATACACACACACACACACATTCTTCTTTTGGGGAGCAATCAGCACTGTCCCAGTAACTTATGACTCTGTGAAGTGGGTAAAATACACCCAAAGATTACATTAAAAGGACATATGAATTCTGTGTCTATTCTGTGCACACAGTACGAAGCACTGCCTTCCTATGTGGCCAAGGTCTCTTAGGTCATAAAACTATTTCTGGGAAAGAGACTATTAATTTCAGCTGCCAGTGGTGCCCCGTCAGGAGAGCAAGAAAACAGACAATCGGAAGAAGAAGGGTCTGCTCACAGGGGACACTAGAGAAACCCAAGCTCAGAGTACAGTCCAGACCTCAGGGTCAATGACGAGAGAGAGAGAGAGAGAGAGAGAGAGAGAGCAAAATGAAGTTTACCAAGAGTAGAAATGGGCATGGGAACCACAGGTGTATGCTGCAGTTTCCGTTAAATCCTTATTTACAAAGATCAACCAAAAGATGTGACTCCCGGCTGTAAACCCCACCTCCACAGCTCCCGCCTGCTTATTTGCGAAAGTGAAGTGTGAAGGGTATTCAGTCTTGATGCTGTGATTCGGGTGCGCCTTCTTACGACTTTTTATAGGGAATCTCAGATTTGGCTTCTCCAAGCCTCTGGGATGTGGGTGAACTCCTGCCCCCGGAAAGGTTCCTAGGTTACTAGGAAGTGACCTTTCCACTCGTCCACAAGATTGGGAGCCCAGGGAGCCAGGTGCCAGGTGGGCTGGTCTAGGCCACAGCCTCAATTCCTCACATCTGATTCTAAGTATCTGGAGTGGGAAGGCCAAGCCAATGCCTTGGCCACGTGACCAGCATTTCCAATAGTGTTCTGTTACAAGGGGAAAAAAATCTTGGCTTGCATGTGTCTATATGTGTGCATGGTAAACATTAATCAAGTAAGTGGCTGTGTGTATGGAGGCCAGATGTTATCGGACATCTTCCTCAATTACTATCTATTTTTAAAGAAATGTTATCTCTTCCTAAACCTGGAGCTCACTGATTTGACTAGACCGGCTGGGCAGAGAGCCCCAGGAACCCTCTTTTCTCTACCTCCCCAGCTCTGGGACTGCAGGCATGTACCACCACACCCTGATTTCTATATGGGTCCCAGGGATCTGAACTCAGGTCTTCATGTCTCCACAGCAAGCATTTGCCAACTGAACTATCTACCTGGCCCAAGAATAGCGTGATGGGGCTGAAGAGATGGTTCAGGAGTTAAGAGCACCAGCTGCTCTTCCAATGACCCTGGTTCAATTCCCAGCACTCAAATAGCAGTTTACAACTGTCTGTAACCCCAGTCTCAGGGGATCTGAGACCCTCTTAGAGCCTCCACAAGCGTCAGGCATGCAGATGGCTCATAGACATGCAAAATAAACAATTTTTAAAAGAAAGAATAATATCTTATCAAACTTATGCAAATACTTATATGATTATAAACTAAATGTTGATAGATATTTAAGAGGGATCAGGTAGAGAGAATATAAATTTTTTGTAAAAGTATAGTTATGAGGTCAGGAGAGATGGCTCAGCAGTGAAGTGCCCTTGCTACTCCTACATAGGAGTAGATGTTGCTTCCCAGCACCCAGGTTGGGTGGCTCACAACCACCTATCAGTCTAGCTCCAGAGGATCCAACACCTTCTTCTGATATCCATAGGCAGG
>LOEQ01001692.1:7504-21768 GCA_001685075.1 Bramus lutescens | reverse complement strand
CACACACACACACACACACACACAGAGCACACAGTCACCCACACAGAAATAAGTAAATAAATCTTTAAAAAGAATAAATATACTTCAAAAAGCACAATTTCAAGCTGGGTTTGGCGGTGCACATCCTTAATCCCAGCACTCAGGAGACGGAGGCAGAACTCTGTGAGTTCGAGGCCAGTGTGGTTGACTTAGAGAGTCCCAGAACAGACAGGGTAATTTCAAAGTTTCTCAGAGTTAGTGGATAACGAACTGTCTTTGAATGTGTGGAAACACACCAACAATGCTCCAGACAAAGGCTCCGAAAGCATAGCCACTTGGTGATGCTCCACTAGGCCACAGTCTGTACACTTCAACGACCCATATGCCTCTTCCTGGATCCATGAGGACCCCAAAGGCCAGCAGACACTCTTGGAAATATTGGCAGGCGAATTCTGGTCTCTTAGTCTGTGTCCTGAGACTCACTGCGGACAAGCTTGGACTGTAGCTAAGTACACCTGCTTTCAGAAAAGCATCCAAGAAAAACAGGGAGTGTCCGCAAAGAACACAAGCTCTCAAATCTGCTGCGTGCCCACCATTCTGAGGTCAGCAGGGGGGGAGGTGGTCATTCTCACAACAGCCAGTGCTTTACATCAGTCACTGCCACGATGGCCAATCACACGGTCCATGGACCTATCACAGCTAGTAAAGGCAAGGCAAATCTCTGGAAATCTCAGAGCTGCTGGCACTTGACATACCTCCACAAAGGTGGGACTCAAAGGATCCAATACTGCTTTACTCCACGAAGCTTCCCCGTACGATTTCACGTCACACGCAAGCTAATTAGCTGAAGAGCTGTCTTTCACAAGATGACAGAACAAATCCCCAGAGACTTTCCAGGGGCCTCTGGGAAATTTCAAAGTTAGCTTGAGGTCAGAAAGACTGCATTTAGAGTTTAATTCAGAGGTGTCAAAAAATGCCAAGCGCTTTGAAGAGTTGACTGAGCTCACGTCTTCTATGGAACAGTGCTTAGCTTCCCAGCTAACTTAAAGGACAGCGCTTTTCAGGGAAAGGGAGGAGGTAGATAGTGGTTAAAGGGGGCAAATAACCTACCCTCGCTCTCTCAAAATTGAGAGGGTTCCACGTTCTTAAGTAATAAGAAGTTTGAAAAGACAACACGAAGCACAGGAAATTATTTTGGTAAGAACGGAGCCTTTGTCTATATGGGAGGCTACTCAACAGGTAAAGAAAACACTTGTACTCTCTTATGAAGAGGAGGCTAACAGTCCAAGGACTCTGCCCTTTCAGCAGAGAGAAGCCGAGGCCGTTCCACATGGCCGCACGCCTAATACCGGAGCTCATTTCAAAACCTAACAATGGCCATCCATTTACCCAGTCCGGCCATGGGAGATTAGATTTCTCTTTTTTTCTTATAGATCCTCACACCTTACCCTACCCATTTAGGTTTTTATTCCTTTCTTTCCCCCTCTTCTTTATTAAATAACTTTTAAACTATTTATGAAAAATGACTTTCTTCTCTCTTTAACAAAGATCCATCCTTTATGTCTCATGGCTTCCCTTATGAAACACAGATCATTTGGACTGAAGCCTGCTTGCAAAGTCTGCTTCCTGGGTCATTAGAGTTTTAATTACACGCATAAGGAGTAATTTGAACAGAGAAAACTTAGAGACTAGGAATTATCGGTCACCATAGTGGGGGGGGCAAGTTTCCTGAACTTCCATCTTACACAGCTTAGAGCCATGACTGGATCATTTTATTGGTTGCGGGTGTGTGCATTCATGTAGGAGTGCCTGTACGTGTGCACGTGTGTGTACAGGCACGTGAAGGTCAGAGGTCAGCCTCAAGGGCTGGCCCTCAGGCTCGGGGGAGTCAGCCTGTCTCTGCCCTCCCTTAATGCGATGCTGGGGCTTGTAGGTGCAGGCCACCATGCCTGGCTTTTTCTGTGGCTTCTGAGGGGATCTGAATTCAAGCCCTCGCACTTGCAGAGGAAGAAGTAACCCACCTCCCCAGCCCACCACCAACAATGCAGCAGAAGCAGCAGGCTTATTAACAGACCCAAGGCAGTTAGTTAGTCCCTCTCTGGAAGGAGCAAGAAGACAAGCATGCAAATGCAAACTCATTCCTAACAGCAAGCATCTTAGATCTTAGCTTAGATTACTTCCAAGTTCTATAAAGTCCTACTAATTGTGGTGGCCCTAGGAAGGTTAGAAATTGCCTCTAAGTCACTTCTTGCTTTCTCTCAGCACCAGAGCCCAGGCTGGGGAGTTTCAGGTGTTCACACAGCCCCATAAGCCACAGAACTCACTGAGTGTTTAGAGAGACGCTTCAAAAATGGAACGGAGCACACACACAGGAGGGAGTGCAAGCTTCTCAAGGCAGAATCGTTTGGGTCTTAACCAAGGACTGGAGAGATGGCTCAGTGGTCAAAAGCACTGACTGTTCTTCCAGAGGACCCAGGTTCAAATCCCAGAACCCACTCAGCAACACACAACTCCAGCTCTAAGGCACCCAACACACAGACATACATGCAGGAAAAACATCAGTTCACATAAAAGTGTCTTAACCATGGCTATACACATGGCCATGGTGAGCTTTCCAGTTACACCATCCAAAGGCTGTCATCTTTGTTTTTCTCTACAGGATTTTACATTAATACATGAGATCACAAGGTACTCTGGGGTACACTATATAGACCTACAGGCTCACAAGATAACTGGTCATAACAGGAGCCAAGAAGGCTAAGGAATTTCTACCAATAGCTCACTTGGACATCTAGGCATAGTTTTGACTATAAATGCGGATGAGCTTGTTTGTGAGACTTTACTCAGAGAAGCAGTTTGTTGCATAAGGAGAACAATAAAGGTGAGCTCAAAAGATCACAGACCCTTCAGCTTTCTGGACAAAGGAGTATTATTCTTTGCAGGTAACTGGATCAGTCATTTCTGTGATTCCTAAACAAAACCCAGAGGTAGGAGGCTCTTTCTTTTTTTTCATGCCCCCCTAATTTTCTCTGTCTTTCTATCCTGCCTTGAGATACCCAATCAACACTGAAGAATAGCCACTGTTTCAGAATGCCCTTTAGGATAGCTGATGCCAAGCCCAAGCAGGGCCCCATGTGACTTTTGTTCTGACACACATCTGAGCACACTCAAGCCACAGCCTTCCTCCCCATCAGCCTTCCTTGGAGATAATCAAGGACCAACAGCCACGAAATGAACCCAACTAGGGTCCCCAGCTTCACTTCCCAGGAAGGTCTCCATGGCCCAACAATGGCATGAAATATCCCAGCATTACCAGTTTCCTTTTACTTAAGATCTAAGGTGCACCCTAGCAAAGTGTTATGAGGTACTGGGGCTGGACGGGTCTAAGGTTGGCTTAACACACACACCCTTACTGATGTCTCTGTGACCGCCACATGTCCATGCCTATGTCTAGCTGCCAAACTGCTGCTGTTGTGACTGGCCATTATCTCCTCTAGAGTCCTAGTCAAAGCCTTGATAACATCCAATATCTTCTCCAGCTTCAGACCAGATCTAACCCAGGTGACTTCTAGGATTTTTTTTTCTAAACCAGTTTACGACCTGGATAAATTCTAGGTGACTCTCGAGGTCCTCCCAGCTTGAGACCTGATCATTATCCTATGTGACACTCAAGGTCTTTTTCAGTTGAGGGGCCAGTGCAAGAACAGCTTTCACATTGCTTCAAGAGAGACGCAGGTAGACACATCTCATCTGAGGTATTCCCACTGCTTGGCAGGAGAGGAGCTGTGTGTGCTACAGTGTATGGGTCCCACACAGGGACATGCTGGCCACCGAGAGCAGGGACTGAAGCTGATAAAACCCTCGTAATGGAGAAGGGCTCTCGCATTCACCCGATTAACCTGAGTGAACTTGGAAAGCAACAGTGGACTTCATGGAGCCGGAATGCTGACGTGGGCACTGAGAAGACATCATAGTGTCCTGACCTTGGGGATGTGTGCTGTCTGGAAGCTGCGACTCTCAGGAGGAGGCGACAACAGGAAAACACGGTAGAGCAGCTACACTTGACAATGCACGTTAACAGGCATGGACAACATGAGCATACATACCACGCATGTGCGCGCGGCTGACTTGACAATGCTCCCATTGTGATTACGGGACAGACACGAGATGAAAAGAATATTTTTAACAAAGTGCTGGCGCTGCGCAGCTGTACCCGTTCGTAAAGATCCATTAATGTCTCATGCGGAGAGAACTGTACTGTTTGTTTGGTTTACCGAGGTCAGCACACTGGGAAGCAATTGTCATCACCGGCACAGACCTCCTTACATATTTCCCATTGTTCTGAGCTGTGCAGATGAGCACATTGGGATGCAGATTGTCCATCATTAAAGCCTTTGAGAACAGCTTTGTCATTGGTTTAGCTGCAACTTTAGTTCTGCCAGACAGCTCTGTGCCTCAGAAAGAGAAGGGACGGTGGCCCTGTTTGCCATCTTTGGGGTCCCAGGACCTGGGAGCTGGAAGAAGAGGCCAACCCTGAGCTCAAACTAAGGGATGTACCAGATCAAGAGACAGCACAGACCCCGAGATAAACAGGTCACGTCGGAAGGAGGAAGTGTGTGCTGGACGCTGCAGAGGGGAAACTGGTTCTCAGAATTCCCATAGTGCCCAGGTAGAGCCAGACCCTATAGGCCCAGCACAGCTCCTCCTGTCCATCAGGAAGCAGACATCACAGATAAGACAGCCCTGGCCCTGGAGACAACTGCCATCCAGAACTCTTCAGTTCACTAACCAGGGACTCCACTTCTCAGCAGCAGACAGACCCCCTGGAGGGCTCTGCTCACACAGGAGGAAGGAGGTGACCAGCCTCTGCCCCCCCCCAGAACCTCAGGTAGCACAAGAGAGTGTGCAGGGTCACCTGGGGCTCAGAGAAAAACACTTGTGAGGTGTTTTCTCATCACAGGACAAAGCGACATGGGAAGTCTTAGCAGAGGCGGGGCAAGGGCTGCTTCTCCCTGTGTGCCAAGCTGGGCTTTGGGCTGCTCAGATGGGATCCCAGGAAGGAGTTCCCCAGCCTGGTGGCCACCCAGATGGTATCACCAGCCATGCAGGAGGCAAAGCACTGCCTCCTACAACAGAGCGCAGGACCCTCTTCCTTCTTTGTCCCTGTGATAGAGCTGAGTTGTTCCTGAGTGTGGACACTGTCTTATCCTCCACGAGGATCACTCTAGTGACCAAGAGAGTGGTTCTAATCNGACAACAGGAAAACACGGTAGAGCAGCTACACTTGACAATGCACGTTAACAGGCATGGACAACATGAGCATACATACCACGCATGTGCGCGCGGCTGACTTGACAATGCTCCCATTGTGATTACGGGACAGACACGAGATGAAAAGAATATTTTTAACAAAGTGCTGGCGCTGCGCAGCTGTACCCGTTCGTAAAGATCCATTAATGTCTCATGCGGAGAGAACTGTACTGTTTGTTTGGTTTACCGAGGTCAGCACACTGGGAAGCAATTGTCATCACCGGCACAGACCTCCTTACATATTTCCCATTGTTCTGAGCTGTGCAGATGAGCACATTGGGATGCAGATTGTCCATCATTAAAGCCTTTGAGAACAGCTTTGTCATTGGTTTAGCTGCAACTTTAGTTCTGCCAGACAGCTCTGTGCCTCAGAAAGAGAAGGGACGGTGGCCCTGTTTGCCATCTTTGGGGTCCCAGGACCTGGGAGCTGGAAGAAGAGGCCAACCCTGAGCTCAAACTAAGGGATGTACCAGATCAAGAGACAGCACAGACCCCGAGATAAACAGGTCACGTCGGAAGGAGGAAGTGTGTGCTGGACGCTGCAGAGGGGAAACTGGTTCTCAGAATTCCCATAGTGCCCAGGTAGAGCCAGACCCTATAGGCCCAGCACAGCTCCTCCTGTCCATCAGGAAGCAGACATCACAGATAAGACAGCCCTGGCCCTGGAGACAACTGCCATCCAGAACTCTTCAGTTCACTAACCAGGGACTCCACTTCTCAGCAGCAGACAGACCCCCTGGAGGGCTCTGCTCACACAGGAGGAAGGAGGTGACCAGCCTCTGCCCCCCCCCAGAACCTCAGGTAGCACAAGAGAGTGTGCAGGGTCACCTGGGGCTCAGAGAAAAACACTTGTGAGGTGTTTTCTCATCACAGGACAAAGCGACATGGGAAGTCTTAGCAGAGGCGGGGCAAGGGCTGCTTCTCCCTGTGTGCCAAGCTGGGCTTTGGGCTGCTCAGATGGGATCCCAGGAAGGAGTTCCCCAGCCTGGTGGCCACCCAGATGGTATCACCAGCCATGCAGGAGGCAAAGCACTGCCTCCTACAACAGAGCGCAGGACCCTCTTCCTTCTTTGTCCCTGTGATAGAGCTGAGTTGTTCCTGAGTGTGGACACTGTCTTATCCTCCACGAGGATCACTCTAGTGACCAAGAGAGTGGTTCTAATCAGGGCACTTGGGGAAATCATGGTTTCCACCCACACAGCCATCCCATGGGTAATGCCTTTCCCATCCATATGAGAAAAATCCTGAAGGGCTTCCCTCAACACACACGGGAAAGGGCAGTACTCCATACAAGGTCCTTCCTCTAGAGCAGGCTGGGGCCATCCCTTACAACTACCCGCTCACAGAGAGGTAGGTGAAAAAAATCAGTGGATGCTATTAAACTATAGACTTTTATCTTCCCCCTCCACTCCCAGGTCCACTTACTGAAGATGCACTCAACTCGACAACAGAAGACATACCTGAAGTTTTTGGTAAGGATTCCCCATACAGAACCCGGTATGTGGTGAGAGACTGGGACCTTCCCCAAATAACCTGTCACCAGCTGCAGACATTGGGGTGACTTGCTCTGAGTCCTGAGTTAGGTTCTCCTCTCCTGCAGCTTTAGTGCCGACATCAGAGGCAGACATACCTACATACAGTGTGAGTACCGTTGGTCTGGCCAGCGCTGTCCTGCAGAGATGGAGTGCACATACAGTGCTACACTTTCTGGCATCCATATCCCAAAGACTATGGCAAGGACACCAACTTTAACTGCAGTCTATCTGGACCAGGCTCCTGACGCTAGGATAAGCAGGTCCACCTGGGCTCCAGGTGGCTCCCACTGTCCCTAGTCCCAAAAAGCATCATGCTACAGAGATGGAGGCTGCTTCCAGATGCTTGCTTGTTTAGCTCCCACTGTGGCCCCACACCATACATGGTACCTTATAAAAGCCATGAGATAAGCTTGTCCCTGATTTTACGGAAGGGGCCACTGAAGGTCAGAGGTGAAGAAAATCACCCGAGATTCTGTCTGACTGAGAAAAGCAGCAGACCGAGTCTGGGGTTTTATGTCCAGGACACTTATGTTGGAGGCTTCATAAGAGAGACAGGAAGAGTGTAGTGAATAAAACACAGTTTAGGTAAGACACAATGCTCTCTCAGATGAGGGGACAGAGATAGGACCAAATTACAATAGGGATAACCATGACTATGCCTGGAGCCATATTTTCTGCCCTTGGTTGTGGGGGGTGTATTAATCAGTTTTCCATCACTGTGACAAAGCATCTGAGGTGACAAACTTATGAAAAGAACAGGGATTTTTTGGGCTCAGGTTTGGAGCTTCCAGGCAAATGATTTGTTAGCTTGGATGCTTGGTCCTGTAGCAGAAGCCCGTGTGTCATGGATGTAATGTGTAGTGAAGCAAAACACTCAGGGCACACCAGGGAAAAAGAGGCCACGCCCCACTGACCTAAAGGCCTCCTATTACACATCACCTGAAGGCTCAATCACTTCACAATAGTGTCACCCTGGCAACCAAGCTTCTAGCACATGAGTAATGATGGCTACTCCTGACGCTCTACTGAAGGAGAGGAAGAGGTACCTGGGCGCTGAGAAGAGCACACTTCTAGGTGTGCCTGTGAGGGGATTCCCAAAACAAATGGATTACGGATGCTATGATTAATGAGTGATTTGGTCTACAGATGGATTCTAAACCTGAATAGACTATTAGGGAGAGGCAGAATTCTGGAATATGGGACTCGTTGGAGGAAATGTTATTATTATGTGTCCTTGGGCACTGAATCTTGCCTTCGCCCCTTGCTGCTGCTCTGATTTGCTTCCTGTTGGCATGACACAAGTGGCTCCTGTCACGTGCTCCTAACCATCATAAGAGTTGACCTCACCAAAGGCCCAGAAGCAATGGTATCAAAAGCTACAGACTGATACCTTGCCCTCTTAAGTCATTTATGTTGGGTAACTTGTCCCAGGAACAAAATCTAAGGCAGAAAATTGGTATCAATGACATGGGGTCACTGCTATAACAAACCTTGATGGTTAATTCCTTAGCCTCTGCAACTGGTTTGTGGGGGGGGGGATTGGAAAGGTTGAAGATGTGAACTAGAGAAAGCTTAGGATAACATAAACTGGGCTAAATGGGTGATTCCGTTGGGAGGTCAGAATACCCGGATGCAGTAGGAATGTAGGTGGTGGAGCCCAGGAATACTGGGTGCTTTTAAGTCAAACTGACATAAGCTAAGGTCCTCTTAACTAGTAATTAATGTGAAGGGGCCGAGCCCATTGCGAATGGAGCCACCCCTAGGCTGGTGGTCCTGGGTTCTATAAGAAAACAGGCTGAGCAAACCATGGGGAGCAAGTCAGTAAGTAGCACCCCTCAATGGCCTCTACATCAGCTCCTCTTCAGGTCCCTGCCCTGCTTGAGTTCCTGTCCTGACTTCCTTCAGGGATGGACTCTAATGTGGAAGTGGGATAAACCCTTTCCTCCCCAGGCTACTTTTGGTCATGGTGTTTCATCATAGCAAAGTTAGAAACTCTAACAAGACTCCAGGCTTATGAAGCTTCACGTTGATATGAAGACCCTGTTGAGAACTGCCCTGGAGTCTTCCACATTCTCATCAAGAACTTGTCTGTCTTTTACGCATGACTTGCAGCTCTATTGGAAACTGGGTTAAAGGTAATGAACTAATTAACCCAGCCGAGAAAATTGTACATCAGTCCCACCTTTAGGCTATGGCATGGCTACTACTGGATGCTTTCAGACAGGTTTCTAGTGAGAGCCAGGGGGAAGGGCTGAGCAGAAAAACTTGAAAAGTTTGCAAGCTAATCAGAAAAGCCTGTGTTAAGTGGGGGCTAAGGAAGGCATGGTTTCTGAAAAGAGTACAACTATCAAAAAGAAACCAAGGCCCCTGATGCATCAGACACCTTGTAGGAGTTGTCTAGATCCAGCATGTGCTCAAGGTTTACAGGGCAAACTTCACTGAAACTTTTTTCTCTGGAGAAAATAATGCCCCTGGGGCACGCTGTTCACCTTGGGTCTGCCTGAGAAGTTGCTACCCAGTATTATTTTCACAGTGCTCCATCACCTAACCCTAAGACACCAATGTAGCCAGGATCCATGCGGACCCTGTCATTGCTCACATTGGCCTCCTCTACATGATGAGGCTTTGTAGACACATGGAATGTGAGAGTTGCAGTTTCATAGAAGCTTCCAACCCTATTTCAAAGGAAAGACTGAGAAGCTGGGGAAGTGTATAGCAGGGCCAAATTCCCTGTAAGAGGGCAAAAGAGATTATAAACATTAAGCTGCAGTAGAGACCCAGGGACATGGAATATTTGTCAATGAAAGCCATAGGCAATGAACACACACAGCCCCAGAGAGGAGCCATGCAGACTGCAAACAGCCAAGCAATAGGGACAGGACAACCAAGCTCTTTTGAGCTCACCTAGCACCAGTTGCCCCCGTGCCAGACACGGATCTACTGAACTTCAGGTTTCCCCTGCTAGATGTTGGTCTTGCTTTGCTGCACTTTTTCTTTGCTCTCCTTTGGCAATGGGAATGTGTACTCTGTGATACTGCGTTTGGAAGCAATTTGTCCCTTTTTGTGGAGACTTAGATGAGACTTGCCTGCAGCCTTCAGAGAGTCTTTGCGTTCAGACTTTAGACATGTTGAAACTGAAAAGATTATGGGGACTTATGGAGCCAGACCGCTGTAATTTGCGTCAGGAGACCGACATGAGCCAGGTCAGCAGTGGAATGCTGTGATTTAAGGAGCTGTGTTTGTGTGTAAAGTTGACAAAGGGATATATTTGCTATGGGCAATCCTGTCAGATTCACTTGATTGAGGCTGTTGTAGATCTTTCTTTCCTGGGTAGACAGTGTCTAACCCTTCCTCATGAGCTTCCCACACACACTAAAGCTCTGCTCTATCAAAGTTCACCCTGGAGAATGAATGAGCTCGCTTATGGAGCATGGGGGAGGGGTTTGCTAGCAGGAGTCTCTGGTGACTCCGAGGCAGGACTGGAAGGTCTTCACTCAGCATGGATGGTGGCTTCTCCTATTCATATGGAGGCCCCTTCTGTACCTTCCCTTGGCTTTATACTCTATGCCTTCCCCAGGATTCTGGAGGCCATGTGCAATTAGGGCTGAATTGCATGCAGATGGTGGCTGAATCAGAGGCAAGAGTGTATTGACTCTTCCCACCCTGTCTTTCCATGAGGGAGTATCAATAATCAACAAGCCCAAGCAATGGCCCCTAGCAGGCAGGCCCCTAGCCCACAGGCCTCATGAAGATGGTGGGCTCATCAGATGCTTTGTTGGGAGGGCTGCGTCCTACAGCGGATTCCTGGGGGATTATTGAAGCACACCTCTGTGTATTGTGTGTCAGAGGGCATTTCCAGAGATGGTGAGCTCACTAAGGCTGTAGCAGGATGACTGGTTTAATCTGCCAGTAGATTCCAAATTTGAAGTGATTGTTAAGATGTAATGGAACTGTGCTGTGGAAGACGAGATGTGAGTTACAAGAATTTAAGGAATGTCTCTTTGCCAAGTTCCTTCCAAATGATCGTCACTCTGCTTCCTGGCTGCCATCATGCTAGCACTTTCTTGCATGCCACAATGGACTGAAGCTGCTGAAGCTGGAAGCAAAATTACCCCCTCCCCCCTTACGTTGCACCTCGGGTAGTGGGTCACAGAGGTGACAAAGCTAATTAAAACATGGACATAGGGACATTCAGACAACAAAACTAACTAAAACATGGATGTGGGGCCATTCAACAGATCGGGGCATGGTTTAGGAGATATCCAGATGGTACCCACTTCTCTGAAATTATTTAAGGAGGCAGTGACCATCCCATGCAAGGTTCTGTAGAGGGTCCACTAATTCTTTGGGTTCTTTTTTCTAGTTACAGTGTTCACAGGGCGCCTCAAGTGTTAACCTGCACAGCCATGCAGCCCGCCTTATTGGCTCTAACGTGTTCTTCTATACTTTCTCAAGATGAAAGTCTAGCCCAAGAGATTCTGGAGCCAAACGCATCATTGGCAGTGTCTGAAACATCACCAACAACCAAAGTATCCACACAAACAACAGCACAAACCAAGGACAAAAGCAAGTATACCCTTCTCGCCCCTCTACACGCTTGTACTCAGAGAGATCTGAGGGGCTGACGGTGTCACTTTATGTGAGCATTTTACCGGAACCAGCTTTGGAAACATGAGAGCAACTGTGGCATAAACCAAGGAGGGAGTCCCCTCTGAGGTAGGGTGGCTGGCTTCACTCTGAGGTGATCTCTGAGTCACCTCCGTGTGTACCTTGGGGCTCAGCATGTCTGTGGGGTCCAGCCACTGCAGGAACACAGGCTTACAGATGAGCCAGGTCATTAAGGTTTAACACACCCCATCCCACGGCACTCTCACCTACAGCTTTCAAGGGGCGTACAGCTCTTCTGTCATGCCCTGGGGTTGAGATAAAACCAAGGTCAGTATATGCCATGCCCCAAACGAAGAAGCGCAGCAGACAGAGAAAAAGCACATGCTCTGCAAAGTACAGCTTCCACACTGTACGGTTGTGGTTGCGCAGACAGATAGTGTGACGGACAGCAGCAAGAGGAGAGGCCTGGGGGTAAGAAGCCCTAAGGCTCTGTGGGAAATGCACTCAGAGGCAGGAGGGTTCCATGCCCTTGGAGGTTTTTTTTTTTTTATGTTCAGATGTGACAAGATTGTAAGAGTTTGCTCACTCCACATCTGCCTAGACTTAAACGACTGGGCTTCCAGTAGTTAGATAACACCTGACTAATGAAATACTAATTTCCCAACACACATTTTCAACTAGGAATTGAACACTGGGCTATCCCTTCCAGTACAGCATTGTAAAATTAGGGATTAGTGCCCACACCACCCCCAAATCAAATGTGTAACAAGAAAACCTTTCCCCGTTTCTTTCCATCTTCTTCATCCAAGACATGAGTATTGATGAAAACTACCAAGAAAATGGCTCTGAGAATTACCATGAATTCCTGGAGAATTTAGAACCCTTGACTATGAGCAAGGATAAAGCCAACAATTATAGTAAATATGATCTAGCCATCTCCCCTGCTGAGCTTGGAGACTACCAGGGAGCCAGCATCTGATGCACTTTGTAGCACGATTAATAAAACCCAGAGACAGAAATTGGGGTTCAACCTGAAGGTCAGAAAAGCAAAGCAGCCAGTCACTGGCTCTTTCTTCTACCTCAGTCCAAAATGGTGATCCTGCGTCAGGAATCTCAGAAAGAGACTGTGTCTGAGAGCTGCCCCCTCCCATTTTATAATCCTCTCTAGTGCTCGGATTAAAAGCGTGCACCACTACTGCCCAGTTTCTATGGCAAACTAGTGTGGCTGCTGGGATTAAAAGTGTGTGTCACCACTGCCTGGTCTGTAAGGCTGACCAGTGAGGCTGTTTTACTCCCTGGTCTTCAGGTAAGCTTTATTTATTAAAATACAAATGAAATAGTACTAAAGCACTCGACGACTGCTCTCCCTGAGTTAAGTAGCCTGGCACTGAGGCTGAGGGTCCCCTGGTTCCTTAGCTCTGTCCTAGACTTCACCGTCCACAGCCAGCAGAAATGTCTCTGCCCAGGTCTGTGGAAGTCAGGAGTGGAAGAGAGGCCTCTCTGCAAGCTTCCTGCCAATGCACCTCTCCTCTGTGGCAGAAGGAGAGAGCAAGACTCTGTGGCCCTGGGAGTCAGGAAAAGCCTCCCTCTAGCAGAACCAGTGCACCGTGGCTCTAGACGTTTGCTGTCCAGGTCTCATAGAGTGGTTTTGTTGTTACTGTTGTTTTGCCCTAAAGCTTAGATCACTTGAGGGTTAGGACTAGGAAAAGAGTCTGTGCAGCGTGTAAGACTCAGATGTAGTGCTCTGGAGTGTGACTGACATACAGAACGAGACCAAGGCTCCAGAGCATGGTGGCTCCTGGCGTGGGGCAGAGGAGGTCATTAACACACACCCCTGGGCCCGCTATACAGCTGTTTGGGCCCTGGGCCCTGGATTTACAACCCATACCTCACACAGAACCTCCAAGGCCTGGCCTCTGGTATTGGAACAGACCAAAGAGTCTCGTGGTGTAGACACAAACATGATTCTATTTAAAATGAGTGCTTACCAGTCTCGAGTTTGTCCCACTCAGAGGTTTGTACAAATTGCCCGATGGTTTGGCACAGTGTTTGCCAAACAATAATTCTTCGCTTACTTAGTATCATTGTGCAATTAGGACTATGATCTAAGCCATAGCCACCTTTGCTTAGTTACGTTATTTCCTCACAATCCTCACAGTCACTAATGCTGGGCACTAATGCCCACTATAGCTGATGCTACAGCCATTTCTTCTGCGCTGACCTCATCCCCTTATTCTTGGTCTTGAGTGCCATTCTCATGTTCACTGCCCACCCCCGAGGTGCTTGGGGCTGATCTGGTGACTCCCCATCCATGCCTAGCTCCTTTTTACTAGGTTAAGTCCCCCTAAAAGACCAAGAACTAGGGATGGTGACGCTGCTCAGCAAGCCAAGCCAGGAGGCTTGGTGACATCCATTTACAACTTTGGATCCTTTCCGTCATTTCTCTCCCTCTGCCTTTCTCTCCTTAGTTCACACAACCTCAGGCCTCTGTAGGTAGGGTATTTGCAAGCAGACAATGGCTATGGTGAACAGCCTGAAGCGTAGCCATTTTCATACCTCGGAAATGTATTTGTGGGACCAACTCTTAACCAGGCATGGAGGAGTCGAAAGATGGAGGAGGGAATGTACCGTTTTCACATAGTGGCTTCTTAACTCCTTTTCAGATCAAAACTCAGGAATAGTGGTAACATTGCAACCAACGTTTAAAACAAGTGCTCCCAGTGTCTGCCAGTGTATCATTCAGAAAATGACTCCCAGGGCTGGAGAGATGACTCAGAGGTTAAGAGCACTGGCTGCTCTTCCAGAGGTCCTGAGTTCAATTCCCAGCAACCA
>LOEQ01001691.1:202548-212872 GCA_001685075.1 Bramus lutescens | reverse complement strand
GACAAGATCTCCTGAGTAAATTGAGAGCATGGGGACCTTGGGAGAGGGTTGAAGAGGAGAGGAAGGGCAGGGAGGGGGGGCAGAGAAAAATGAAGAGCTCAATAAAAATAATAATAAAAAAGGTGGGGGGCGGAGACTGTCTGGGAACACGTAGGTCACTGTATTCTGTTTTGTAGCATGTCCCAGAAATTCACAGGATGTTATTTTTAATGAAGATGTTATCACACAAAATGTGCAAGAGTTTTCTTATTAAATAAAAACTTTTTTCACTAAAAAAAAGAAAGATTTTTTTTATCACTTAGCACGAAAATCAAAGAAGTTCAAGGGAAATGTGTTTCTTGTTCTTTGCATAAATAAACTCTGTTACCCATGGGAAGTAACCCAACAGGTACTGAAAGAAATGAAATTTGGCAAATGGATCTATTTAATTGTGCAGAGTTTGGAAAATTCAAATGTATTAGTATTCCATAGATACATATTCAGGATTTCAATGAGCAACTGCTTTCATATTTGAAAAGTCTGATTGTGCAATTACACATTTATTAGAAGTCATGACCATTATGGATATACCTGTAAAAATTAAGACTGGCGATGCTCCAGGATATGTCTTTAGTAAAATCATGCATGTTACAACACAAAACATATTACAGGTATATCATATACAATCATACAGGACAAGAAGTTACAGAAAGAAATAATCAAACTTTAAAAGAAATGATTAATAAACAGAAAGGGGTAAAACTCCAAAGATCAAGTGCATAGTCTTTTATTGACTTTAAATTTTCACATGTTAATGAACAAAGAACAATAGCTGTAGAGAGACATGGGATAAAAGAAAACTGCTGAATTAAATTAACCTCAAAATGGAAACCAGGACAAGTCTTAGATGGGGGAAGGGGTTTTGCTTTTATTTCCACAGGAGAAGAAAAGCTATGGATACCATCAAGATTGATAGAGATTAGGTTCAAACAGGATAGACCTTTTGATTAGATGAGGTGATAGTTCATCAAATAGCTCAATCCAAACTAATTTATAAGACTAACAAATGCCTTTTATTTGATCATATAAAAAATTATTATTATTAAAAAATAGTAATTTTCTGTTACCAAAAAGCATTTTGGCTTAACAACGATATAACCTGACAAAAAAGTAAATCCCCATATTTAGGGCTGGGGAGCATCCAATTAAGTATACAATTAAAGAATCTGAAGACCTTTGGACAAATGAGACATCTGAGGAAAAAGGATGAATCAACCAGAGAAAAATGTCCCAAGAAAAAGAGTAAAAATGGCCTAATGGCATATCACATTTCCAACAGGATAAAATTTCATAAATCTTTCCAAATATTAGTTTCTGCTGCTCTCTACAAACATAAAAGGCAAATGGTCTGTTTGTGGTCCCAATTAAATTAAAAATTAAAGCTGGCTTTGGATTTGGAGCATGTCTCCTCTAAACCTAAGCATGACTGTCAAAGAAAAGTACAAAATCTGTTTCATGTCAGAAGAACAACCTGATATAAGACAGAAAACCAAAATTGAGAGAGAGAGAGAGAGAGAGAGAGAGAGAGAGAGAGAGAGAGAGAATACACACACAAACACACTTAAACTTTCTGTCATGGTATTAATGGTCATATACCGTACTAATTAATCCTGGAAATAGGCTTCATCTAGCTTCCTGTACGTGATTTCGGACTTGAGTCTGAATCAGGAAACTAGGAATTAGATATAGACTTAGAAACTGCAGTTCTTCAACTGCTCTGAGATCTACCGCATATGATATTTAAAATGTTTAGGTTTTCTGCAGTGAACCATGATCATACCTCACAGTAACCTTTGAAGTTAGCTCTACAGTAAGATTCCACCTGAATGGTGGTAATGCCATTAAGTTGACAAACACCACCTAAGATCAGCTTTGAACTGCATACTGCTTAGAATAATTTCAAGGTGGTTAGCTGAGATGGTCCATCCTCAGAGACTATCAGGCCAAGACTTCAGATAGGCTCTATACTTTCCCATCACACGCAGACTAAACAAAAACTAATACAGCTAGCACTCCCAGGACTTGACCATTATCCCAATTTTCCCAGGGCCCTCTAAAGATGCTCTCATCCATAGACAACAGAAAGTAATTTTAAGAATACAACAACCACATTCCCAAGAGGTGGACTGGATGGTTTTTGGTCATTTGGTGGACTATGAATGCTTGTCATTATTTAGGGGGTCAGCTGCAAATTGTTACTGGTCATGGTCAGGAAGGAGGTTGGATTCAAGAATCTCCTTCTGAGGAAAAAAATGAATAAATAAAAAGGGGATATGGAAAGGATAGCATAAAAGGGTATATTATTGAATCTACTTTAAACCAAAAAGCAACTATTAATCTCAATTAGTTTACATGGATTTTTATATATTGATGCAAATTTAAGGTTAATTTTTTAAGATACATATATATTACTCTTGTTTAAGTTACTGTACCTATGCAGCTCATTTTTAAAAATGGATAATTAAGAAATACAGGTTAATAGCTAGTCATCCATAATAATCAAACTTGAAGTTAAGTTAGCTATGTTTTCAAGGTTAAACAGATACATTAGATAGGTAGTCTTCAAACACTTCAGAGACCTCCATTGCCATGTATCTTTCTACATTAAAGGCACAATGCTGTCTGTTTGTTAATATAAGTAAAAATGGTACTAATATCACTTCTACAAAAGAGGACAGATATATTGCATAAAAGGTGCAAACCTATAGTTGGCAAGCATGTGCCCTATCCTAATTCCTATAAAATATCTCAATTCAATTAAGATAAAACAATGTAAACTGCCTTGTCTTTCCCTTTCCAGCCCCCCATTTTAAAAAACAAATTACATTATGTGCATGAGTTGTGTACCAAAGTGTACGTACATGTACCATGTGTATTTTGACTTAAGGTGTTGGATGCCCGGAACTGTAGTTACAAGGTGGTTGTGAACTACCACATGCCATTTCTTTTTCACCAATAGCCATTTCTTCCGATTCTTACTTATTTAATAACATATGTAATATGACAAAAGGCACTGCCAATGTTCCTCATAGACAAACAGTATGAGGAGGTGGACACACAGGTAGGCACAAAGGTGGTTATGCACAATGTAGGGTACTTTCACTATACACATTTAAAATCTATAAATGGTTTATAAGCCTACCAATGTGCAAGTGCATAAGCACAGACTTTCTTCCTTATAAGGGTCATGAAGTTTCCTTATCAAGTCCCAGTGTCTCAATTTACAACTGTGTGGAATGTTGTGCTTTATTTTATTACATTTATTTGTGTAAGTCACACACACACAAAAGTGTGTGCCAAGGCATGTGTGTAAAGTCTAGAGGACAACCTACAGAACTCTCTTACACCATGTGAGACCTGGGGATTGAGCTGGGGTCATCAGGTCCCCACCACAAGGTGTCTCACCAGACCATAATTCTTTTTCTATTTAAGAATTCTAAGGACTGAGTAGGGTAATGGTCTTTAATCTCAGCATTTAGGAAACAGGTGCATATCTGTAAGTCTGAAGCCAGCCTGGTCCACATAAAACATTTCAAGAAAGCCAGGAGTATAAGATCTGTGTCAAAAATAAACAATGTGCGTGCACACACACACACACACACAAACACACACACGGGGGGGGGATATTTTGGATAAGGGCTAGGCTTAGTATGCAAACATAAGGAATTTGATTTCTCAGTACACACATAAAGAGATGTAACAGCATGCCCATAAACTCAGCTCTGAGAAACCAGTAGATCCTAGAAACCTGCTAGTCACTCAGTCTATACAAAAGAGTAAGCTCTAGGATGAGTGAGAGATCTTGTCTCAAAAAACAACATAAAGAAGTGACTGAGGAAGACATCATCCAATATCAATCTCTGGCTACCACAAGTACAAGCACAGGCAACCACATACATATATGCTGTGGTGGTTTGAATGAGAATGACCTCCATAGGCTCATATATTTGAAATCCTAGTCTGTAATTGGTAGCAGTAACAGGGAAGGATTAGGGGGTATGGTCTTGTGGGACGTGTGTCACTGATGGTGGGCTTGGAGTTCTCAACATCCCTTCTCCCTCTCCTCATCGCTCCTTCTTGTAAATCAGCTATTACTCCTGCCGGCCTTACACCATGCTCCCCACCATGACAGTCAGAGTCTAATCTTCTGGAACCAGGACCCAAAAATTAAATGCTTTATAGGTGCCTTGGTTAAAGTGTTTTGTTTCTGAAGTAGAAAAGTAACTAAGATTCATGTATATACATGCCTACACACATACATACAACATACAAATCTAGACTGAGGCCTGTATCTTATGGCTAGAACCCCTGGAGAGGCCTAATCCAAACTTCCAACGTGGTGACTGAGAACAGATTCCTAACCGCTTCTCACACAACCTAGACTAAGCAAACTCTCTGATAATCTGTAGATTTATTCTTGCCAACATGCAACATCCTAACAGATAATTCAGGTTAAGCTGTTTGTATCTGCAACTTTCCTAAATAAGGTAGTACAGGAAATGAGTGGAAGGAGATTCAACGTACCACCTTTGAAAAAACTAACTCTGGTGAGCAATGCTGGATGGAAAGTTGTCTTCATCTACATATACTCTCATTCTACAAATATTTATTGGAATATTGAAGTACAATTAATAAGAAATCGGGGTTCAACCTTAAGATCAGAAAAGCAAAACAGCTAGCCACTGGCTCTTATCTCTACCTCAGTCCGAAATGGCGATCCTGCCTCCAGGAATGTCAGAATGAGACTGTGTGTGAGGATTATCTCCTCCCAGCTCATAATCCTCTCTAGTTCTGGGATGAAAGGCGTGCACCACTACTGCCCGATTTCTATGGCAAGCTAGTGTGATTACTGGCATTAAAGGTGTGTGTCACCACTGCCTGGTCTGTAAGGCTGGCCAGAGTGGCTGTTTTACTTTTCTGATCCACAGGCAAGCTTTATTTATTAAAATACAAATGAAATACCACTACAGAATATCATTACTAAGACACTCCCTTGTATAAGGGTTTTCTTTTGGTAAGACAAACAAATTACCAATCTAATAAAACATGCAATGAAATATTTACTGTGTGATACCTAATATTTTCATATACAGGTACACTATGTTATACTTACCACAAACAACTAATTGATCTATCAAAAATAGCAGTACAATAAATTGCTTTTTCTTAATTAGATTCCCAGAAACCAAGTGAATGTTTTGTACCAACTATAGAGAATACAATAATTTCTGATTAAATCCCCCACCATTTATCTTTACAAAGGCTTATATGCCAAGAGACGAATGGCAGATGATCACATATAGCCTTCCTTTCTAACATTAGATGCATGTCATTAAATAATCAATTTGATAATAGCTCAACGGTTGTTGATTCATTAATTTCTTCATTAAAAACTAAAAAACTAAAATACATGTTGAAAGCAACCAAACTGGCTACTAGGGGTGGGATTGTTCTGTACAGGGGTAGGGTTGCTTTCTGAAATCTCACCTGTCGAATGATACTCTTCACACAACGAACTGGGAGGCCTTGATAGTTGGATTTGATGATCCATTTGAGGAGATGGTGGCCAAGTACTTCAAAGACCATGCAGACATCTGGGATAAGGTTAAGGAGCATCTGAGGATGCACTTCCTCAAGGCAGGTGGTCACTAAAAGCGACTTCATTGTATCACTTGTAAAACATTGTTTTCCTAATAAAATATCATATTAATACTATCAGGTGATCAGTTGCTGTTTTCACTTAAATACACAAGATCTGACTTTTTCCACTACAGAATATCTTATACTATACATTATTCAATGTGTATAGCAGTCTCCTTCAGGAAATATATAATGACACACACGTGTAATCTCAATACCTCAGAGGTGAAGGCAGGAGTGGCAGAAGTTTAAGATTATCCTCAGTTACACAGTGAGTTCAAGACCAGCCTAGGAAATATAAGACAAATGTCTCAATGAAAATCTATAATTAATTTATTAATATATTTCAATGTACAGTTGGTACATTTGGAGGTCAAGATATAATTACAAGAACATCACTATCATTCAAGGCCATACAAGCACCCAAATGAACTAAAATCAAGATCTCAAACAGGTATCAATAGCTCCAAGTTCACTGTAGCACGACCAGGAACAGTCAAAGATACAGAAATGACCTACACATTCACCACTGTGTGAATTGATAAAGAAAATTCTGTGCATATGCACAATGAAATATTATTTTGTGCAAAAGAACAGTGTTTTTAAAAACAAAAGCCCACATTTATTTGAAATGTGTGCTGTTCTTTTTTGTTTCTTTTTCAGCAATGAAATGCAACCATCTTTTAAAAAGCCCAGTCAAACTATACTTGGTACAGTTCTGTGAGAGCAGTGGATTAATTAACTTATTTTTGAGTCAAGGTTTCACTAGATAGCTCTGGCTGGTCTGGAACACACTAAATAAACTGACCAGGCTGACCTGAAACTCATAGAAACCCATGTGCCTCCAACTCTGAGTTCTGGGATTGAAGTCATGTGCCACCACTGCCCAGCTCCACATTATTTTTCAAAGATGTCGTCTTTTATTGACACTGGAGTCCACTGATTCAATTAGACTAAGTGGTCAGTCGTGTTTTTTCTTAATTTCTTTTTTAACTAATATGTTTAGCTCTTTATTTTTTATTTTTATGGGTGCTTTGCCTGAATGTGTGTCTCTGCAGCACATGTGTGCTTAGTGTCCACAGAAGCCAGAAGAGGGACTCAGAATTACAGACAGTTATGTTCTGCATCATGGGTGCTGGAAATCAAACACATGGGTCATTTAGAAGAGCAGCCAGTTCTCTTAACTGCGAATCTATCTTTACAGCGCCAGTCAGTGGATTTTTCAAAAACAGAAGCTCTATGCTGGGTGGTGGTAGCTTACGCCTTTAATGCCAGCACTCAGGAGGCAGAGGCAGGGGGATCTCTGTGAGTTTGAGGCCAGCCTGGTCTACAGAGTAAGTTCCACTACAGCCAGCAATACACAGAAAAAAACCCTATCTTTAAAAAAATCAGCACCAAAACCAAACCCAGTAGCACTAGGCCCAATCCCTGACCCTCTAAACCAGTGATTCTCTCTCAAACCTATGGGTCTCGACCCCTTTGAGGTTGCGTATCAAATATTTAAACTACAACTCAGAAGAGTAGCAAATTTATAGTTATGAAGTAGCAACAAAAATAATGTTATGGTTGGGGTCCCCACAACACGAGGAACTGTACTAAAGGGTCGCAGCATGAGGAAGGCTAAGAACCCCTGCTCTAAAACATGAGTCGCAAATAGATCATACACATTGAAGATATTCACAAGAGATTTTTAAGTAGTTCTGGAATGAAGATGTTTGGTTCATAGCTAGAGGCTTACTGCTGAAGTTAGTATCACAAAATTATTGACTTATTAATTTTTATAATATCTGGATTTACCATATCATGATAGCTATTCATATAGTTTGGTGAAAAAACTGTAAATGTTTCTGTTCTGTTAAAGAACTTATACACCACAGGCTGAAAAGATGAAGTCTTACTTCCCAGTCTCATTATAAAAATTAGGAACTAAAATCTAGAGTTTGATACAGGGCCCAATCCTAGGGTTTCCAAAATAAGTACCAAATCTCCTCAAAGTATTGACGTATCCAGATTATGATAGGTTCTTAGCATTTTACTTATTAGGAAAAGGAGCCGTGTGTGTGTGTGTGTGTGTGTGTGTGTGTGTGTCTGTCTGTCTGTGTCTGTCTGTGTGTCTGTGTGTGTCTGTGTTTCCCTTAAACTCTATAAATCCTGTATTTTCTCTAAAGAATCTCTCCTTCTTTCTTCCTCTCAGGAAAAGCTGTACAAGTTTAAAACTCAATGAGTAGCTGCCCTGCCCTAAGCAGAAAGGCTCCCATGGACTAGGGAGCACTCACTGTGGTGATGATTATCTGCCTACCTGCTCCCCTACTGTTTGGGAGATTATCAGCTACCAGGAGTCACCTGGGGGCAAGTGATGAGATAATGTCAGCAGGGTTTTATACTTCCCAGTATTCCTGAATAGAATGGTTTATTTGTTTTGGTTTCTTTGCTGAGAAAGGGTCTCATGTAACTGAGGCTGGCCTCGAGCTAGCTATGTAGTAAAACTGACCCTGCACTCTTGAGTCTTCTGTCTCAAGAAGAGTGCAGGGATTATGGCCATGAACCACTATGCTGGGTTTGGGATTTCTAGGAGAAATATAAAGAAAGACCTGTTCCACTAGGAGTTTTCTTCCTCCAAAAGATCATGATAGTGAAGGTACAGATATTGGATGTAACTGTTAGGCTTGACATAAGGTTTCTGAAGTTTCAGAAAGTCAAATACAACAATAAATGTTGGATCTGCTCCAAGAAGATATAAAGAAAATAACAAAAGACCTGAAAGAAGACAGAAGACCTTAGCCATAACATGCACGAGTCATGCATGTGGTTATAAAGAAAAAGTACTAGAATATTTTATCATCTACCATTGCAAAGAAACAACTACAATGACTTAAAAAGTCAATAGTATTATATAGAGATAACCAAAATAAAGATTGACCAAATAAAAAAATTAGTACGGCGGGAACAAGACAAGAGGACAGTAATAGGAGAATGAAGACATTATGTGCATTATTAGATTACATACATTAGATACAGCTACAAAAATATGATAAAAATCTCTCATTTTCTATAATTAGTAAATACTAACTTTCAAAAAACAATTGTTAACTCCATTCCAAATCAAGCCAGTATTTTTATGTTTCTAAGATGCTAATACATCCAAAAGAGTCTAAAAAATAAAATAAAGCTTTAGCCAACCAGACCAGGAGAGGCATACTTAAAAACTTTACAATGACCCTGAATACCTTATACAGAGGAGCACAGCAGAAATTAAATGTTTACAGACACCTGAAATAACTCCATTTTTAAAAAGTAAAAACAAAAAGTAAGTGTTATAATTCAGAAAGCAAAAGAGTAAAGGATACGTATCCCATTCATGCCTGAAATCTTGAAGTCATCAATCAGCTGGACTACCATGTCCTTGTTTGGGTCACTGGGGTCACTTTCTCGAACCTATACAAAGTAAACAAATAAAAACCAAAGGATTTTGATTTTTTTATTTTCATTCTTGGTTTTCCCAAATGAAATGCTGTTCATCAGCCAAAGATAGCCTAAATCTCAGCACACCTTCTGCCTCAGCTTCGTGAGTGCTGCGATTGATTACAAATGTGTACCACATGTCCAACCACCAAGGAAGTTTAAAATGGAGGCTGGGGCTGGAGAGATGGCTCAGCAGTTAAGAATGTGTACTGCTCTTCCAGAAGACCCGACTTCAATAATTCCCAGCACCCATGTGTGGCAGCTGAGCAGCCAGTAACTACAGCTACAAAGAAGTTAACGTCTGATGAGCACAGGCACACACTTAAATAAATTTTAGATAATGATGATGATGATGATGATGATGATGATGATGATGATGATGATGATGATGATGATGATAATGGAGCGTTTTACTATATCAATCAATAAGGTTTTTTTCCAAATAAAAGATTTATATTTGAACTTATAAAAAAATTCTTATTTAATATAGTATCACCCAGAAAAACCTTTTTAGCCAATCGGAGCAGGAGAGGTGCATACTTACTAACTTTAATGACCCTACCAACTTTATACAGAGGGGGCACAGCAGGAGTTAAAAAGTTTACAGGCACCTGAAATAAGACTATTTTTAAAAAGTAAAAGCAAAAAATGTGTTATAATCCAGAGATCACAAGAGTAAAGCATTAGCTAGTCACCTTTTTACATCATTCATATTTGTTGATTACTTACACATTTGAGCAATTTAATTTCATCCAAGGCTGTCTCTGTATAATGCTGGGCACTTTTTACAACTTTCATAGCAACAAATCTTTTCCCTCTTTAGAAGAAGAAGAAGAAAAAAAAAAAGCATTGTTATTTACATTATCAAATTAGTAAAAGAAGCAACTGTTATAGTGAGATGTAGCCAGTTAGTAGCCAATACACTGAGGCTTTCAATAAGTTTTCCTATAAAAAAGTATTTTGGATGCCGGTCATGAT
This sequence comes from Bramus lutescens, assembly GCA_001685075.1. Taxonomy (NCBI): domain Eukaryota; kingdom Metazoa; phylum Chordata; class Mammalia; order Rodentia; family Cricetidae; genus Bramus; species Bramus lutescens. The sequence goes on along the minus strand of LOEQ01001691.1, from coordinate 202,753 downwards.
GGCACATGCCTTTTACTCCAGCACTTGGGAGGCAGAGGCAGGTGGATCTCTGTGAGTTCAAGGTCAGACTGGTCTAGAGAGAATTCCAAGATAGCCAGAGATACTCAGAGAAACCCTGTCTTGAAACACACACACACACACACACAGAGAAAGAGAGAGACAGAGAGAGACAGAGACAGAGAGAGACAGAGAGAGACAGAGAGAG
>LOEQ01001691.1:188445-198514 GCA_001685075.1 Bramus lutescens | reverse complement strand
CTGGGAATTTTACCTGGTAAGCCACTGCCACGTGGCAATACACAGATTAATAGAAATGGGTTAAATTAATATAAGAGTTGCCAATAAGAAGCTAGAGCTAACAGGCCAAGCAGTGATTTAATTAATACAGTTCTGTGTGATTATTTCGGGGCTAAGCTACACAGGCGGCCAGGACAAACAAGCGGCCCCCTCACTTTTACATCCCTGCATCGCTGGGATGAAGTCAACTTGATCATGGTGGATGTGTTTTTTGATGTGTTCGTGGATTCAGTTTAGCAGTATGTTATTGAGTATTTTTGCATCTATGTTTATGAGTGAGATTAGTCTGTAATTGTTTTTCTTGATTGAGTGTTGGTGTGGTTTCAGTATCAGGGTAACTGTAGCCTCATAAAAAGAGTTTGGCAATGTTCCTTCTGTTTCCATTATGTGGAACACTTTGAGGAGCATAGGTATTAGATCTTCTTTGAAGTTCTGGTAGAATTTTGCACTGAACCATCAAGGCCCCTGGCCTTTTCTTGGTTGGAAGGCTTTTGATGACTGCTTCTATTTTCTTGCAGGTTATAGATCTATTTAAATTGTTCAGCTCGTCTTGATTTAATTTAGGTATGTGGTACCTATCCAGAAAACTGTCCATTTCATTTACATTTTCCAATTTTGTGGAGTACAGGCTTTTGTAGCATGACCTAATAATTCTCTAGATTTCCTCAGTGTCTGTTGCTATGTACCCCTTTTCAATTCTGATTTTGTTAATGGATATTCTTTCTCTGCCTTTTAATTAGTTTGGATAAGGGTTTGTCTATCTTGTTGATTTTTTTCAAACAGTTGTATGGCTGAGGCAGACTGTAGGGCTGCTGGCAGCAACACCAATGTTCATCCCTACTGCTTGTACGGGCTTTTTGGAAACCCATTCTCTTTGGATGGATACCTTGCTCAGTCAAGCTAGAGTAGGGAGGGCCTTGAACCTTCCCCCAAAGCAATGTGCCTTACACTCTCTGAGGAGTAGATGGTAGGTAGAGGGAATGAGAGGAGAGGGAGTGGGAACTGAGATTGGTATGTAAAATGAAAAAAGATACTTTGTTCTCTTTTTAAAAAGTATAAAATAAAATAAATTGAAAAAAAAAAGAAGACTCCAAAGACAATTCCCTTCTTTCTGCCTAGCAAACCCACAACTATTTATTCAAGCCAATCAAAAGTTCAGAATTGCATGAAAATACTCTGGATGTTCAGCAAATTCTCCTTATCTTAATACCTAATATCAGTATTATTCCTTTTAAAACTGATAATTTCTCTGCTCTGAGATTGTGAGATTTTTTTTATGCTGAAAGATTTCAAATGAGTAGAGAAATATTATAGAATCCTCACTAACATACAAGTCTTAAGAAAGGAGAGACAGTTAAGAGCACTGGATACTATTCAGAGGACGTAGGCTCAATTCCCAGCACCCATATGGTGGCTCACAGCTGCCTGTAACTCCAGTTCTAGAGGTTCTGAAGCTATCTTATGGCATCCTTGGGCACAAAGCACACATCTGGTACAAAAGACATACATACAGGCAAAACAGCCACACACATAAAATAAAAAATTTTTAAAATCTCTAAAAGGGCCAGGACATTCAGGACTGTTACACAGAGAAACCAGGACCAAGGACAGCCAGGATTGTTACACAGAAAAATCTTGTCTTGAAAAACTAAAAAANGAAGAGAAGAGAAGAGAAGAGAAGAGAAGAGAAGAGAAGAGAAGAGAAGAAAGGGAGGTAGACTCACAGGGACAAAGGAACTCAACATAAGATAACAAACATACTCTGTGTCAGAATCAATACTTCTCCGAACATCAAACCACTGAAATATGATAGAAAATCAGTAAGGACACGGAAATTTGAACACATTAAGGATCATTGGTGGATACTTACAGAAAGGATTCGTACACTTAAGGGAATATAGACCATATGTCAACAGACAATACACTAAGTCATAAAACGTTTCAATAAAAAAAACAGTGTTCAAGTCACATAAACAACATCCTTAGACCACACGGCATTAAGTTAAGAACCAACAGTTTAAAATGCTTTTTGTTAAAAAAAAAAATGCCCCAAAAGTGAAAGCTAAATAAAAACTTACAAAGTAATACATGATTTAAAGAAGAAATCTCAAAGAGGCCAGGCATCATGGCTCATGATTACAATGGTAGCACGTGGAAGGCAGAGACTGAAGGCTCACTCACTTTCTGCTCTCTGACTGGACGGAATGAAGTCGGCATTCCTGCTACCACATTTTCCTCATCGTGATGGACTGTACCCTCAAACTGCAAGCCAAAGAACTTCTACTCTGGAACCCAGCCATGACAAGCTCAATAGAGGCTTGTCTATCTATAGTAGTTTTCCCTAAGTCAATACCTGTTGCAAGAAAGACCATAAACTGAGAATACCCAGGCACCACCCAGAAACAGACCCTCCAAAGGAAATTCCTAATGTTCCAACTGCTGTAGTTAGGATCACCTGCCAGCACACACCAATCGCTTTTCATCAGAACACCTCTAGACAAATGTCAGCCAGTCAGGGGTCATGAACCTCAGAAACCCCTCACCCTCGCCTTTACTACTTACTATAAGAACCCAACTCGAACTGAACTTGGGGCTCTCCTATCACTGCAATTCATTGGATACACGGAGAGACTGAGTTTGCAAACTTGTGTAAAATAAAGGCTCTTTGCTTTTACATACTGGACTTGGTCTCCTTGTTGGTTTTGGGAGGACTTCGTGGATCTGGGCATAACACCACAAGCAGGAGTAAGCAGCAGAAGACGGCAAGAGACTTGTGTTCATCTGGTGTGTCCACCACTCAGTGTGCACCGCCTTCATTTATTGTTGGGCCATCATCACAACTGCCATCCAGAGCTGAGTGAGGAAGGACTTTGCTGCATTCCCTTGAGCAGTAGTAAAAAGACTCTAGCCTCATTCCTCCCCCATCCCCCCAAAAGGGGGTGACAAACACAAGTTTCCAACATGAGAAATGGTACAGCTGACCTCATCATGTATCCTACAGAGGTTAAAAGGACAACAGAGTATAAACACACACATGACATGGATACATACATTTAATGACACAAACCACTAAAACTTCAAAAAAGAAACCCCTCAGACTTCATTTATCCCATATTTAGTTTTTAAACTGAGTTCATTAAGGACATTTTCATAAAAAGTGCACATGCCTGAAATCCCAGCACTTGGAAGAATGAGGCAGGAAGGCCAGTCTGAAGCTGGTCTTTGCTATGTCAAGACCCTATCTTTTTACAAAGAAGAAAATAAGAAAAGCACAGTACATTTTTCTAAACAAAATGGAAGAAATACTACCAGTTCTGTACAAAGTTCCTAAAAAGTCTTACCCCAGGAGATGTCAGTATTTAATTCCAAAGACAGGCAATGGCATATATGGAAACTACTGACCATAATGGAGTTTGAAATGCAGACATCATTCAAGAAACGGAATCAAGACGTGCATACAAAGCATAGTCTATTAGGGCCAACTGTGGTTTATTGCAGGAATGCAGACTTAGTTTACTATTCATCATAATTTTTCAAAAAAGAAATGGCATGATAGGCTCAATAGACACAGAAATAAATTACAACATTGCTCTATTGCTGTGAATAGACACCAATGACCAAGACAACCTAAATTTATTTGGAGGCTTGCTTACAGTTTCAGAGGTTTAGTTTATGACCATAACCGCAGAGAACATGTCAGCAGGCAGGCAGGCATAGTGCTAGAGCAGTACTTAAGAGCTTACTTACATCCAGATTTACAGGAAGTAGGCAGAGAACAGAAGACTGAGACTGGGCCTGGCATGGGCTTTTGAAACATCAAAGTCCACTCCCAGTGACATACCTCCTACAGTAAGGACATACCTCCTAATCCTTCCTCAACAGTTCACCAACTGGGAGGCAAATATTCAAATATGGAGGTCACACTCATTCAAACCACCACAAACATCAAAATTTCTAATTACAATTTTGAACAAAACATGAACAGAAAATACATTCTAAAACTAACAGATAGCACACTTAATGCTGAAAGGCTGCATGCTTTCCCTATAATTAGAAACAAAATGAGAGTACCTGCCCTCACCACTGTTATTCAATATGGTGATGGCAGCAAAGCTCTAGCCAATTATAATCACAGAAGAGCATCAAGAGGGTTTCACTTGTGCACATTGTCTAAAGACACTGAGGGCCATCTCTAGTCTGTTTCCAAGGTTTCTCCAGTAAACAAGTCTGAAAAACAGACACAATTCCTCTGGAGAACTGAGCAAAATGACTGCCACAGGGCAGAAGTGTCTCTTCTAAGGAGATGCTGTATAGTATTGTTTAAAAGATAAGGATCTCTAAACCTGAATCTAGTTGTATGTAGCAGAAATCCACTGTGCACACAGTATCCTGCTCACTTGCCTCCATGATACAGGTTTAGTTCTGAGAAGCCAGAAGTATCACCATAAACATGAAGCTCGAGTAGCTAGCTGTGAGCCAAGTCCTTTGCTTCTGATCTAGGAATCTCATTGCTTCTGCAAACATGTATATAAAACTGTAATATGTTAAGTTTTTATGCCTACAGCAGGGTAAAAGAATAAAAATTTCTTAGTTCTTATTCCTTTTGTCACCAGAAAATAAAATCTTGTTGTCATACAAAAATTGCTAGTTTTCCATCTTGTGAAAACAGTCTTAAAACTATACTGCCTTTCTTGCTTTGATGACTAAGAAACCCAGAAACAATACTTTCCCAAATTGTAGAGATTTCTATTAATCCTTAAATGACTTAGCATTATTTCAATGGTATAACTGCTTCATCTGCCTGCCTATTGAATTCTATATACTTATTTGTAAAATTTCCCAAGTATGTGATTAAGTAAGTATTAAGATATGAATATCACTACTTTCTTCTCAGGGTAAATTCATGCAAAGTGTACATCTAAGAAGCATTTCCACTTTTCTTCCTTACCCCACGCCCAATAAAACCATCTTATGTTCTGCTATTTCACCCTTAGGTTCCCCAAGAGATGGTGAACTCTTAGGAGAACAGGCACAGGCTTTCTATGGAGACACTATCCTCAGCACCTTGTACATGGTACTTGAACCATGATACACAGAACATATAAAAACTTAAGAACAAGCAGATAGACATGGGTGAGACAGAGGTTTGCTTTGTTGTATAAAATGACAAATTTTTTATAAATTACTTTGTATATATATTTTGTATATATTTTGTATAAAATGACTATTTTTCTTAAAACCTGCGGACAAGGAGAAAGTCAATAATTTAAATGTGCCTCAAGTAATATCATCCAATAATGCTAAAAAAAAATCACAGGATATATTTTACCAGTCTGCAAAATTTAAAAAATATAGTTAAGAAAAACAGAAAATATAGTGAGCGTGACATTATAAGACCCAAGAAAAGCTATCATGGTATTCGCAAACATTTAAGAAGTTAAGGTACTCCACTGGCTCTGTCCTTATAAATTAGGCTTAGGCATGAGACAATGCTAAATAAACAATTTGTTTTATATGGCATTGTAACAGTTTTGTGGATGCAATAAAAATTTTCTAAAACATACTCACGTTGGCATTTATTTTCCTTTTCTTCCTCTCCTCTTCCTCTCTCCTCTACCCCTCCCCCTCAAAATATCCCCTACCTTTACCTCTCAAAGGTTGGGATCACAGACATGTACCACAAAGTCAGACTGGAAATTTGTTTTTTCAAGAAAGACTCTCATAAATGATAGTGTCCACAAAGAAAACACAATTCACATTCTGAGGCAAGCCAATATTTAAATCTTAGTTAAACCTTAGTTTGCATTGAAGTCTGGGCCCATCATGATTGCTTCTCATTTCCAAGAGGCTGCTTTGGACACACTTTTAAGGAACTCAGGTAGGGCTGTTAAGAATTCTAAAAATGCACATTAGGTAACATCAACTCATAAATGGTTAATGAGTAGGTTTTTTTAAAATCCCTTGTCTGTAGGTTTACTTGAGTCTCATTGAAACAAAATTAATTTATCGTAAACCAGTCTCTCTACACTTTCCCTAGTAGATACCATAAACTAAAACATCACCTCATATGATGTACAGCCAAACTGTAGCCCAGCCTAAGAGTGTATCCATGCAACAGAAAAACTGGGTCTCAGGAAATAGGAGGCTGAAAGCTGCCCAAACATGACCATGCAAGGTAAATACCGACTGTCGGCAATCAGGTTATTTCTATTTGCCACCTCCTTTTCTTCCTGATATAAATATAACCCACATATGCGAAAGAATGGGGCATTCTGTACCATGTTTGGTCTGGAATGTTGCCCAGTTCTAAAATCTCTTTCTAGTTCAAATAATCTATGTAAATTCAACAGTTCTCAGGTTTCTGTTCTTTTTTTAACATAGGAATTTGTTACAAGCTTCTTATATGTGCCTACATGCAATTCAATATATGATTTTGATGAATGTTTAAGTATGTAATTCCCTCAAAGTCTCGGGTTAAACAATTATTTCTTAAATATGAGATATAACCATTTCTCTCTCAGTATTCCATTGATGGAATAAAATCTTATAGCACTGTTCTATGAAAAACACTGTTATATCATTTGTCCTTAAACTGAAAAACATTATCTACAGGAAAAAAATAGAGTGGGAGTGAGTGTGCGAGTGTGGGAGTGAGCGTGCGAGTGAGTGTGCATGAGTGTGGGAGTGCGCTTTCATATTTGATCTAATATATGATCATGCCACTTTATATCAAAATTTTTATCACTACACCTGGTTCAACATTTGTTAGTCCTTGTCAATTTTCATATTTTAATCTCTATGGATTTTTTAATTTATAATTTCTTTACTATTTATATTAGTGTTTTATCTGCATGGATGCATGCTACGTACATGCCTGGTATTCCCAGAGGACAGAAGAGGGCATCAGATTCCCTGGAAATGAAGTTACCGGTGGCTTTCAGCAGCCAGGTGGGTGCTAGGAACTGAACGCAGGACTCTACAAGATCAATCAGTGCTCTTAAGTACTGACCTATCACTATCTTTTCTGTTCTTTACCTCCTCTTACTTGTAATGTGGGAAACAGTGGAATAGAAGCATTATAAGAGATCATTAATTTAACATAATTAAACAACCTCACATAATTAAGCAATTAACCACCAACTGATTAATTAAGAACATACACTTATAAATATCAGCTTGGGACACTGGTGAGCTCAAAGACTTAGGGCTAACTTCTTAGTTCTTAATTATGCTCTCGATAAATACAAGTAGAATATATCAAATTATAAACAGGAGAAACATAACCAACTTCAGAATAAAAAAGTCTTAGTTGGATGAAAATCCAGTTCATAAATACTGAGAAATACTGAGGATTTTAACATGTAAAAAATATTCTTTTAATAACCAAAACTTTTAAAATTAAAGGAAATAGCAAAGCATCTTCCTGGCTATTTCAAACTAAGCATATTTTTTCTTTATTTTAAAATTAAAAATTTCCCCATATATATGGAAACTGACTTCTGAAACTTGTCCTGGTTTACCTTCTAGTGCTGTGAAAAATACCATGATCAAAAATAACTTGGAAAGTACAAAGTTTATTTGGCTTATGTGTCTTGGGTCATAGTCTACCCAGGGAAACCAAGGCAGGAACTCAAGGCGAAAACCTGGAAAACAGGAACTAGGGCAGAGATCATGGAAGAACCCTGCTGGTCTGCTCTCAGCATCCTTCCAAGCTCCCACAGAGCAGCTCATTAAGCTCTAAGCACTCAACAGCTTTTCCAGCCCAAAGTTCCAAAGTCTTTCCACAATTCTTCCTAAAACAACATGGCTGAGGTTGTCAAAGCTCCTGGCATAAATTCCTGTCTAGTTTCTTTTCTATTGCTGTATAAACACCATGACCAAAAGCAACTTGAGGGGCAAAGGCTTTATTTGAAATTCAGGTTATAGTCCATCATCAAGGCAGTCAAGGCAGGAACTCAAGCAGGAACCTTGAGACAGAAGCTGAAGCAAAGGCTATGGAGGATGGCTACTTACTGGTTTGCTATCCATAGCTTGTTCAGCCTTTCTCATGCACCTTAGACCAGATGTCAAAGGGTTGCACCACCCTCAGTGGACTGAGACTGCCCACATCAATCATTAATCAAGAAAATGTGGGTTGGAGAGATGGTTCAGAGGTTAAGAGAACTGACTGCTGTTCTGGAGGTCCTGAGTTCAATTCCCAGCAACCATATGATGGCTCACAACCATCTATAATGAGATATGGTGCCCAAAACACTATATACATACTAAATAATTTCTTTAGTTAAAAAAAAGAAAAGAAAATGTTCCACAAATTATACTACAGGCAATCTTACAGAAATATTTTTTTTTTTCAACTGAGGCTCCCTCTTCCCAAATGACTTCAGAAGAAGTCTGGTAAACTGAATTATCTGTTAGGCAAGGAACTATTAAACTTCTACAACCAGGACCAGAGGTGTCTAGTAATCTAAATTAGGGGTGCCCTCAAGCTCCCACAACCAGGACCAGATGTAAGTAGTAGCCCAAATGATCTCTATGCTATTGGTATGACCAAGATTAAGCCAGGGTATTCCTTAGGCCCTTAAGCTAACACAAGTAGCCTATCCCCAGTACCCGTCTTCTTGGAAGAAATAACATGTACCCTGCATTGAGTGTTGATGTAATTATGCTTCCTTGTGCACGGGGGACTATATTATACCAGGAAACTTTTTTCTAAATTATACTGTGCTTAAATTTCTTGGGAATAAACCACATGTCACCAAATTCTTTAGAAGGTTTGATCCAGATTGACAAAGTCAATTTGAACCAAATTTTAATTCTCACCTCTCTGAAGTTCATTTCCCTGCCTGACACCTACAGGGACCCCTCAATCATCAGAAAAGTAATGCATGTACCAACTTCTATATACTCCTGTAACTGGTACCTAATTAAAAAGAAATGGGCACATTTTCTTAGTACATTTTAGGCTTAAGACTGATAATCTATGCCAAATGCAAGTAGTAGATGAACTTATGCCTTAGAAAAAGTGATTAGTTTGCTGTATCTACATGTAACTATACATATTTAGGACTCTGCATCATTCTTTTATTGAATTTGTAGTTATATTCTAACATACTGTTTGGCAAAGGCCAAATATAATAGTATCTTTCAAACTAGCTAATCTTCTATAATCCTGGCATTTTATCCCCACCCCCAAAACAGCACTCCAGTTCATTTCCACGAATATGAAAAGGTTTCTGATGGGTTTGTAAGCAAAAGAGAAGTTGAAATGCTAAGGGCATGGGGAAATGCAGAGTAAGGATTGGCAGATGACAACAAAATATTTCTTTTAGGGATACAAAAAAGTGTTCTACAAATAGTGATGATAGTTGTACAATTCCATGCATATAATGAAAACCACAGAAATGTTCCCTTTAATGAAGTTATGTATATACTTTATATCAAAAGAAATTCTATGAAGTCAAGAAAAATAGAACATTTACTATTACTTGAAACAAGGTCTCCCATAGCCCAGGCTGGTCTTCAATTTGCTATGTAGCTGGGGACGACCTCAAACTCCTGATTCTCCTGCCTTCAACTTTCCAGTGTTCTGATTTACGGGCTTGCACCTGCCACACCTGCTAAGCCAAGGTATCAATTGCTGCCTACTTACCAACAAGGAGAATCCCAAGAAGCACACAGGCCAGTAAGCTTGGTGTGTGAGGCTGCAAACAAGACACCCTGTCTCAATCAAGGTGGAAAGTGAGGGCACCTCCATACAGGCAGGGAAGGGGAGGGTTGTTTTTAAAAGCAAGAAGAAAATGGATAGTAACTCTATACTCCTTTTTTTTTTCTTTCTCCACAGGCAAAATAAAAGTGAAATAAATTATCTCAAAAATTAACATATTATGAGCTCCATTTATGAATGCTTTTAAAACACTACCTAAAGCCTAGAACAAGAATCAAATATGCTAGTCCTTCTGGGAAACTAATAGACCACCCCAAGGAGCAGAAGAAAGAAATGATTTGTAGGGGCATCTCCGGAACAAAAAAA
>LOEQ01001691.1:156180-168340 GCA_001685075.1 Bramus lutescens | reverse complement strand
TTGTAGTCACATTAGGTATGTTTTCAAGGTCAAAAAAAGATATATTTTAGATAGACAAGTCAACTTCAAACACTTAAGAAATCTATAGAATATGGCATTTAAGATGTTGTAACACAGGCTCTTTTTTTTTTATGACAATGAGACATGTCTGCTCCTGGCAGCACTAATCTACTGCAGAGAAGATAATGGGCATTGAAGACTCTACCTGGAGTTTACTTTCTTTGTGGCAAAAGTAAGCCACTGGGCAAGAAAATGCCCTTGCCTCAACTGCTGACATTATGCTGTCCTAATTGTACAAGCAGGACACAAAAGAAAGTGACTGCCAAACACTGTCAAGACAGGAGGAATAGCCCTTCAGAATATCCTGCTTCACAGAAAAGTCTGTTGGTTATGCTAGGCCTATAGGCCGAAGATAGATAGATGTTCCAACACTGCAGAGAACTTTGGTGACTGTCCAGGCAGCCATCTGTTTCTGTCATTTCTCACATTTTTTTGAAGACACTTGCTCGCATTTCCTGCTTACACAGTTAATATTATCTCCTTTTGGGGACTCTAAAGGAGTTGAAGACTAGATAGTTATAGTTTTCCTTGTTTATTTGATGCAGAAAGCAAGTTATAATAAAAAGTAAACTGGTACAATAGAAAGTAATAGATACAGGACTTTGGACTCATCAAGATAGGATAGATATGGAGCATTTTCTTTGAATTTGTCAAATGTAAAAGGACTAGATATTGTTGGTGTACTTATTGCCTGTATATATTGTATATGTTATAGTACTTATTGTATATAGCTTTTTCTTATATTAGTTATGACCTTTTTTATTTTAGACAAACAGGTAGATGCAATATTTTATTTGTATTTTAATAGATAAAGCTTGCCTGAAGATCAGAGAATAAAACAGCCCCACGGGTCAGCCTTTCAGACCAGTGTAAGGCAATGGGGACACAAACCTTTAATCCCAGCCCTAGAAAGGAATAGAATACAGGAGGAGACAGCTCTCATACACAGTCTCATTCTGAGGATTTCTGGAGGCAGAATCACCATTTCGGACTAAGACAGAGGTAAGAGCCAGTGGCTGACTGTTTTGCTTTTATGACCTTTAAGGTTGAACTGGGATTTTATTAATCATGCTACAACAAACCAAAGGATTTCAGGGGGACTTTTAACTTTTAACTTTCTTTTTTAAAGAAACATATAGTTTCTTTAAAAGTTAATTATACTACAGGACAACATGTTTTGTAACCCAACTTAGACCCCAGCACTAGGGAGACAAAGACAAGTGGATCACAAAGTTCAAGGGTAGCCTGGTCCAGCCTGGTCTACAGTGTGAATGTCAAGACTAAACAAAGAAACCCTGATTGGGGGTAGGTGGTGAATCACACTAATCATAGTTTTTAATTATACCAATAAAATCAAGTGTGTGTTAATGTCAGACAAACGTAAGTAACTATACCCTAATACATTAGGCTTCCAATTCAGAAAACATGTCAAATAAAGTTTTGGCTTAAATGGGGGCTTAGCATTCTGCTTTCTCCATTAAGCCTACTTCTTAAGGTTGACATCATAGAACATTCTTTCATATTCTTACACAATCCCTAAGTCATGATGTTTATTTTTCTATGGCACCCCTAATCCATTCCACTGCATAAACCAGCCCAAGCCTCATTCTCTCCAATACCATATCCCTGTCCTATTCACCTTCCTTCCTTTACTACAGATAGCTACACACAAAAGATAACCTCTGATTTTTCAGCTTGAAAAGTAGTGCTTTTCTTCACATTACAAATATACTTGCCGGGTGATGGTGGCACATGCCTTTAACCTCAGCACTCAGGAGGATCTCTGTGATCTGTGTATGTCTCTGTGACAGGCGGGATCTCTGTGAGTTCGAGGCTAGCCTGGTCTACAAAGCAAGTACCAATACAGCCAAGACTACACAAAGAGAAATCAAACAAACAAAAGGAGTTACTCAATTTATGAAAATATTAAGACACCATAATTGGAAATACTTGAAACTTAGTATGATCAACAAATGAAGACAATATTGTAAAATATCAAGTGCTTTAGGCAGAAAGTAAGTTTCTAACAGCAAACTGACTGGTAAGTTTTAAATTTTCGATGTTTGCCTACTTTGGTATCTATTCTGAGATAACTGGGATATTGAAAAATGTAGTTTGGTGTTAATCTCCATTTTCCTGTCATACAACTACTAAATTCCTTGGATTTTCCAAAGCACTAACATTTATGAATCAGTTCACAGACATCTGGCAGCCCTGAGCAGCTTCAGGATGGGAAGTTTGTCACAGGAAGGACCAAGTACCAAGACAGAGTAAGAAGCCAGGCAGTGGTGGTGCACACCTTTAATTCCAGCACTCGGGAGGCAGAGGCAGGTGAGTCTCTATGAGTTTGAGGCCAACCTGGTCTATAAGAGCTAGGTCCAGTACAGGCTTGGACAGGCTCCAAAGCTACAGAGAAACCCTGTGTCGAAAAACAAAAACAACAACAAAAAAATTATGACAAAATTACCATACTGGACATTTAACAACAAATCTGTCTGTTTCATGGTGAACAAAATGACGTGATCCCTGAATTCAGGGCATACTGTGTGGAACTATATTGGAATTAGGACAAGATTATAATTTTCATTGATGGATAAAGCCATTTAAATTCCAGTACTTGCTGTGGGTCAGTTATTATTTGCATTCACAAATATTTTTTAAAAACATTTTTTAAATATTTATTTATTTATTATGTACACAATATTCTGTTTGTGTATATGCCTTCAGGCCAGAAGAGGGCACCAGATTCCATTACAGATGGTAGTGAGCCACCATGTGGTTGCTGGGAATTGAACTCAGGACCTTTGGAAGAGCAGGCAATGCTCTTAACCTCTGAGCCATCTCTCCAGCCCCCTTAAAAAAAATATTTTTAAGACAAACTAATTACTAAAAAGACATGAGTGACCCAGGAGAATGTTTCACTATTGTGCCAGTAATTGTAAGAACAAAATAAGGTGAAAGACAAGCAGGCCCTGCCTACCACAGCTGCACAGACAACTCCTGGGCAACTGCCCAGCGCCCCCTCCCTCTGACTCCAATCCAAAAGCCATGATCTCACAATCCAACCCACTTCCCCAGGCTAGGTTCATTAAGAAATAATTCCAGAATGATATACCTCCTCAGATATCTAACAAATTTCAACTGCAATGAGTATTCTAGATCTTCTTCCTAGCATCAACAAAAAAGAAAGGACCCCCAGAGATTTCTTAACATGCTACCAAAAGCCACAAAATTTCATTTCACGTTTTCATAACCCAGGCAATAAAAGGGGGCTAACTTGCAGTTTGTTCCTGGTGTATATTCCTCTCCAAATTTTAAAACTTCATCCTAACATTGCCATATCCTCTTTACATACACACATTGTAAGATTCTCCAAGGCAGTCTTTGTCAGTTATTACAGCCAGCAATTCATGAAATCATACTAGATTGTAGACTTTGTTTTTAATGAGTAAAGTAGGAAATGCCTAATTATATTTCACAAAATAAAAGCACATAGCTAAATCTGTGTGTCCTGCTTACAGAAATAACAAGGGCATGCATTCAAACATAAACTCTAAGGGGCAGGCTATGCCCATCTTCAGGTCTGCAAATTCTCTACCTGAAATGTCACTAAATGACAAGGCAAAGCTCTAGTTTAATAAAATTAGTTGGCCAAGATACAAAAGAAAATAGTTGATATCCTTTTAAAGCAAGACAACCTACAAAGCTCATGTTCTTACTTGCTCAACTATGCTACAGGCTACCCTAAAGAGTAACTTGCACATTGGTGGGAGAAATAGAAGTACCAACAAAGCAGTAAAGCTAGGTGCACCAGATGCTTCAGAAGGTAAGGGAACACGGAGGGGCAGAGCATCACGGACACTGAAGTGGTTAACGGTTTCCAGGAATTCTGGCAAGATTGCCCAACCCATGGCATGAGGGCTGCACAGTTACTGAATAGCCATAAACTTAGACCACAAAATGTAAAAATTTGCTTAAAACATTGAGATTGTAATTTCTGTTTGTTTTATAACTTGATGGTGTAGTTCTCAAACATGAACTTAGTAGATGTGTTTCTCAATGCCAAAATGCTAAACTCACCTGGTAGTCAAAGACTATTCTCAGAACACAGAACAATTAAGGATTTTGGAAGTGATGAATATCTATCAACTTCTTATCCGAAAAGTCACACAGATTTTTAGGACTAAAGTACTCAATGTTTGTAATAAGTGAATTTTAAGTGTGTGTGTGTGTGTGTGTGTGTGTGTGTGTGTGTGTCTGTGTTGAAATCATGATATAGGATTTTAGATGATTTTATTTTACAGTGAAATAAAATAAAGACAAAGTTCAATTCCCATGCTTGCATCTTTCATCACTGCACTCACTGCTGTGGCTCACAGGAATCATGCAGTGAGATTTCAGCTGACAGAGAGGAAGGAACCAGTGTTCTGACAGAGGTAAACCCAGTTTGCAAGACGCTGGGCCTTACCACCTTTTGTATGTCAGCTGATTCTTACATTTAGATCTCGTGAAACCATAACCTTGGTGCAAGATTCAGCAGAGTATGGATTATTGGGCACAACTCTTTCCCTTGTATTGGTATGAGTCATCCCCCCTCCATGGGATCTCCAGTGGGAAATTTAGTCACACACTCAATAACCTTGGTTCCCACAGTCTAATCTCCACTTCATTCCCTGAGATACATTAGAAGCCACCTCCCTGCAACTATCTTCCATTTGGCAGGACATGCAGTCAGGAAAGGAGTCTTTTATACAGATCATATTTGGGACCTTCAAAGATAAAGGGAGATTCAAGCTCAGAGAAGTCTTTGTTTGACATGTGTATGTAAACTGGAAACTTTACAAAGAAGAGAACAGCAGGAGAAAAAGTTTGTAATGGGGAATTCATTTCCCCTTAGATCTAAAGTCCAACACTTGCTGTAGTCTTCTGAGCCCTGAAGGGGCCTTTGAGCCTGGCATTCAGAGGTACCCCCATAACTCACCAGTAAATCTACCTCTTCAAGCTAATGTAACATTGATTTCCCACAATGCAGTATCTTCACTTTTCTGTTATATGGGCTAGATGTGTGTGTCTGCATGTGATAAGGGCAGGGAAACCAGCCACCCAGCCACATTCCTTCCTATCAGTTTTCCATGTGATTTTATATACAAACATGCATACAACATCTGCACTTCAGAAACACTTGACTGTTTTGTTTTCTAACATAATCCAACTGAAAGCCACAGCAACTGTAAGAAATAGTTACAAAATGTTTGTGACTTTCAAAAAAATTATTACTTCTAGCAAATGCTAAATATATCTAAAACTAGTAAAGACAGTTATTATTTCAATCTATGATATCATCACAAAGTCCTTTTGCTGTTCAAAATTAAGTCACTGATACAGTTCCTCCTAAGATGAAAGATCCAAGGGCTTTCAGCTACATTCTAGCATTTACAGTATTAACATCCACATAAGCAATAGAGGGGGAGGGTGACCAGGAAACATCTCATCTAACAAGCAACCCCAAACCTCAACACGCATCAGTCTCTTCCAGGACTGTAAGGTGCAGACTTATGGGTTTGTCCTGGCATCTCAGGTTCCACAGGAGCTGAGTACATCCTCCAGGGTGCAGGTGGGGATTTTATGTCAACCGCTCAGCCGAAGCCACACAGGCTGCTATGTGTTATATCGTCCTTGTTGATAATTAGATTTTACGTCTAAAGAATTCTGGCAGGGGAAAAACATTACAACAGTTGAGGGTTTTAAAATAACACTGAAACAAATATGGACAATGGAGGTTGTACACGCTTCAAGTATTCTAACATACTTTTACATGTGGAGTGTCATACATTGATAAACTGATAATTGACTCCTTTCTTGGACAAAAGACAAACAGGGAGAACCATAATTTACAGACTGTTGATTCAGTGAAAAGCACTGTTATTCCTTCTGGTGCAATGGCGCAGTGAAAGGAAAAACCGTTTCACAAATGTGGATGTGAATCTCAGGACTATACACAAGACCATTCACAATCACATGATTTAAAAAAAAAAAAGAAGCCCCAAAACTTTTGCCACCTAAAACAAACATCTTCCCAGTAGATAATGTTGTTTCCTGATACCCCACAGTATGGCTCCCCAAACAGAAGAAAGGAAGAGAAAGTACATACCAACAGAAGCAAGATAAATAGCTGGAGATTTTATGGACAGTAGGTATGAAATATTAAATCTAAGCAAGCACAATTAAGAAACTTACACCTTTAATAGCACCACTCAGGAGGCAGAGGCAGGAGGGTATCTGTGAGTTTAAGACAAGGAGCCTGGTCTACATGATAAATTCCAGGACAGGGCCACGTACGGAGACTGTGCCTCCAAAAAAAAAAAAAATCGAAAAACAAGCAAGCAAGAATAAAAAAAGAAACACTATAAATAAAAGAAAGCAGACAAAGGAGCAATCTCTTCAATATCCACATAAAATCAGGGTAGTACTTCAAGACACAGAATATGACATAATGTCTTCAAAGAGACAGACGTTGGTTTGAGGATTCAATTCAAATTATAGACGGTGACAGCATGAAATGAGGCTGTATCAGTATAGGCACTGGAGAGTGGCCAAAACAGCATATACTATCAGTGTTCCCAGAGACAATTAGACACTTAAGTGTCTCCGCAGGACCCACAGGAACACCTCTCTAAAGCATCAGTGTGGCTTTTGATCCAATATGATTTGGAAAGGTATTATTTCTGAAATGGAAATTCCTTAGAGTTAAAAATTAAAAAAGCAAAATGAAAAAAATCTGGTATTTGTCATAACACCCTGCATATTCCCACTCCCTACTGCAAAGCCTACTAATAAAAGATTCATTAAATTATGCACATTCAGAAAAGCTCACTTACACCTTCCTTGGATCAATTAAATGCTCCAACTCTTAAGAGAAGAATGCAAATATTCTTGTTCATCAAACAATCCTCACTAAAACAACTCAAAGCTCAGGAACAAACAGACTAAGCTGGTAATTCCTCTGGGGCCTGATTTTCGTATCTGAAATCTTAAACCTCACTTCATCTTCTCTTGGGGGACAACTTAAGAAAGGCCATAGAGCTTTTGCTATGACCATTATATACATTTCAAAACTTGAATATTTTAAAACTCAGATAAGAGTTACAAAGCCTTACTTCCTATTATCATATTCCAAATATTTCACATTGGTGGCTTAGATTACAACATATGAATTTGTAAGGAATACACTCAGACAATAGCCAAGTCAGAAGTAAATATTCTATATATTTATTTTATCCTTTTATTGCTTGATGATAAAGTAATTATTTTTCTAGAGGCACTGTGGAAATATTCTAACTTTTACTAGAATGTTTCTTTAAAACTACTAAGTAAGTATAGAAACCATGTGAGGCACTATACATACTATCCTGGTTTAAAATATTCTCTACATAATAACATTGTACAGTAATTACAAAAAGAAAAGAAAAAAGAGGGCAGAGGAATGAACAGAGGAACAGACATAAAAAAATAAGTAATAAAACCTGTAAACCTAAACACAAACATAATTGTCTATAGTGTCAGTTAAGTACAGGATGAACTAACAACTTTGAAAATCATTAGACTACAAAATGGAAATACTTTTGGTCAATGAGAAAGAAAACTTCTTTGAAACAATGCTCAAAACAGTTTGTCTTAGAGCTGAAGAGATAGCCCAGCAGGTAAAGAGTACTGGCTGCCCTTCCAGAAGACAGGGTTTGTTTCCTATCACCCACATGATGGCTCACAACCATCTGTAGTCCCAGGACATCCAATGCCATCTTCTGACCTCTGTTGGCAATGGATGCACATGAAATACAGACATATATACAGGTAAACACCCATTTAAATAAAATACAGATAAAGGTAAAAATAAACTAAATAGCTTCCCCCACACCCTCGCCAGGCATTATGGTTCATCCGGTACTTGAGGGGCAGAGGCAGGTGGACTTCTGCAACTTCAAGACCAGCTTAATCTACATAGTGAGTATCAGGCTAGTCAGGACTATAAATAGTAGGACCCTGTCTCCAAAGCAGTAATAAAATAAAAATATTTTCTTTCCTCCTCAGCCCTCATATGTTGCATTTTAAGTAAACTCTTGACTTCTTGTGGGCCTTAAACTTCCACACATACACAAAAACATTTGCCCAATATTTAAAAAGCATTTATTTACCAAATATCTATGAAAGTCTAAGCTGTGAAAGCAGCCTCTGGAAGTGCTTTCAGCTTTGATCTGCAACGCTTTGTTTTCATCATCTATTTTGCTTGCTTGCTATTCAGATGATGTTCAAGAATAATTTTTGCTAAATCAAATCAAAGGACATAAAGGCAAAGAAAAGCATGCTCAATGTTAAAGAACAAAAATGATGTCGGTAAAAATTAACTTTTTACAAAAGGATTTTTTTTTACTTATAGCTCTAAAGAACTATCATTCTGATATCAAAATTAGACAGTGACATACTGAGACATATAATAATACTAAGCTAAATTTAGATGTTCCTTCTCTGAAGCAATTACCAGCTCCCAGGTCTACCTATTCAATAGTTTCTTGCCCTAAACACTTTCTATACATTATTTCATTTAAATACTACAATTACTCAGTAATTACAAATACTCAATAATATATCTTCTAAACTACCAACTCAGAGAAGGTCATCTAGTTGACAAGGTAAACAAAGTAATTGAGTGGCTACGCTCAGCTGAAAAGACAGTCTGACTTACAACATGTAACACTATCATGTTGAGTTGCCCATACCTCCCACCACCTCTATTCAGCATCGACTTTATATACATCACCTTCTTAGATCTACTTAGTCCTGAATGAGATTGATATCAGCATCTTTACTTTAATGATCAGGATGACTAAGTCTTGCAGAGGTTATCTAACTTGCAAGGACTGACCTTTGAAGTTCATGACTCAAAGCCCATGTGGTCTTTGAAATTATCACATTCTTTTCGGCGCTCATGTTCAAATCTCCCTTTATAAGAAAAAAATGATTCTGTATGTACAGGAAGATCATGTCACACCTGATTTTTCATTGTAATCAAAACTTGAGACTAGAGAGATGTCAGAGTTATGAGCACTTGATGCTCTTGAAGAGGACCCAGGTTCAATACCCAGCTTTCAAATGGTGGCTCACAACTCACTATAGTTCTAGTTCTAGGGGTTCCAATACCCTCTTCTAACCTTCATGGGCATCAAGTAGGCCTGTGACATACAAAACACTCATAAACTAAAATTAACATACCTAAATTTTAAAAAAGAATAGCTATAATTAAAATTTCAGTTTCTCAAAGAAAAATGATCAACTTCTCATGAAATTGATTTCTTATGATTAGCTTTAATGACACATCCTAGAGTCATCTGAGAGGAAAAAAATTGAGAAAATTAGCTATATCAGATTGGTTTGTGAGCAAGCCTGCGAGGTTTTTATCTTTATTATTAATTGATTTAGGTCCAGTCCACTGTGCTTCTTACCATTCCTCAAGTAAAGGTGGTCCTGGACTTTATTAAAAACAAGCTAGAGGCCAGGCATGGTAGCGCACGTCTTTAATCCCAGCACAAAGAGGCAAAGGCAGGTGGATCTCTGAGAGTTAAGGGCCAGGAAGGGCAACATAGTGAGGCCCTGTCTTTTGGTCGACGTAGGGGGACAGAGACAGAGAACAAGGAAAGGGATAGCTTGACTGAGGTAGCCATTATGGGGCTAACAAGAAACATGGCACTAGAGAAATTCCCAGGAGTCCACAAGGATGACCACCCCAGCTAAGACGCTAAGCAAGAGTGGGGAGGGTACCTGAACTGGCCTTGCCTTGTAGTCATATTGATGAATATCTTAAATGTCACCACAGAACCTACATCCAGCAACTGATGGAAACAGAGGCAGAGAACCACAGCCAAGCATTGGGTTGAGCTCCCAATGTCCAGTCAGAGAGAGGGAAGAATGAGAATATGAGCAAAGAGGTCAAGACCATGATGGGATCACCCACTGAAACAGTTTACCTGAGCTAATGGAAGCCTTCCAACTCTGGCCTGACAGCAAGGGAACCAGAATAGGACCAAACTAGCACTTCTGTATGTGGGTGGCAGTTGTATTGTTTGGGGCAGACTATGGGGCCACTGGCAATGAGACCAGAATTTATCCTTACTGCTTGTTCTGGTTTTTTGGAACCCATTCTCTGGAGGGATACTTTTCTCAGCCTAGATATGTAGGAAGGGTCTTGGTCCTGCCTCAATGCAATGTGCTAGACTTTGTTGACTCCCCATGGTAGTAGATGGGGGTTGGAAGGGAGATGAGAGTGCGAAGGTGGAGGGAGCGGGAGGAGGGGACAGAGTGGGAAATGGACTTAGCATGTAAAATTAGAAAAGATAGTTTTCTCAAAAAAATAAAATAAAATAACACACAAATAAAAAATGTAAAAAGGTAGCTATACTTGAGTTAGTGAGTAAAGCAATACCTCCAAGGTTCCTGCCTTGACTTCCTCCCAACTTCATAAATGATGGGCTGTGACCTAGAAGTGGATGCCAAACCCTTTACTCCCCAAGTTGTTTTTAGTTAGAATGTTTTGTCACAGCAAAAGAAAAGTGATTAGACCATTTACCTACCATTCTTCTCAAACAGATGGTCACAAACAGTGAAAGAAATTAAAAGGAAATTTGCTTACTGAAAAGTCACTGAGTTTGGGTTGGAGAGATGGCTCAGTGGTTAAGAGCACTGACTGCTCTTCTGGAGGACTTAATTCCCAGTGCCCATGTGGCAGCACACAATTGTCTATAACTCCAGTTGGGAGGAGTCTGACGCCCTCTTCTGGCTGCTGAAGACACTGTGTGTGTGTGTGTGTGTGTGTGTGTGTGTCTGTGTTTGTGTGTTATACAGACATACAAACAGGCAAAATGTTCATGACATAAATATAAAAATAAATTTTTAAAAACTTTTTTAAAAAAGGCACTGAGTTCAGTATCACCTTCTGCCATGATCTGCCTATAAAATAAGCCAAGGATGAGGTCAAGTTCTGCACATTTCTTAAATATTACTGTGTCATTGGTTCTAAACTGCTGATAGCATTTCTAGATCTGTTCTACTTCACCCACAAAATGAAAATGATCTCAAATAATTATGTGGATATGCATCCCCACTTCCTCTGCCTATCTTAAGAGGAAGAGGCTAGAAATTACTAGTAAGGATAGATAAACCCCACAGTAAGTAATAAAATAAAATGACCATTACTGAATTATACTGCACATACAAGGACCTGTGTACTGGTACACATGCCCTGGGCTAGCCCACAGCAGGCAGCTACAGGAGGCTGAGCTGTGAAGTCTGTCTCCAGTCCTCAGACAGGACCCCGGGCTTAGCAACAGCTACAGGCTGAATATGAAAGCAGGAAACTATGAAAAACTGCTACAGCTTGCCAAGCAGCACTCCAAATATAAATCTACTTCACAACACTATTTATTCTGGTAGAAGGTAGGTATGACTCAAAAACATGAGAATCTTTATATTCTAATCTTAATTTCCTAAATCTACCTAATGGCATTTGGAATTGAAGAGACAAAAAGAACTCCAAATGTGGCAATTCTAAAGTTAAAATCCTAAAGAAATTTGAAAAACAACTTTGAATAATGGTAAATTCAGGACTACAAGCAAATTGAGGATGTTAATAACATAAATTTGAAGAAATGTTTAAATTCAGCTATAAAGATTCTTTTGTCTAAATTAGCAAACATCTGTGATTCAGTAAAGGAACTGACAGAAACAGAATTTTGCCAGTATGATGCAGAGAACTCTACCTAGTATTCTGACTCCTGACATTGTTACCACAACAGGGAAAGACCACCAGGCAGACAGGCAACTACAACTCACCATGCAATAATTTAGTATGGCTCAGGGTTCACAGGCAATTCAATATTAAGTAGATCTAAAAGGGGAAAAACCAGAATGAAGCCACTTAGAACAAACATGCTGGCAGGAGCACTGGCCCACATCCAGGCAATTTGATCAGAATAATTTCCCAAGCACACCTTCCAGCAAAAAAAGAATGAGAGAGAAAGGGAAGGAGAGAGAGGGAGAGAGGGAGGGAGGG
>LOEQ01001691.1:137842-156125 GCA_001685075.1 Bramus lutescens | reverse complement strand
AGGCAGGGAGGGAGGCAGGGAGGTAGGAAGAAAGGCAGGCAGGCAGGCAGGCAAAAAATAAACAAAAACACCCCAAGGAGCAATGACAGTTAAGTCTCCAAAATACCTGAGCACTGGGATGCTGAGCAAAACCACTTAAGGAAACAAAGTAGTTCAGAAGATACTAAAATATTAACCAACACCTTCAGCCATACAAATAGCATTAGCGTTTGTTTTCTTTATGAATGCTTCCTTATGAATTAGGAAAGAAACATTTTAAAAGTCTTTATTCAAATATACATTTGTGTTCACTAGAATGTCCAGAGATGCGCTAGGTACCAGTGACACAAAGGTCAGACAAAGCTCAATCTCTCACTGACTAATTGAATAATAGGCAAAGGTTTCTCAAGATAGAAGCAGAACGGGTATACTAAGAAACAGGATGCTCTGTGTTGGGAGGGCATTATACTCATAGGAAGCATACGTTACAGGAAAGGGGGAGGCAGAACATGTAAGGAATTCAGATGAGAGGGAAGGCACACAGCAGAAGGTTCCAACAGGTTAGAGATCATCAGGCAATAATAAGTGCAGCATCTGTGGGCGGCACCAGGAAACACTGAACAGAAGCCGAACAGCACAGCGAAGGCCCAACCAGAAGTGGACAGTGAAGGAAAAACAAAAACAAAAAAAGTAAGATGGCCAGGGGTGGTAGGTAGCTCACACCTTTAATCCCAGCACTGGAAAGCAAAGACAGGAGGATCTCTGTGAGTTCAAGGCCAGCCTGATTTACCTAATGAATTCCAGGACAGTCATGACAACACAGAGAAACCTTGTTTCAAACAAACAAACAGACTATTTAAAGAAATTAAAAGAGGTGAAGAGGTAACTCTAAGACAGTTCTAAGTCTAGACATAGATTTTAAAACTAAAATGAGATGTGTCAGAATTCGCCAAAGCAGGGGTCATACAAAGGTCATCCCAAGTTGGGAAGAGGGGCACTGATAAAGGGGTGGCAAAAGCAGGTAAAACTCAAGATGCCTTGCAGGAATGTGTGAGGGGCCCCAGCTGCCAGGGCCACAAAGAGTGTGAATGATACACATGATATGCCAGCAAATCCCCTTCGTACTTATTAGGCAAAGATGAGAGAACTTTCTTCTATCCTTCAATAGACCCCAGGAATGTTCCTGCTGCCTTCTACTTTCTCTGAAAGATATGTACAATGTCCACGTAAACCCACAGAGACAAGATACATCAAGCAGTTATTTTCAGTCACCTCAGAGATCCTAAGAGTAGCTATAAATCAAAAGAATTATTTATTCCCTGTCCCTCCTCCTGCAACAGTTTACAAGATAGAAAAGTGAGTACAATACACCAGCCACTAGAGAAAGGAGGGATTACTGAGTTTAGTTTAGCCCTCTTTTAAATCTGAGATCTCAAAAGACATTAGTAGTCTGAAGAGAAGTTAGATATAGACATCTATAGTTCATATGGAGATCAGCAAACATGAATACAGAAACCACCAGTGTGCAGATGGTATTTAATAGCACTAAAACTGATGAGATCATCTGCAGGGCGAGTACAGACAAGGAGAGCAATATACAAACTGAGAGGTATTATGTTTTAATTTTCTATTGTTGAGAAGAGACACCATGACCAAGGTAACTTATAAAAGATAGCACTTAATTTGAGGACTCACAGTTCCAGAAGATTAAGAGTGCGCTCGTGAGGGCAGGAAGCATGGCAGGAGGCAGGCATAGCCCTGGGGTAATAGCTGAGAGCTTATATTTGATCATTTGATCCATAAGTACAAGGCAGAGACACAACTAAGTAGGAATGGTCTGGGCTTTTGCAAAACCAAAGTCCACCCTTAGGTGACACACCTCCTCCAACAAGGCCACACTTCCTCATTCTTCCTAAACTGGGAACCAAGTTTCAACAAGCAGGAATCAAGTCCTCAAATACATGAGTCTATGGGGATGGAGGTGGTGCTGGTAGCAGTGGAGGTATCCTCATTCAAATGACCACACACTGCTTTAATTTCTATGCTCTTTAATTGGCAAATGGGGATGTGTGAATGTGTGTATATGTATGTACATATATGTATGCACCAAATTTGTGGGTCTCTCATTCCACTTTTCTAGTAGGTTGCAAGGATTAAACTCAGGTTGCCAGATTCGTGTGACTCAAAGGCAAAAACCTCTATTAAAGGATAAATATACATAATCTATCTGAGGTATTCTGAGTACTGAAAAAAAATCAACTAACTATATATATCTTACCAATTTCAATATAGATTTCCAATTAGTGGCAACAATATTTCATTTGCCCAATCTGTCAAGAAAACCAGGGTTTCACTTGCATTTCCAGGCTAAGGAGGTAGGGTCTTTTATGTGGATAATTTATACTCGGGCACCTTCAAGAATCAAATGGGCAAGAAGATATAAACAGAAAAAACAGGGTCTGGGATGTCTTGGCATGTACGTACACTCAATTTCAGTATTTTATAGGGGGAAATACAGGACTCTGCTACATGAATGAAGTAGAAATGAAGATCCACAGATCCAGATCTAACAATGTCTGAACACACTTTTCAAATACAAATTGAACATCAATAATCTGAAACCCCAAATCCAAAATGTCCAAAATCCGAAATTTAAAATACTTTATTTAAAATATGCTAAATTAGAAAATTTCACACCATGAAATTGTTTCATGCACAAAATTACAACACTTAAATTACTTTTATGGAGTATACATAAAGCATACATGAAATAAAAATGAACTTTATATTTGGTCCCCATGCCAAAACTATTTGTGTATATGCAAATATTCCAAGCCTGAAAATATCTGGTTATAAGATTGCAGATAAAGAATAAATATTCAAATTGAAGATAATGTTCCTGGTGTTGGAAGTCCTTCTGTATATGTATTACAAAGCTGCTTTGGCCTAGACAGGGCAGGAAGGATAGAGTAGGGTGGGAATTCCAAGCAGATAGGGGAGGAAAGAAGGCAGAGTCCTTGTAGATGCCATGTAGCCTCTGAAGGAGACAGGAGCCTGGGAACCTTACCAATAAACCACAAGCCTTGTGGTAGAATATAAAATAACAGAAAAGAATTAATTAAAGATATAATAGTAAATAAGAAGCCTAAGCTAATAGGCCAAGAGTGTTTTAATTAATATAGTTTCTGTGTGATTTTTTTCAGGCCTGGGAGACCAGGAAATGAATGAGCAGCCTCCATCTACAATTTCCCAAGGTTGTTTCTCCTGTGATCAATTGTTTTTCTCTATCAACAATGTTTTTCTCTACAGACAAAACGTTAAGTAATTTTGTGTTGCAAAATATGGCTGGGTTTTTGGTATCTGTGTGTAATACACATTTATTTTTATGTGAGAGCAAATGAACAGGCAGGACTATGTGACAATGTGTGCCTAGAAGTCAGTGTCCAGCTTTGGGTGTCAGTTTCTGCCTTCCACTTTCTTCAAGGCACAGTCTCTCTGTTGTTTACTACTGCATACCAGGTTAGCCGACCTGTGAGCCAAAGAGTGTCCTGCCTCTGCTTCCAATTTCCATGTAGGGAAAGATAGATGGGTCATATATACACTGAAAGTTTACACTTTTAGTACCGCATTTGTACGGCAAAAGCTTCACCCTGAGTTACCTCCCAGGCCACATTATAGACTGGTCAGCTTTGCTATTAGTTCTTAAAAAACACAGGTTGGAAAATATGTTGATAACAGAATATTTTGATGTTTAAGGACCCTTGAAGACATTCAAAACAATAATTCATATGCACTCAGTGCTGTTCAGCATGTATCATGTTCTTGAGAGATTATGGATGATTAAAATGAAATAAAAAAAGAGGTGTGGAGAATGTGAGCTGCCAGAATAAGCCAGACCAAGGCTGGTGATACACACCTGTAACCCTAGCACTCACATAGCTAAAGGCAGGAGGAATTACCTTCAAAAGAAGCAAATGACTAGCCAAGACTTCCTGTATCAACAGAAAAAAATAAAGCGTTCCTGTATTTACGGAGGATCCCAAGCCATTCACTGCAAGACATTTCCACACAGGTCTTACATATTACATACAAGCTGTTATGACACTGAATCAATGAGAAATTTCAAGTTCAAAACTATAAAATGAGTCAGGTGAGATGGTGCAGTTATGTAATCCAGAGACTCAAAAGGCAGAGGCAGAAGACCCAAAGCTGAAAGTCAGCCTATCTATTTAAAATAATTAATTAATTAATTGATTGATTAAAATAATTTTTTAAAAAAACAGTAAAAATAAACTACAGCCAGCTTGGATCACACGGTAAGTTCCAGGAAAACTAGAGCTACATGGTTTTTGTTTTTAAGTTAATTTGTAATAGATACATTGGCACCCACCATTAGTCCCAGTCCTCAGGACACAAAGGCAGGCAGATCTCTGCAAGTTCCAGGCCAGCCTGATCAATACAAGGAGTTACAGACCAGCCAGGTCTATACAGGGAGTTGTAGAACAGCCAGAGTTACTCTGGAGGTTTGAATACGTATGGCCCCACTGTGTCTGAATGTTTTTCCCACTGGGAGATGCACTATTAAGAGGTGTGGCTTTGTGGAATAGGTGTGACCTGGTTGGATGAAATGTGTCACTGTGAAAGTGGACTCTTACGTTTTATAAGCTCAGGTATGGCCAATCATACACATACTCTTTCTGCTGTCTACAGATCAAAAACATAGAACTCCCAGCTCCTTCTCCAACCCCAGGTCTGCCTGCACACAGTCACATCCCACCTTGATGACAATGGACTAAACCTCTCAAACTGTACCACAAATAAATAAAATGCTGGCTGGCTAGTAGCCAGGCAGGAAGTATAGGCGGGGCAACAAGAACAAGAGAATTCTGGGAAGAGGAAAGGTGCACTCTGCAGTCGTCACTCAGACACAGAGAAAGCAAGATGAGGATGTCTCGCTGATAAAAAGCAGCAAGCCACGTAGCTAACATAGACAAGAATTGTGGGCTAATTTAAGATATAAAAGTTAATAAGACCCCAGAGCTAATAGGCCAACCAGTTTATAATTAATGTAACCTCTGTGTGTTTCTTTGAGACTGAACAGCTATGGGACTGGGCAGAACGCTGCCAACACAGTGGTGCTGAGGGAACTTCAGGAGCCTAGCTAAAGCAGCTTTAGAAGAAAAGAATTTGACTATGTTGCCTACAGAATGTTCTTGTATTATTTTGGTGAAAAATGAGGCTGCTTTTTACCCTTATCTGAAGAGTCTGCATCAGGCTAAAATGAAGAGATCTGAATTAACTCCACTGGCAGAGGAAATCTCAAAACAGACTAGTATAGACTCTGTTATGTGGTTATTAATGGTAACTCTAATGAAGATTTATAATGAAAAGGAACAAGCTGAGAAAGTAAAAACACAAAATGTACAACTTGAGGAGAAAAGGAGCATCAGGAAATGGAATGGAGTTAAGTCCTATATTCAAGGAGATAAACAGTTTAAGAAATGCAATAAAGGGAATGGTGTGACCCCAGGACAAGATCCCACACCACTAAGTTTCCAAATTGTAAAAAAGAATTAAAGAAAAGCTTAGAGCTAGGTGTAGTAGTGCATGCCTTTAACACCAGCACTAGGAAGGCAGAGTCAGGTGACTCCATGAGTTTGAGGGCAGCCTGTTCTATATATCCATTTTCAGGACAGAAAAGCTTAGGCAATGAAGGTAACAACGGAAAAGCTGGTGAAGACATAATTGAACAAGGTGGTCGTGTTACAGCCCAAGCAAGCAGTAGAAGTTCAGCCACATCATTCTGCCTTTAGAGTCAAAGATAGAAGAAAGGGATTACAGAATTTTCCAATGTGACTAAGGAAAGCCATTGAGGCCAGGCATGTATCAGGGGTGTCCCTGAACGGTACATTGCATTAAACTGTAAAGGTGAAGCCTTGGAGACCCCAAGATGTTGGATGTGCCAGAGTTGTGGGATACCTGCCAAGGAGAACTGCTAACATGGAATGGAACCAGCATGAGAAAGAAGTGTGTCGGAGTCAACAAAGCTGAACAAAGTTGGAGATCTGGAGAGCACCTTGATATTAGAAATGGAGGTGCAGAGTTTGGAGTTTGCCCAGACGGTTCTCAGTCTTGCACTGATCCCATATTTCCTTATTATTCTCTCTTTTCTCTACTTTGGAATAGTAATGGATATCCTGTGCCATTTTATGTTGGAAAGCATGTGATCTGCTTTTTGATTTTAATTTTACAGAGGATTACAGTTAAGAAATTGCATGACTCTCAGAAGAGACTTTGAACTTTAGACTTTTAAATAAGTTTGAGATTGTTACAGACTATGGGACTTTTGAAAAAAGTTGGATTGAATGCATTTTTTGCATTATGATACAGCAACAAGCCTATGTAAGGCCTGAGAGTGGAATGTGATGATTTGAAAGAAAATGGTCCCCAGAGGGAATGGCACTATAAGGAGGTATGGCTTTCTTGGAGGAAGTGTGTCACTATTGGGGTGGATTAGGTCTCATTTATGCTCAGTGTGGCACAGGCTTGCTTCTGCTCCCCGTGGATCAAGATGTAAAACTCTCAGCTCCTTCTCCAGCACCAGGTCTGCGTACACACCACCACGTCCTGCCATGATGATAATGGCCTAAATCTCTGAAACTGTAAGTCAGTCAGTCCCAACTAAATGTTTTCGTTTATAAGAGCTGCTTCATAAGCTCATACCATACATGGTATGGTCATGATGTCTATTCACAGCAACAGAAACTCTACATAAAGCTACATAGTAAAAGTAACTCAAAACTAACTGCAAATAAATAGATAAAAATTAATTTTCTGTTTTTTTTAATTAAGAGCACAGTAAGCAGGTAGAGTGGGAGGTAAAGGACGACCTGGGAAGAGTTAGTTCCCAAAGAATTAATAAATATTATTTTAAAATATTAATTTGTCAAACAGTCATAAAAATCATTGATGCACAGATCTAAAGTCTTTTTCTATAAACCAATATGCCATGAACACCTTTTCTGAAAAATCAGGAAGCCTTTAATGCCCTCTATATAATTTGTGGCTGTCCTTAATGTCTCAGTATGAGAGCAACTAATTCTACTACTATGAAAATTAGCTCCATCTTTGTCACTAGCTATTAAATCTTGTGCAGAAACTCTGGTTAAGGTAGATAATAACTTTGCTTTTCTTTCTATCAGGCAGAGTCCCAGAAACCAAAAGCTATTCAAAGCTATTTTTTGCAAAGAGAATGAAATAAGGAAGAAAAGTTCATTTCAAGCAAATACAATTTCTTTATTTGCATGCCTTGCAATGAATACCTGTACCTACTATGAAAGAGAAGTAAGCTTTTCAGTGTGATACCACAGCAAGAAACACATCAACAGGTTTTTCCTTAAACTACAAAACCCCAACCCAGGGGAGTGTCACATGTGACAAACCTTGTTCACTTTATCATAAAACATTTCTTAGAGAAGTTTTTCACTTGAGAAAAATGGCAGACCTTTTTAATTTCTACTGGTAAAAGTTGGATTAAACAAAAAGTTACTTTCATCAAACTAGATTTAATCCTATCACACTTCCCTTTCACCAAATGAAAATAGCTACCCTCACAATTATAAAGCTTCCTTATCCTCAAGCACTAATTAGCCTTCAGGCTAATTATTATTCTGCCCTAGGAAACACATGTTCTTTCTAGGTCCAAGGAATAATATATTAGACAGGGAGTTTAGCCAGCTAAGCCATGAAGCCAGCCCCAAGGAATATTTTTACAACCTCTGGTAAATTTTATACAAAAGCTAGTGAGGGGGGACAAGAACTAAAAATCTGTCCAAGTTTTAATTTTTTTAAAAGCACTAGCTAAAACTGTATAGCAAGAATAAATTGAAGTTAAATTCTCTTCAGTGTGTATTTAGGGGGTGAGTGAATAGGCAGATGGGTAATGTTTGAATACTATAAACTAATCTACTTATCTTCATTTATCAATTTTACAGTTCTGTATCATTTTAGTAAGAGGAGCTACATTCTGATGAGTAAGATGTGGGAGGTTAACCTCACTAAAAGAAGAGAAATTTAGCATCCCCTAAGAAATCCCAAAAAGGATTTTATCAAAAAAAAAAAACCCTACTCTACCTTATAATAAGGAGATAAACTTCTACCCAAACAGTATAATACTACTGGGGCACAGGAGCAAATGAGTTAGAAATGGATAGGGTGAAACTTAGGAAAGCTAGCCCATCAAGGGAACAGCCAGTTTTCATGACTGAGAAGGGGGAAAGCAGCTGTGCTGGTGTATATGTGTAACCCCAAAAGTTTCCTGGATGGTAAAATGGGAGGATCATGAGTTTGAGGTAGCTTGGGCTATAACAGAAAAGAGAGGGCCAGCCTGGGGTACATAAAGAGAAGAAGTGGGGAGTATGTACAGGAGAGAAGGGAAAAAAAAGGAAAGAAAAGGAGAAGGGAGCAAGAGACCTCATACAAGCTAACCATCTGTATTGAAGGTCTGACTATCTGTATGAAATGAAAAGTTTGAATACAACTTCTTGAAATGCTTTTAATAATTAAGTTTCATTAGTGCAGACAGAATACACAATTTTTCCCTCATTGATTAATTACTCCAGTTGGCAGCTAGCAGCTAGTCAAGGGCAACCTAAGGACACCTTAGGTATTTCATAAATCTATGACTGAATAGAAGAATCTACAAGTCTTTTACTAAAGTCAGTTATACTGACTTCACTTTAATTCATGTACACAGAGAGGCTTTACTAGAGCAAAAGCCACAAGACAGAGACTGAGAAGTCTGCACAACTTAGTGTGTTCATTAACATCAGTTATACAACACGCAAAACCACACTGTTCTTGAAATCTTAAATGTGGGTGAGGACCCTTGTGTGCATTGGCAGAGACAATGTAAAGTGCATTCTTCTGAGGACAATTTAGTGTTCTTCAGCAAAAACCTTACAAACTTGCATTGCAATAATTTCACTTCTAAAACCAAGACTCAATAAACAAAGTGATTGAATATCCTCTTAAACAGATATAGTTTAACACCATCTTTTAAAAATCCCTACATGGGGATGGAGAGACAGCTCAGTGATTAATTAATTAAGGGCATTTTCTGCTCTTTCAGAGGACCCTTTTGTTCCCAGAACCACCATCAGACAGTTCACAACTGCCTGTAAATTCAGCTCTGGGGGCTCCTACATCCTCTCTGGACTCTGCAGGTATCCACATTCACATGAGAGATACACAAACAGAAATTTTTAAATATTTTTAAAATTCATTTTATTTTTAAATTGCATGAGTGTGTGAGTGTGTGTGTGTGTGTGTGTGTGTGTGTGTGCCTAAAATTACACTACAAAGACTAGGCTACTGAATATTCTTTAAGAGCATAAGAAAAAACACACAAGGATAGGAAGTAAACCTGAAATGTCACTACAATACTGTGTTTTGGTTTTGGCAATGGCGCAAACGCTATAAAGTACATGCTTGTAAGCTCTATTTGACAGGAAAGCCTCAGTATCTTAGACTATAGCTCTCAGCGGTGGTCACCATGGTCAGAATGCCTGAAATGTTACGATCTGGAAATCTAGCCTTGGAATAAATATACCTTAGCCTGGAGCTGGGGCTCATGTATTAATCCCAGCACTTGGGAGGCAGAGGCAGGTGACTCTATAAATTCAAGGCCAGTCTGGTCTACAGAACGATTCCAGGACAACTAAAGCTACACAGAAGAATCATATCTCAAAAAAAGGAAGAAAACAACTTTAATTGTATGCCTTCTACCTGTTGATGTGATGCCAAGTGCTGGTAATTAGAAAATCCCTCTCAGTGGGTCTGCACAGGTGGGTCAGCATGTTATGGCACAGAGAAAGGGGTTTCCTGTGATCTGCATCTGAGTATCAGATGCTCTCTTACTAGAGAGATCTGACATAAGGACCCAAAAACTAGAAAAAGATAAAAGTGTGTAAGAACTGGCAAACCTGGGCTCATATTCCCGCACAGTCAGCAGTCCCTCGTGTGCTGTGGCAGTTATCTGTGCCCTTCTGTCAATCATACCTCTCATCTTTTAAAGTACTATGTCCAGAAATGTAATTTCTAGGGCTGGAGGGATGGTTTAGCAGTTAAGAGTAAAGGCTACTTTTCAGGAGGACCCAGGTTCAATTCCCAGCACCCATTTGACAGCGCACAACCATCTGTAAGTCCAGGACCAGGGGATTCTACACTCTCTTCTGACCTTTGTGGACTGCACACATACAGATAGACATGTAGGCAAAACACCTACATACATAAAGATAATAAAAAATGTTAAGAAAATGCCAATTACTAGTTACATGCAGTACTTTTAAGCAGTGCCGAGGTACACCCACTGCGGCATCATCCATGAAACAGTGCTCAACGCTGTATGCCCAAGAAATGAACCAAGCTACAAGCATAAGCACTTATCAATATTATCTTCTGTAGGAATATTGTACATCAATTATCTGTAGAAAATCTATGATTGTGTGCTGTCTTTGGGGTGTGCAGATTTAAAAATCACAGAGTGAATGGTTCGTAGCAGCTGCTGATAAATGCTGCATAGACAGAAAATAAATATAATCTATAAAAATCAGTCATGATTTTTTTTCAGCCCTATGATATATAAAAGATTCTTCTGCATCAGGAATCTGAACTACAGTCATCAAAAGCAGTTATTTTTATCATTGTCACTGTCATTACAATAGCTGCTGAGCACAGTCTGTTCAGAACCATTCCTGGTAAACTCATATAATTTACCAATTAAGAGAAGATTCGCACTGGATACAGTGTCACGGCCTGTAATCCCAGCAATCAAGAGACTGAAACAAGAGTATCTCAAGTTCCAGGACAATCTTGGTTACTTAGAAGGACCTCAGTTTACAAAGACAAAAATGAACCAGCCAGCAAGGTGCCTCACTCAGTAGGTGAAATGCTTGCTGTACAAGCCTCACAACCTGTTTGATCTCAGAACATACAAAATGATGGGAGAAGAGAACACACTGCACCAAGCGGTCTTCTGACCACTATATGTTCATCACAGAACATAAGTGCCACATATCCACAATATGCACACATATGATGCACAATATTTTTTGTTTTATTTAGCTTTTCAAGACAGAGTTTCTCTGTAACAGCCTTGGTTGTCCTGGAACTAGCTCTTGTAGACCAGGTTGGCCTCAAACTCACAGAGATCTGCCTGTTTTTGCCTCCCAAGTGCTGGGATTAAAGGTGTGAGCCACCACCATCTGGCTAGATATACAAAGAGAAGCTTCCAAGATAAGAGGAAATTATTACTAGGACTTGGTAACAAATAATACTGAAGCACATACTCAGGATTCTGCTTCTTTTACAAGCTTCTTACATTCAGAGACTCCTACACAAGTCTCATTTATGACACCTGCCAATTGAAATTCACTGTAAACAGAGGCTATGGCTCAGGTTCCAGTCTCTCATGCAGGAGCATCTGAACTAAACCCAGAACACTGCTTCTTAAGGTGAACGACACTGTTTCCCCATCTCAGGTAGAAACAGAAAAATTCTTCTGAAAGAATAGGTTTTAGGATACATTAAATTTGTTATATTGCCTGTGCTTAACTACAACTAAATGTAACAGAAAGGCACGATACTTTATTAGTACAGTGTGAAATATGTGACCAAAAAAGCAACAAACAACAAAACACTGCCCCTGGGAGACAATGTATGGCTTGATGTTGCTGTAAAGAAACGGAAAGCAATCAGATTTAATTTCTATTTTACATTAAAATAAATGTAAAAATTGTAACTATAAACTACATGATACAAAAGAACTAAGACTTGTAATCTTGATAGCTTACATGAGTTAATTTGTCGTGACTATAATTTAACCTATGCCTGTGGCAAAGAACAGACTATTACCTGTATCAAAAGCCTTCACACAAAGTTCTTTTCTACACATAAAAATCGTAAGATGAGTCTAAAAACCGGGTACTCAGCAGGCCAGACCTGGTATTACCTTTATCCTAAGAACCATAGGAATAGAGGTGAAGGGTTTTTACAGTGAATGGCCTTCCCAACAGATTGTGTTTTAAATGGTTTACATAGGCTATGATGTGAGCAACAATTCTAACATCAGACAAAATCAAAGATTAAATGGATAACAAATATAATAGTGTAGTTTCACGTAAAGCACATAGTTATCAACAGAAGGGCAGCTCAGATAAATGCTATTTTTAACCAACAATTAAATGGCAAGGCTGCACTTTTAAGCTGGCTCAAGAAATTTTCAAGAGCAAGTGCAACTTAAAAACAGTTTATAAGTTATGAAAATGCCACAAGACAGATTTATTTCCTCGGTTCCTAAAGTAGGCTCTTCCTTGCACAGTTTATACGAAGGCTTCTAAGAGGATTTACCTGAGTATTTTGCTATTGAAACCGAATTGAAAAACTGTTAACCTGCATGGCCTCTAGACCTGTTAAAAGATGATAATCAGTTGGGCAGTGGTGCCACGCCTTTAATCCCAGCACTCAGGAGGCAGAGGCAGGTGGATCTCTGTGAATTCAAGGCCAGCCCGGTCTACAAGAGCTAGTTCTGGGACAGGCACCAAAACTACACAGAAACCCCTAACCCTGTCTTGAAAAACCAAAAAAGAAAAAGAACATGATAATCAGTGGGAATGGTCCCTTATGACTCTAAGTTCTAATGTTCATCTCCTTTAAAACATCTGTTCCAACCTAGACTCAACAGAAATGCATACACAGATTCATTTACCAAAAGACATGCATACAAATGCTCAAAGCAGCACTATACCTAAGCCCACAGCCACAAACAACACTCATCAACAGGTGAAATGGACAAAAGTAGACCCAAGCTATAAACTCTTGAAGAGGAGTGACCACACATATGGAGCACATGGGCAGCACTGGGAGAGACAACGAGAAGACATGTGTCTTTTCTCATATCACTTTAGTTCTGGGGACTAAGCCAGGGAACCCAGTCAAGCTAAACATGTTTAAACATAAAACCACCGAAGTACACTTTCACCCCTATCTTCCTTTTCACCTACTACTTCTGCTTATGAAGGTCTCCTACTACACTGAACTCAAGGATTCTAGAAGGGAGGACCATAACCCAGTCCATCTTCCTACTTCTTTAAGACATTGAAGCACAAAATCCGGTGCGTGTGCAGGAGATCTCTGTATCCTTAGTTCACAGGTACCATACGTCTCTCAGTGTTTTCAGGACAAAGTCCTGTCTCCCTTCAGAAGTATCCTTTCAAGCTCTTCTCAGAGTTATCTGCCCAAACGAAACTCACTGCTTTCAATCTGTAACTCTTGAGAGGAGGCTCTCTCACTGGTGCTCCATCGCTTCTTCATTCAGAGACTTCATTCTCGCACAGCTCACAGTCAAATTGCAACCAGAAAGGATCAAATCATACAATCTAGTGGAGTTTATGCCAAAAATCTCTAAAAATATTGTACTCCATCATATAAATGTGAAACATTTTCCATGCATCCAATTTAGCTTCCTGTAACCAAGCATGGAGTTTCAAAATGTTTTAAAGGTTTCTATTCACACAATATTCAAAACAGAAACTGAATACCCATATGCAAAAAAAGAAATTAAAACATCACTATCAATCCTTACCTCAATATTAAAACCCAAAATGGATCTGTAGAGCAAACATTAGGAGAATAATTTCTAGTTGTGCGTGGTGGCACAAGTCTTTAAGCCCAGCATATATGGACAGATCTATAAGTTTGAGGTGAGCCTGGTCTACAAACTGGAGTTTCAGGACAGCCTGGGCTACACAGAAAAACACAGCCTCAAAACTGACCCCACACACACAAAAAAAAAAAGAGGTGGGGATTGAGGAAGAAGAGGAGGGGAAAAAACATAACTTCCAAAAAATACATCCGGAAGAAAATTTAAATAGGCCTAGGCTTGGCAAAGATTTCTTATGTGTCACACAAAAAAACATAAACTAAACTTTAAAAAAAGTAACAACAAAAACCCTACGAACAAAACTATATTTCTTATGATTTGCAAAATTCTAATATCTTCAATAAAAATACTAATAAATACTGAATATAAACAAAATAAGCATTTAGCCACCACTTCAACTCCTACCATTCAGAAAAAAAAAATCTATCCTGTAAACAGGGACAGTAAGAAAGCAGTGGCAGGGTGGGGACTGGAAAGAGTAGAACCATCAATGAATGCACAGCCTAGTGTGTGTGCCAGGAAGGGACAGAAGCGAGGAGACAAGAGATGCTTTGGCTGTCTGTCCATCTGTACTGCTCAGACCTCACCAAGCAGGCTGTCCTAAATGAAGAGCACCTTGTTCTGGGACCACGGTTACCATCAAATTCCTCTTTACTCATTACTCTTCAAGGTTTCTGTTTGCTCCAAAATAAGAAAGGAAATTAAAAGACACACAGGCACAAACACAAGCGGTGCACATAAAATGCTCTTATACGGGGCAGGGATATATTTATAATCCCTATTACTTCTCACCAATGCTGTTTATTCAGCACTGGTCAAATACAGCTACAGCATTACGTTTATGATTTTTTCCGTCACTTGTTTCTTCCCTCATTGAAAAGGCAGCAAGCAGCTTATGGATTCAGTATTTGCTTACTATCTGTGATGCTACAAGGACTCTCTTTATGA
Organism: Bramus lutescens; assembly: GCA_001685075.1. Lineage (NCBI taxonomy): Eukaryota > Metazoa > Chordata > Mammalia > Rodentia > Cricetidae > Bramus > Bramus lutescens. The sequence continues at coordinate 141,478 of LOEQ01001691.1, read as the reverse complement.
CAATAAAAATGTCACAAATATAAGTACAAAAAGCTTGTCCTTTAGATTCTTTTCCCTGAGAAAACACAAATTCTAATTAGAGCACTGAATTACTAGTTTTTAAGTGACTGTGGGACATACACCTTCTTTTTTATTCTGCACTCTTTCTCCCCCTCATTCCTATTAAGTTAGTAGTATCTGGTTCAATTCCCAGCACCCACAACCAACCAACCAACAGGAGAAATATCTGGATTGTTTAGTGAGCAATTGCTACCCTTTTCCTAGAATGATTTTTTATTCCTCCTCTTAACCACATGCTCTACCTCATAAACTCCAGGAGTGGTAAAGCCAGAACAAACTTTATTACACTAAACGGGAGTGGACAAAAGCGTAAACTGTGTCTAAGCATCAGTGCTACCATGTTAACAAATCAGTATGTTCATTCATTCAACAAACACTCAATTAAAAAAGGAAGCATTTGTGGTGTGATTATTCCTGGAACCTCCAGAAGGCGTCTCTTGCAGCAGATGTCCCCTCTTCACTGGCCACAACACACACCAGTTGTTTTGTAATTTGTCATTCATTCAATAATATCAAATAATAATATCAAATATCAATAATATTAAAGGATTTTAATCTTTAGAAAGGTGCTTTAAATTTTTCTTCTGGGGGGTGAAGTGATAAAAAAAATTATATCCCGTCTAAACACAACATGAAAAACTATACTATAGCTGAGTGTAGCTGCATTAGCTTTGGCTTGGGAGTGGCTTTCCTAAATGGAGCACATGCACTGCATGTCTCCTCACCAAATTACGTCCTTATGAGTCTCCATTATTTCATCTGAACTAAAAGCCTGACTTTAAAATTAATTCCAAGAACTACTGTGATCCATTCATACATTGCATTATCTAAACATATTTCATTTTGGACCAATTTCATTTTTCAATGAAGCTGTCTTCTCAAAAGTCTACAAAATTAAGCTAAGTTGGTTTTTTTCTTTATCATACTTTTCCTATTTTATAAAAGTATATGAACAGAATCAATGCAGTAAATACTGGTTTCCACAAGATGAGCATTTTCTAAATAGTGGATTAAAAGTGTAAAGTGAAAGGGTTACTAACAACACCCCAGCACAGATCCCATACCTACCACACTGTCTCTACAAGAGCTCTCAGAAGATCCGCCAAACTGTGGGCACAGAGGTGAGTACAGGAATAATACCTTGTGGTGCACACAGCGCGACAGTTTCTCCCTCTTTGGAAAAGAAACTAGATGTCTCTGCCCCACCTACTGATAGGCACCTGGAATCTTGGCCCTATGAAAATCTCAAAAATCATTAACACTTAAGCTAATACACTTAAAATTGTTAATCATTTCTTTTCATCTTTAAAAAAGACAAAATCTACTTTTTAAAAGATAAAATATTTTTAAGATATAATAACTAATGAAGCGGTGGTGGCTCATGCCTTTAATCCCAGCACTCAGGAGTCAGAGGCAGGCAGATCTGTGTGAGTTCAAGGCCAGCCTGGTCTACAAGAGTTAGTTCCAGGACAGGTTCTAAAACTACAGAGAAACCCTGTCTCAAAAAAAAAAAAAAGATGTAATAACTAATGAACAATGAATTGAAAACTGTGGTAAATATTATATTACATCCTGGGCAAAACACTGGTATTAGATAATGAACTTTTTACACTTGAGATTTATCTTTTATAGATTCCCTAAATTAGCAATTCTCAACCTGGTGGGTCATGATACCTTGGGGGGGGGGTCAAATATCCCTTTCACTGCATCACCAGGGACCATCAGGAATCACAGATATTCAGATTACGATTCATAACAGTAGCAAAATTAGAGTTATAAAGTAGGAATGAAAATAACTTATGGTTGGGGGTCACTACAACATAAGGAACTGCATTATGAAGCTTGAGAATCGCTGCTTTAAAAAATCTTAAAAGGTCAAATGATAAGGCTTTTAATGAAATGGAGGAAAAAAGGGACATTTTAATATACTTACATTAATTAAAAATTTATGTGCTTACAAAGTCTTGTTTCTCACCACCTTAGTGAGACTATCACAACTGCCCAGTAGAACTCTATGCATCTACTAAAGTCATAATCAACAAGGCAAGCTCCAGTAAACCATGCCAAAAAACATCCTCACAGCAGCTGGTTTCTAAGCTTTATAATTATGACAACACGTACTCTCTTTTCTTTCAAATAACCACAAGAGCCTAAGTAAACAAAATCATGAAAATATTTTAGAGTGTTTAGCCTAATACAATGAGTTTTAGAAAAGAATTCATTCGATTCTATCTTCTTTTTCAGAAATATTCGTCCACTGTGTTCATTTCGCAATTTATCAATAAAGGATTCATGCTACCGCAAAAGTCTGCAGGATTATTGCTGTCATCTCATTAAGTACACTCTAGTACAAAACTCTAAACTGGTGCTTGTCCTGCTCACTGCTTACACCCCTTCCTACCCTCTGCTGTTCCATCACCACCATTTTACTGGCAGAATAGCCACAAACTAAAGATTGTTTTGCAGCTCAACAAACAGAATGATTGTGATCAGGTGGCTAGCCACAAACCAGAAGTTAGAAAGGTCAAAAATAAATAAATGAAATAAGCACAAACCTTCTTAGTTATTTTTTTATTTTCAAACTCTACAGAAAGTCTTCATTTGTAACCAAAGTTGCAAGCAGAAGCTTATTTACCTATTTCTGGTAAGTCAATATAATCTTGTCATCAGATCATGCCCTGAAACTCATACACATTTTGCCATGAAGGATCAGCTAATTCTTGTTTTAAAATATTTTTCCTCTATCATTTCCTTACCACCAAGTGATTTTCCATATTATTTTCCTAAATTTTCAATCTATGAACAAAGCCCTGAAAATTAGCCCTAGAAAAGATGAATCAACATGGCTTAAATACAATTATCGACATTAAGTACAAATTGATAAGATAAGCAAAATAAAAGGTAACCGTCAACTTTTTTCCTAAGAACCTCAATTCAAAACATTTTGGATACATATTTAATATACACAATTCTGATAAACAGAAGTGAACACAGAATTTACTTATCAAAATAGGGAACTTTGATCTCATTTTTACAGTAAATAAAAGTATCTTCATTTTGCTTATAAGGGAAAAGAGTACTTTTCATAAAATATCTGCTTACAGGTATAATCATATGAATGACAGATAAAATAATTGCTTTAAAAATACTTCTGAGTCATTTTGTCCTTACCTGCAGGCATGAACCATTACTGCATGCAGTGACTGTTCCATTGCCTAGCAGAGACTTGAAGAAACATCACATCTCTTTTAGAGAATGTGACTAATCTGTGGGTTTGCAATTCCTAAGCTATGTACAAATGGCACTCCCTTTGTACATTAAAAAAAATACTTATTACAAGAAAAAAAATCAACTATATTTAAGCTAGATATTATAAACATCCTTGGAAATTCTATGTAGCAGCAACCTCAAAAAAAAATAAGAACAGAAATCCCATAATAGTTCCTTTATAAAAAGCACAAGATTTCCTTGGTTAAATTTTTTTCAGTTTTCAGCAGCTGTCACACATGAGCCAGCGGTCTGCTGTGTTATGGTGTGCATGCTGCAGCTGATTAAGCTGACTGTTTTTCTTTAAAA
>LOEQ01001691.1:107108-119473 GCA_001685075.1 Bramus lutescens | reverse complement strand
GCTTGGCCTGACAGGGTAGAACAGAGCTAGGTAGGGAAAACTAAACTGAATGCTTGGAGAAAGGAGCAGAGAGGGAGAAGCCATGGAGCTGCCGCCAGCCAATAAGAAGCCAGAGTTAATGGGCCAAGCAGTGATTTAATTAATACAGTTTTTGTGTGATTATTCCAGGGCTGAGCAGCCAGAAACAAATAAGTGGCCTCCACCAACACTTGTGTGTCTGCTAAATTGATTGATTTGGTGCAAAAACTACCAACAGGTGGCTTCAGTTTCCCACATTATACATAGTATTCCTTAAACTGTGCCAGCTGAGTGAGTCCTACAAGAGGCTCACACAAAAGCTCTGGTCCTTTTTCTCTTAAGAGTCCACTACTACAGTGCAGCAGCTTCTCTGAGTCTCTGGGTTTTCCCCAAGTGACGGACTCTGTCACTGCAGTTTTCACATGGAACACAAAAGTATTTCAGGTCTCTTTGTGCGATGGTAAAAAATGACTCTTTTCACATTATGATGATAACAATTACATTTCAATTTGGCAAGCATTACAAGTCATTGTAACAACTCTATTAGAAGCCAGATATACGGTGCACACCTGTAATACAAACATCAAGGAGGCTAAGGCAGGAAGAACACAAATTCAAGGTCATTCTAACAAGACCATCTTAAAATATCAAAACCATGAGGTTGGTATATAGATAGCTCAGTTGGCACAATACTTGCCTAGCATGCACAAAGCCCTAGGCTTGATTCCCACCACCATGAAACAAACAAAAGGCCTCACTGTTAAGTAGATATATAATATAAATATCCCCCATCTTACAGACAGCAGAGCTAAAAGGTAACGCTTACATCTATAAATGACACCCAAGTAACAAGTAACACACGACAACTGAGCCCCAGTCTCATTCAACTCTCCGAAATCTAAATTACTCTCAGGCAGGGAATTAATAATCTCAACTTGTGCTTCTTAGCAAACTATAACTTCTACAAGATGCTAAGCTACCTGTAGACCACATAATCCAACCCCGGTTTGACACAGCAGACAACACTGCTACATCCCAACCAGCTGCCAAAGGGAATCCACAAACCACATCGCCACCCATTTAGTCCCTTGTTGCATACAGCCAAAACTTTAGAAGAATGCTTGACAGAAATCAGAAAAATTCTGAATTAAGAGAGATGGGAAGAGACCCATCAAAGTTTAGCCAAGACATCTAACTAGGCTCTATAAGATACCAACTGCAAATTATAGTTCCAGTTTTCCTCATTATTCAAAATCTGCTCAAAATGTGAGGTACCACAACTATATTTTGGAAGGTGTCAAAACTCTGTCAAGAATTCTTTATATCCTCTCTTTAAAAGGTCTGATAAAAACATTTAATGTGAAATCCTCCTCCAAAAGTTCCTATTCCTTGTGATGCAAAGGGAACACTATGTCAAGATATGTCATTCTCAACATTCCCCCATGCCTGATGTCTAAATTCTTCCCCAATACTTTCAGAAAATGTTGGTTTTTTATTTTTTTAGAAAATCAAATAATCTATGCTGTTTAGTAATCTTAATTCTTCTGGGTGTGGTGATGCACACCTGTAATCCCAGCACTGCAGAGGAAGACTGATACAGGAGGATTGCCACAAGTTCAAAGACAACCTAAACTATATAGTTTTAGGCCAGGTAGGGCTACAAAATAAAACCCTGCACCACCACAACCTAAANAGTAAAAAACTAAAAACCAACTGCCACCAACAAAAAGCTCCCAAGTGCTCTAGGGCATCCATAAAAGACTTCCTTACTCTTTATCCAAAGCTCCCCTCCCTTCCCTTTGTGCTGTGCAGCTGCTTTTGCAGCATTTGGTTGACCTCCATGCTAACTCAAACGGCAGGGCTTGCCCTCTCCTTTTTTAAGCTCTTGCCTACAGTAAGTTTTTCTCTAAAATTATTTTTTTTAAATCTTAATTCTTTATTCCAGACATTCATTAATCCAGTAGTCACCAGCTATATTTAGCTATTGAAACACTGTACTTGCCTCAATCAAAGGCCAACAAGTAATACTGAGTTACATTTACTACAAAAGCAGAATGAGTGGGGGTGCACCTGCCTCCAAGTCTAGGGACCCAATTTCAATCCCTATGACCCACATGATGGAAGGAGTCTCCCAAACGTTGTGTTCTGACCTCCACCTGCTCACTGTGGCATATGTGCACACACTTCCAAAAGAAGAAATTAACATTTTAAAACAAGGGCTAAGGGGCTGGAGAGATGGCTCAGAGGTTAAGAGCACTGACTGCTCTTCCAGAAGTTCTAAGTTCAATTCCCAGGAACCACATAGTGGCTCACAACCATCTGTAATGAGATCTGGTGCCCTCTTCTGGCCTGCAGGCTTAACATGCAGATAGAACATTGTATACATAATAAATAAATATTTTTTAAAAATTCTAAAACAAGGACTAAGAAATAAATTGAAAATATTTTAATTTTTAAATTAATATTGAATGTTTTAATTTTACTTATTTTTCTTAAAACAAGGTCTCACTATGTAGCCCAAGTTGCCTCAAACTCCCTATGGACCATGTAGCTACTATGTAGTTGGCTGACTTCAATCTTCTGTGGTCCACCTGGCTCAACCTTCCAAAAGCTGGGAGCACAATATCTGACTGGTCCTTACTAATTTTAACATGTATCTAACATACAAGTATATATTACATTAGTATACAAATATACAATAAAGTAAGTATTTTGATCACATTATTTAACATTTCATATTCTTTTTATATTTATTATTAAAAAAGCTTTGGGAATAAAAACATAGTACACTAAAATTCCTATTCTTTTTTTTCTTTTTCTTTCTTTTTTTTGTTTTGTTTTGTTTTTTTGAGACAGGGTTTCTCTGTAGCTTTGAAGCCTTTCCTGGAACCAGCTCTTGTAGCCCAGGCCGGCCTCGAATTCACAGAGATCTGCCTGCCTCTGCCTCCTGAGTGCTGGGATTAAAGGTGTACACAACCACCACCCAGCCCTGAAATTATTATTCTTATCATACATGTATGATGTTGTTTGGAGACCACTGAGCTAAATTTATAATTTAAGTTATATATACATACAAGAGTCAAGCATAAGATGGAATGAAATATGACACACGCTACAATATGGATTGGTCATGAAAACATAATGGTAAGTAAAATAAGCCACAAACAAAAGGATGAATAGTATTACTGAACTCCATTTATGTGTAGTATCTAGAATAAGAAAACTCCATAAAGATAAGAAGTGAGACTGGAAAGGGAAATAGAAAGTTACTGTTTGATGGTTAGAGAACTTATTTTAGATGATGCATATTTTCAAGAAGCAGTGTTTACACCACAAAAATTTTAATGTATTTAATGCCACCAAATGATATACTTTAAAATGGTTAAGATGGTTAAGGTTTTGTGTTCTGTATAGTAACAAAATTTAAACTTAACATAATTAACATATGTAGCTGGCAGGATAGTTCTAGTGGACAATGCCATTCTAGACATCATGCATGCCCAGACTCCACAGGCAAGGTGGCCATGGAGAAGATCAAATATCAACTTACATCTTCAGAACAGAAGACATACACACCGCTGGTAAACAAGCTTATGGTTTGTGGGTATCTCTAATGAACACTAGACAAGTCAACCCCAGAAGGAGAAAGGACTGATAAACTAGTATTCTCCATTAAGCTTAAACATTTTCTACTTCTAAAGAATGGATCTAAAGAACAACAGAATATTTTGTGCAATTTGGCCCACAAGTGCTATTTAATAAGCATCTTCAGAATACCTTTAACAAACAATAGGTTTTTGCTGAGGGTACTTCTATGCATAAATGACATATAATTCTACCAAATATGGTCCACAGAAAAGTAACTGCTGAGCCATCTCTTCAGTCCTCAGTCCATTTTTAAACTGATGTTTTATCTTCTTGTTGAGTTTGAAAGACTTTTATATAATATGGGTATGCCTTTTGTCAACTAAGAGATTTGCAAACACTATCTGCCAGGTTGTGACTTATCTTTTATGTCACAAATATCTTTCAAAGAGCAGTTAGACTTTGGGAGAAGTTCAACTTATCTTTTTTTAAAGCTTTTTTTAAAATTTATGTTCACATAGATGCAAGATTCTCTTTTAACGGCTGGATGGTCCGAATAAGTGACCACTGTAGGAAGGTCACTTATTCTGACATGATAAAGCCTATGTCTTCCGTGTACAGATGGAAGCTACAAGCAGGCACATGTCCTACTAGTATTTCCAGATCAGACGCCAATGGTTTGAACAGACACAGCAGGAGCAAGAACCCTGGCTGAACTTTCTGAAGCCACATCCAACAGAGCTGCTGGGGACCCATGCTGCCTTCAAAAGGCTATCTTTGTTTTCTTTTTCTTTTTCCTTTTGTTTTTTTAAGACAGGGTGTCACTCTGAAGTCCAGGTTAGACTGGAACTCAGGACAATCCTCCTCCCTCAGCCTCCCAAGTGGTGGAATTGAAACTAGAATTTTTAAGGCAAAAGTCAACAGAAAAGGTTGGCCATACTCAATATGCAAATTCAGAATAATGATGAAAAGCAGAGGGAAAAGGCCAAAGAGAAAAGAAACGCATATTAGGTCCACTTACCAAGATCATCTTTGGGGAACTGAGTTTGTTTTAAAAGGATAATTGAGACAAAGAACAAGGATGCAAAATTAAGAAACTTTGTTTGGTCACTGCCTTAGCTGCAAGAGGGTCTGTAAGTTATTAGTGTGAAACTTTGTTATCACCTGAGAAGACAGACCTGCCTCCTAGAAAGAGAAAACTTCAGCTCCATTCACATTCTCAGATGAATGCCCTTGGGAAGGTTGAGCCCCCAGGATATGCTTTTCCCAGAATCAAAAATGATTTAACAGAATGATTTGTGCTTTATGCTTTCAAGATGAAATGACTTAGGTAGTGTCAATCAAGAATCTGAGCCAAAGGGAAAAACAGACAGACACAAAATTAAAACAGAGAAGGCTTTCATCGTGCTTTTTAGTTTCCTTTAGGAAAATCTGTCAGTTCCAGGTTCAGGTAACAGGCATGACACACCATATCTGCCCACCTCTTTCTTTTATTTGTGTTTTGTTGCTGTTTTGGTGAGTATTTTAAGGTATCATATCTAAAAATCCTTTGCTAAATGTAAAAATCACAAAAACTTTCTTCTGTGGTTTAATCCTTTTGTAGTTAATTTTTATCTATTATGTAAGACATACAAGGTATCAGTTACTCCTTTTGCTTTTACTGCATGCTCCAAAGTTGTACTGCATTTACTGGTGTTGATTCTATGCATGGCTCTCACCTCAATGGGAATACAAAACTGTTTATTCTGAGCCAAATATGAGTGCATGCTCTGGGGACACAGATTTAAATTTCCTGAATAACAAGTTTCAGTAAAGATGTAGGTACATAAATCTTTATGGTGAGAGAATAAAGTTTTAAGTCAAAGCATTTACTAAATATGCTGCTAGGGACATCAGACAGGTAGGACACAGCTGAAGGAGCAGAACAAACTCCATTTTGAGGAAGAACTCCATTTTAGACAGGACCGAACTAAAGGGGGTTAACAGAACCCAGCAAAATCATAAACATTCCCAAGAAACTGTACCAGCCCTGGTCAAAGTGACCCACCAGGGTGTCCAAACAATATCTGCTTGCTTTAAACGTCCTTGGAGGTATCTGATTAACTGCTGTTCTGAAATACCTTTATGCTGAAAGTCACTTTTAAAATTTCCCCCAACGAATTCAAAAGTTCTGTACTTTTCCCCAATCCCAAAACACCAAGGCTTGTGCCACCCTGCTTGCAGTTTTTCCCTTTAGCCTTGGGACCATTCTCCTCCACCCGCTGTGTCAGAGTGCTGGAGTACCTAATTTGTAATCAACAAACACCAGTGCACTTGCATCACATACCAGCTCTGGTCTTGTCTGGGGTTCTGTGTGATGCAGGCACAACACAGCCAAGTGGATAGATAACATTTTCCTATGATGTTCTCTAATGACAATAATTAGCTTTGGGGATAATAGAAGCAAGAAATCTGGTAACTCAGTAGGAGTATTAGGAAAGCTATAGAAGGTAGGTGCTTAAGGAAAATAAAATTCTGCTTTTGTATCTTCAACATTCCAACTCGACAAACATGAAGTCCCCATTGATCAACCTTATAGAGTCTTCAAGGGTAGATTTCAGTTTACACCTTTTCTGTTTTATATTTCTGGACATCTCTATTTAGTCTGGGATTAAAAATAAGAGGATAAAGGAACAGAAAACACCCCAAAAAAACCAACCAACTCACTAAAAATATAGGGTAAATTCAACAGGTGAAAGAACTCAACAGCTAACAGCTGGGGTGGGGGTGGGGGTATGGTAATGAGTGCTAGTTAAAATGAGGAAAAAAAAAACCAGACACAAAACAACCTAGGGGAGGGAAACCACAAGCAGCCACAAGATACAAAAGTAACACATTCAGTTCAGGAAGACTGGAGCAGGAAGAAATCCCCATAGATTTTGTATTAGTGGCACACTAATTTGTATATGCTTGTGGGTTTTAGTAGGAAGTCTGAGAACACGAAAGGCGTGCACCACTATTGCCTGGTTTCTATGGCAAACTAGTGTGGCTACTGGGATTATAGGTGTGTATCACCACTGCCTGTGAGGCTAACCAGTGGGGCTGTTTTACTCTCTGATCTTCAGGCAAGCTTTATTTATTAAAATACAAATGAAATAGTACTACAAAGTATCTTCTTCACTTGTTCAACACCTTATTTTTTGAGACAGGATCTTTCACTGAACAGAATTCAACAGCTGCTAGACTGGTTGGCCAGCAAGCCTAGCAATCCATTCTCACTTCTTTAAGACTAGTGGCACATGCCACTGCATCAGGCTTTTCACACGTGCTAGGAATCCAACTCAGGTGCTTGTACTTGCGCAAGCACCTTACCAGCTGTGCCACCTCTCCAGCCAGAAAACATAAAAATAAAAAAAAAACAACTCTTAATTTGCTGGATAGAGTATTTGCTTCAGTGCACAAGATCCCAGGATTTAATTCCCAGCAACGTTCCCCCCAAAACAAAACCTCTTACTTTTCATATTTCTGTAGGAAAATTAAATATACCTGACACCTATACTACAGCAGCATTATATAATAAACACAAATTACCATGTCAGAAAGTTGAGATTTTAATCTTTATTATCTTTGATGCATCAAATTAAGTCTCAGCTTCCATAAGCTTGTTCCCTCATTGGATAAAAACACTATTAATAATTTGATTCAATTAATTACTACAGAGAATAAACAAATTAGAAACATTCTAAACATCTACACTAGAGATAAATAAAAATTACAACTTGTTCTCTAAGATCTGTTTACAAACTGAAGAAACGCCATTTGAGAAAATTGGTAAAGGTAGTATTAAAAATATTTTAAAACCTGAAAAAAAATTGCAATCGAAAACTCAAAGAGAGCATCCACTTCAAAATCAGCAGAGATGATAATATTTATTTGATCTCAATGACACAATAATGGCATCCCATGAGGATCAGAACTCAATTCGGCTCATTGTTCAAGCGACTGAATATGACATGGGCTTAACTGTTGCTCAGAAAACTGGTTTCATTATCTCAAAAACTTTTTGGCTAACATACTGAGTCAAAAACAATAAACCAAAAGCACTAAGAACCCAAATTGCTTTCCCAAGTTATTCAATAGACTTGGCACCCAATGACTAATTCCGAAAATTGATTTTCTCATCGCAGGGTTCAGATTTAACAGCAGTGAAAATATTCAAACCCCAAAGGTGTAAACAAGACTTAAAGTATAATGGTATAAAGTATTATTGTGGTAAGTTCCTAAACAAGATTCATTTCCACTCAGACCATAAGGCCTACAAACGGGGTCCCCTTATTCCTTTATGGAACACAAAATATGTATGTATGCTTATTGAATATCATTAAGTTATTCGAAGAGTGAATCTTCATTTCTCAATTGAGGATGCAGTAAAAAAAACAGAGAGAAAAAATATGCAAACTATCTCTTCCATGTTTTCATTCTATAGAATTATGATAACAGAAGTCCAGAGCCTCAATACAGACAACCCACATGAGCACCACAGAGCTGAGCTATCCCAGCTACAAGGAAGGAGTAACTAGAACATCTTGTTTACAGGCTCCCCCCAGAGCCAAGACATTGTTGCTTAAAAGCAAAACTAAAAGCTTTCCTAGAGATAAATCAAAGTGAACCATTTCAAGTGTTAGCAGACTAACACTCAGCTAAAGACAGATGATCTATTAACAATCATTCCAGTCTAGACTTTAGAACTGTACAAGAAATACTAGTCAAAATGCTGTAAGCCAAATGCCTATTTTCAACTATTTCCCGAACTTTTCAAAACCTTGGAAAGAATACAGGGTATTTAATCTTCTCCCTCTATTAGAATACCCCCTTCCTCATTTCCTCCTCTACTTGCTCTGAAAACTCATCTCTCCCCCTGTAGCAGGTATGTGCTGCCAAGGGGCTGCCTGTTTTCTCTACTTTTACTGTTCCCTTATAACCTCTCTCAGCTCCTTCCTGGAATGTCCTCGAGGATCCCATCAAGGAGCTGCTTCGCTATGTCCCACAGCTTCTCTTCATGCTCCTGGCTGCCGCCCCCTTAGACATGCTTGCAGTTCCCTCTGGGAGTTTCCTCTCCTCTCCTCTCCTCCCTTTGGAGGGGCTTGCTCGGCCACTTCCTTAAGCCCTCCTATTCTGATAGGAGTCCTCCCTCGGGAAGTGTTCCTATACTTTGTGACCCTGTCCCTCTCAGCTCCATACTGGAAGTCCCAGCAGCTTCTCTTTGTCCTCCTGAGCTTGTGATCCTCTCCTTGCCTCCTCCCACTAAGAGCTGTCGACTAAATACTGCAGCTTCCTAAGTCCCCTGTCTCTCAGCTTCTCTACACCCTTGTGGCCTCTAATACTAGAACCCTCCCTCAGGTAGAGTTTCTGCTTGTTCCTCTTTCCTCCTTGTCTACAATGTTCTCTGTCTCGTAGCTCCCTCTTGGAGCTTATTGGAACCCTTGCTATGGCGGAATTTGTTTTGAAAGCCTTCCTCCTTTTCTCCTCTAACTCAAAGACTTCATTAAAGCCTTGCTCTGCCTTACTGCAAACAGACTGGCCTCAGTACAGCTCAAAGGCCAAAATGGGCACACTCAATTTCTAAATTCTCTCATATGGTTAACAACCTCTGCCACTGCACAAAAATGATCCCAAAATCTCTTAGATCTAAACTTTCTCTGTTCTACACTCCCAACAGGCTCTTATCTCTATGATTTTTTCCATACTGTGTTCTCATGAAATCTTCTAAGAAAATTATTTATTCAAAGACATTCTTTGCCTCAGGATTTATAAGTTCTTTAAGTGTGGTTTAAAAAAAAATCTATACCTTAGTGTTTTAGTTAGGGTTTCTCTTGCTGTAAAGAGACACCATGACACGGCAACTCTTGTAAAGGAAACATTTAACAGGGTGGCTTATAGGTTCAGAGGTTTAGTTCATTGTCAACATGGCAAGAAGCATGCTGACATGGTGGAAGACATGGTGCTGGAAGGAGCTGAGAGATCTACACCTGCATCAGCAAGCAGCAGGAAGAGACAGCGATAATGAACATGGCCTGAACATCTAGAAACTTAAACGCAGACCCCAGTAACAAGACAACACCCCACTTACATTCAAACCAGCACACCTAGGTAATCTTAATGTGCTACAGAATAGTATATGTAATTCAACTCTTGTGTGTGTGTGTGTGTGTGTGTGTGTGTGTGTGTGTGTGTGATATGTATATCCTGGATTCAACTTTGGTTTAAAAAATAGATCTACAAGTTGGGCAGTGGTGGCGCACACCTTTAATCCCAGCGCTTGGGAGGCAGAAGGCGAATCTCTGTGAGTTCAAGGCCAGACTGGTCTATGGAGCTAGTTCCAGGACAGATTCCAAAGCTACAGAGAAACCCTGTCTCGGAAAACACCCCCACAAAAAAAGAAAAAGAAAAAAGAAAAGAAAAAGAAAGAAGTAGATCTATTAAGAAAACAGATGTTTTTAAATAGCAACCATGTAACTTGCCTCCATCTTGGCTGATGACCTCATTAGGATGGAAACAACCAAGTGAGTGGCAGCCATCTTTACAAAGGTTAAGAGGTACACGCCATTTAACTTCACCACAGTCTTGGCTAAGATGAGCATGGGATATAAAGCAACTAAAGCAACAATTATAAAACTTAGTCCTACTGAGTCCTCTGCTTGATGATTAGTAGCTCCTTTTTTTAGACTAAGAAGACAATAGGTTTCCAAAATTTTTTAAACTAGGATGAGTTTTTATGACTGAATATAATCAATATTTATAAATTCCTAAGGTATTAATGTCTACTCAAATTTTTAAAAACTGACTTAGAAATGTATGTCTAACTACTTACGCCTTTGCCAGTTGTGTTCAACACCACAGTTCTAGAAATTTTAAATAAAAAACAATGTATGTTTGATAAATAATACATATTTGATAATTAAGGTTTATTTAAATTAAAAGTAACTGACTTAAAATGCCTAACCTCTTTGTCTTTGCTAACTTTGTTAAGCTTTAACTATTTGGATAACCCGAGTCACACAAAACACTGATATTCTGTAATGATACACTATAAAAGGATCAGAAAAGGTTACCAGTCTCTCTGTGCACTGTATTTATGGTCTAACAAAGTTCCTACTTTCTCTGTAGTCTATATTTATGGTGTTTTATTTTGATGTTAAAGAATCTTCAATTAAATCATCAACTCAATCTTTAGTGCATAGATTTAACAAAGATAAAGCTGTAAAATTCAAATCTTATAATAGCTACTAACTTCTTGCAAAATGCTAAAGATAATTAAGTTATGCAACTTAAATAGTCAGCCACCTCATAACGGATGAAATTCTTTAATGTTCTCAGATCTATGCTTATAGTCATGCTAAGTTCAAACATAATCCATTTATAATGACAAGCTTTGTTTTGTCTCCTATATGTGTTTACAAGGGTAAGTCTAAACCTCATAACTAAAACAAAAATTTGTTTAAAATTGGGTACACTTAGAAGATTATGGCACTCAAACTCTTCAGATTTCTACTGAATATGGCATTTAAATTTTTTTAGTGAAAAAGAGCTTAAAATTTTTAGTGAAAAAAGATTTCCATGATAGATGGAAATGCCAGATCCTACTGGCAACCCCTAAGGCCTCCAAAGACTATGGGGCACAGATATTCTACCCAGATTGTAGTAACACTAACCAATGAGCTAAACTACAACATGCCTTGCCTGCCACCAGGTACCTATCCAAACTGTGGACAAACAGAACACTGCCCTACTCTAGGTTGACTGCTCTACTCTATCTAAGCCAAGGCAGGTCAATTTTCCCAAGTTCCTCCTCCATAGGAACCTTTTGAGACCTTCTGGGTCTGACAGCCAAAGCTCAATGCTGTCCTATAGGACAGCTGAAAAACCAGAGAAGCCATCCAGATCACAAGGGCCCAGGGTAGGTGTCCAGGTAGTGTGATAAGTCTGTTATTCTAATTGATATGTAGCCCGTTTGAATTATACTTCTTGCTATAATGTATCCTCAATCTCTGATGATAATTACGGCTAATTAGCTTTTTGTTAACAGCAAGGGAACCAGCTCCCAACCAAGGCCACAGATCCCTGTTCAGTTCATTCTATACTTAAAGCAGGCCAAGCTTTTCTAGAGCTGTTAGGCCTCCAACTGAAAAAGGCAGAAACAGTTTACCCGGTTGTCAGACTTCACTTTGAAATAGATAAACTCACAAAACAGTTTTTAAAATGTTTCAGATTTCTTACCCTCTTTATGTTATTGTTATACTAAGACTTCAAAAGGTCAGAGTTCTAACATTAATTAATGGAGTTCTGATAAGCTATTGACCTAGCTCTGGTAAGCACTGACTACTATTATCATAGTCACAAGGTCAGAATTTTGAATTTCTTATGGTTGTCTTCTATGTATAGACATAAAAGTGCTTCCCAATTGTTATGGTTTTTGTCTCTTTAAGAGGCAAGTCACGCCCTCTCCCAGAAACCCTGCCCGCCTCCCCCACCATCTTGGATCTCTGTCTGTTCTTTCTCTGGGGGCACGCGTGTCTCTCTGTCCCTCTTCTCTTCTTCTCTCTTCTCTTTCTCTCTTCTCTCTCCACTTTCCCCCTTCTCTCTTTCTCCTCCTCTCTCTCTGCCCCCCCTTCTCCCTTCCCCCTCCATAACCTCGTAAATAAATATTCAACCTCACTCTACATGTTGTGTCTATCCATGTCTCTGTCTCCCACCACCACTGCTCGGGCCACTGCTGTGGGACT